>CAXITT010000243.1:879086-1017376 GCA_964033795.1 Lymnaea stagnalis
CCCTGAAATACCCCCCCCCCCCACAAACAATATTATAACTATCGTACTACTTCTAGCAACTCTGAAATGCGGCCCCCCCCCCTCCCCGTGCGTGTGGAAGCTCTGAGCTCCTGCGAGGCGTGCCGCAGTTTTATTTTTTTCTCCAAGCTAGAAGAAACCTTTCCACATACGCGATTAAACTTCCCTTTCGTAGGAGCTTCCTCCTTGTCTATTCTGTAGTGCCCGTGTTGGAATACACCGTGTACCATTGCAATTGTATGATGCAACAATCGGCAGATAGTCGCGGTTATCGACGTGACCCCATTGCACCGATAACGTACCAGTACTCATCAGAGGTCGTCCAAATGTTGGAGTTGTTCACTGCATAGGCGAGAGCTAACTGGTGGCACCGAGAGTCAAGCGACAACGCCAATGTCATCACAAAGAATAAGTAGGTCAAGGACTTCTTTACCACACACATAAAAACAATGACACAAAAGGGAGTGAGTATTCATGTAAGAAACGAAGTATGTCCCAGGTCGACATTAGAGGGTAGACATTGAGAACATAAACTAAATTGGCAAAACAATTTAATTCCAGATAATGAAACAAAACTTTATTTTGATTGATTGAATGCCTTCAATTTACAATGCTATGTGAATGGAAATGAAAAAAGATAAATGGCAAAAAGGAAGACACAATGAACTGTTTAAATTTTGGTGGATGTTTCATTTCCTGAGATGGATATTACCATTCTTATTATGGGTGAAATCTGATGAAATCCTTGAGTCTCTGGTGGTGGGGAGAGAGAAGAGGTACAATTCCAGGCACCAAGATTATGTACTTTAAATGTAAAAAATGTTGTAGATGACTTTAGAAGTATGTTACACAATCTGGAAAGGGCCTTCACCAGGTTGGCAGTGGTGTGGAACTCACAAGAGACAAGAGGATGTGGGAGACCACACTGCACATGGAGAAAGTACATAACTAGAGAATCTGGATCTGAGGGCATGACTTTGAGTGACCAACAGAGATAACTGAGGATGATGATTAGTCATCTCATACATCCTTAAAAAAGCACTGGATTCATTTTCTCATTGAAAGTTATGGTTTATATTTTAAGATGTACAAATTTACTTATATAGAAATAACTAAGTTATAAATATCAGATATCCCATATAAGACATATAGTTCTTTTAAATCAATAACTATACCCTAATGTTTTTATGTTTTTTCAAATAAAATGGAGTTTAAGATTTTCATCACCAATAATATGCAAGCATAAGAAAGAAAGAAAGTCACTAGGGTACAACACAAAACCTATTTTAATGTTTATGAAAAATAGAATTAGAATCTAAAATGATTTCCTACAAATCTTACCTGAATGAGATCTATCCCAGCATTTCTGAAAAAAAAATTTGAAACCTGTTAATATTTTTTTAAATAAAAAGCTTTCATAACGAACAATAAAATGGATAATGGCAATGTGTATTGTGGGTGCATTTTTTAAGAATTGTATAGCAATTTATACTCTCTTCACTGAGCATTCAATGGAATGCACAAAATCAACACATCATAAAAGAAAATTTCTTAGTTAGGTCACACAGAAGTGCAACAGAGATGTTGAACAATAACTCAAACTGCTATTTATAACTTTATTGAATACTCTGTATAACTAGATAGTTTTTAAATGTATATATATGATAAATTGTATATAGCCTAACACAATACAAGTCAAGATGAATAAGCTGTTCCTAGTAATAATAATGGCACTTAGCAACCACAATCAGGATTGGAATATAAAGAAGCAAAAGCAGTTGTGGGCAGAATATACTTTATAGCTGTGCATTAAGACTAAGTAGCATCACTTTGGGGGTGCTGACCACACCAGGTAACACCCAAATGCCAATTCAACGCAATTTAGTCACGTTTGTTTCATAACAGTAAAATGCAAGAGCCAGAGCAGGCGGTATCTGAGTAGGTCTTTAGGGAAATCTGGTTGGGGTGGACATAACGAGTTTACGGCACTGGGTAACACCAATGATTGCATAGTTAAAACCGGTAGACACCAAAGGTAGAAAAAGCAAGAAATAAGTCATTTGTAAACTGTTAACCTCTTGAGACAGCTGGATCAATCTGTTGGCTCAGAGTGTTATGGACAAAAAAGATGAAATGCATTTTTTTGTGGGAAGTGTAGTCCTAATTTTAGCATTGATGGCACCACCACTTGTCTCCCCTTTGTTTTTGTAATTAATGTTTTATTAACAAGTAAATGTGTACCATTCCATTTACCTGTCCCTCCCTTGATTGGAAAAAAGGTTGTTTATGTTCAAATACATTCTATTTGTTCCAAAGAATGCTATCAGGTGAAGGAATTTCTAGAATGTCTTTTCTAGAGGGTCCTGATTTAATCCCTATATACTATATATAGGCCGGCAGCATTCCTAGCAAATAGATTTTTGATAGTGTTCCTAGACATTTATAAGAAGTTATAAAATTGCAAGAGTTTACTCTTTACTTTATGTGTGTGATTAAATTTATATTTATAGTTTTTGAATTTGTACCTTTTCACTTGCTCTGCTTTAAGTTGATACTGTTTGTTTCTGTATTTGAATTTGTATTTTTATTGAAAATAAATTGAGATTCAATTACTGTATTTATCCGCGTATAACACACACCTCATTTTAAAAAGGAAATTTCAGGGAAAAAAACTTAACATTATATCGGCGTATAACATGCACACATCATTTGCCCCCCTATTTTCAAGGAGAAAAATTGCGTGTTATACGCCGATAAATACGGTAATCAAATTGAATATTATTATCACAAGCTTTGGTAAACTTATATTTGTATAGTTGTCTTCAATCCTTTTTTACATATTGTTCATTCTACAAGCAAAATGTTAAAACATATTAAAACTGATCCAAGGGCCCAATAATTTAATTCAGCTGTTCTTAAACAAATTTAATCCAATCCAAACTCTTATTGAATACTTTTAGTGACATTATTAGTAGGTACTTTGACACAGATTTTAAATATTGTCCAATAGCCACAAATGATACACCATTTTAAAGGGCTCGCTATAAACTTTGCAAAAACACCAATTTCATCTTTCTATCTTTTATGGAAAAAAAGTTATGATTTTTTTTGGTGAATTTTTTAACCCCTTTATTTATCTTTGCATTTAACGAAAAAAACTTGTGACCAACTTTCCACATTTCTGCTTTATTTTGTCCACAACTTTTTTATTTTAAAAGATAATGCTACCAAACTTTCAGGAGACATTCTCAATGCAATATACAACACAATAAACAACAAAACTTTTATATAACATCAAGACTTTTATTTTTTTATATATTTAATCGAGGGTATGTTCAGAAAAAAGTGAACAGAAAAATTGGGAAAATCATTATTTATACAGGAAAAATTGAAAAAAATAACATGTTTATTGAATTTTAACTAATTTTATTATGCTTGTGTTAAATTTTAAATCATTATATTTATAAAAAGGTAAGTAGTCTTTTTTTATATATAAAATTGAACGCATGTAATTATATATAACAAATACTAATATCACCCATAAAACTAATTACAAGCATACCCTTATCGGAGTATGTCATTAAATATTTAAAAGGTAATGGGGATCTTCTGCCTGCCATTTTCCGGGTAGAATGCCCTATAGTGACTTCTTTGTCTTGTTGATGAAACCCACACATTTTTCCTTCATAAACTTTGTCGCCGCCATCTGCATCCAAACATTCCGCCTTATTGGATATGGGCCATGGAAGGAATTCCAAAGTTTGCAACAGAAATGTAAAATTTTCTCTTCCACCCAAAAGAAGCCTAACATTAAATACTAATCATAATTCTGAATCTATACAATTTTTAGTTTCTTTTTAATATTATTCAAGTGATGTTTTTATTAAATTTATTTCCTTTTTTTTGTTTTGTTTATTTAATTAGAAATATATTATTGTTGATATAAATGTTAACATTTTCTTATGCCTCTGTCCTAGTTTGATATAATTACTATGATGATGTAGAGTCTTATTTATTTATTTATTTTAATAAACTTGTTATAGACTAATTCATAGGTTATCTAATTTTAATTTTAAACAAGTCACAGTGACGCAATTTTCACAAAAAATATATCATATGTACGAAAAAAAAATAATTTTATAATGCATTACCATATTTTATTGGAATTACAATTGATAATAGTATATTTTTAATAGTGGTAGCAACTGCCTTTATTTTGTTATTATCATTAATTATAATTTATAAATACCTCTAATAACTAGCATTATATATTATAGTAGTAGTATTACTACTACTACATATAATAATTATATAAATCAAGGGACAAAACAAGTCCGAATTCACCGGACTACACGAACTACAATTATTTAAAATTATTTAATTTATTAAGTTGTACTACTTTCTAATAATATTGTAAAACAGTTTTCCCTTTATTAACTTATTAGTCTACCACGGATTATCAAAGATGAACTATAATGAATAAATGAAAATATCTTTAAGTTAAATTGGTAATAACAACCATTTCCGACAATCCACTTTTTTTTGTGAGGGGGGATGACTCGGATGACTACTAACAATTTTATTTTCTTACACCTTCCAGTTGGATTGGCATAACTTTTGTGCGTTTGGGCTAATTTTAATGAAGTAAAGTTATTAAACTGTGTGAATGAATGAAGCAGTATTGAGCTAAACCACTATGTGTTTGAGTTTTACATTAAAAAGTAATAAGCAATTAACGTGCATACCGATGAAAAATTAAATGCGTTACCGGTCACAAGATTCTAAATGCTGCAAATATGGTATTCACATGTTTGGAAAAATATGTGCTCTACGTCACCGATAATTTAAATACTATTATTAGGAAACAGTGACGTACAACGCAAAAAAACGACACCCTCGCTATGCCGTATAGCTATATTGCAGCTTAAGTTTTTCCGTGATTTTTCGACTGCGCAGAAGGCAGAAGGGATGCGCGTGCGTCTTTTAAAATACCTATTATTAGGCTTAGTTTTTAAAAAAACTTTATTTTTCTTAGGTCATTTGTTTATCATTTACATTTCATTGTGAGATAATATTGGTATTGGGCATATGACTGATCATAATATGACTTAAGCCTATATGTGTCTATGTGATTGAAAATGGCATTTATCATTATGAGATTATGGGGCGTTACATTTTTTTATAAAAGACAATGATAATGAATAGCCTAATACTAATAATACTTAAATATCAATGATGGCAATGAAATATATAGATAGTAATAGTATAGATAAAATAGTAGTATTTATTAGGCATGGCAAGGGCCGAGGCTTCGGTGCCACTGGTGCTCCAAAAAAGCAAGGCTCACGGATGAGTCTGATTGCGTTTAGCAGGGTAATAAGGCCTACATCATTATAAATTCACTAGGCTTATAAATTGGCTAAAACTAAAACTACGTCTCGTGTTTAATAAAAAAAAATATTCTGGTTGAATCAACTCTCAAATCAATTCAATAATTCAATGTGACCTAAGAATGTGTGTAGTGTTCCGTATTTACTCACCTGAATCGATCACAGTGCTCTTCAAAATCTAATTTTTTCTTCTTTTTCTCGCTTATCCAATATCCTACGCGACGCATGTTGATATCGTTGTCTTACACCGTATCCATAAGACAGTTCGGGTACGCTATCAATGAACCTACATAACTACTTTACGCCAACCACAGGCTACTCGACTGGTTTAGCCCAGTAAACATTGGTGAATAGGCAAAAATACGCATCCGGAAATAGCTGCAACGGAAAATAACGAAACAAATTTATTTTGACATTTTTAGCCAAGTGCTCGTTACATTGTTCCATAATAAATTATAATAAAATTAAAAACATTTTGAAAACATTGTCAATCATTTTTTTAAAACTTAAACTGATAAAATAACTATTAGCTTAAAATTTTAATTAAATTTATTTTTACTTTTACACTATTAATGACTCCACTGAGAACTGAATGGCTTACGCCGCTTGCGCTTACTGAAACTTACTCACCAGTGACCAGTGTCAGTGGCAGATTAAATGTGGATTTTTGCGGAGGGAAGAAAAAAACAGAAGGGATGGGAGAAACAATATGTCTGCAGCTGGATGCTCAAATATTCTAATTTACATAACTTAAATATGAAATGACAACAAATATTTGTATGTTGTGAGGAGAAACCCAATTTGCTAGATGCTGCACACTATGTTGGCAATATTGCCATGCAGTGCACCATTGCACATTATGTAGGGCAACATGCCTTGCAACGTTGCACATTATGTAACATGCAGTCAAGGTCGGCGCTAGGGGATGGCGAATGAGGCGACCGACCAAAGCTGCGCGCTTATGGTGGCCCTATGATAATATTATTATAACATTATTAACATGACCAGGGCATGTCTACTCATAGCAGTAGTTCGTAATTTCCCGTCAACACAACATTCGGAGATACAAGATATGGGGGCGTCCATTACGTCAACAAAATAGAAAGGGGGGTGGGGGTGGAAATGTTTGACAGTTGTTGACAAGAGGGGAGGAGGGGGGTTTAGATTAGTTGACGTCAACAATCATGTTTTATCTATTAAAATGTTAATCTTCAAAATTGACTGGTTGTTACTTAATTTTAAAAAGAAATTATAAGCGTAAATGAGTGTAAATAGTCAATTAATTTGTGTGTCGGTGCACTGCAGATGGCTGGTCAGAATGTTAGCACACTTTGTTAGTGCAAGAGAAGTCAAAAGTTGGCCTCTCTTCATCTACAGTCAAAAGTTGGCCTCTCTTCATCTGTAGATTCTGTTGCAGGTATGAAATAAGGACAAGGTTCAAGTTCATGTGCAGTCAAGATAAATGCTATTGATAGAATAGGAATACGATTTTTGAGAATTAGGGGAAAGTAAAGTGAGTAACAATAATAACATCGCTGCTTGAACGGATTTGCAAAATCTGTAACATCTATTTTGCATCACAAGTCATGTTGAAAAGGCATGTACAACAGAACCGACAAGGCCCTCTTGAGCAGAAGAAATTACCACATGCTCCTCAACAAAAAAGGATTCGACCAATGCGAGTAGTTGCAAGGAGACTGAGAGAGCTTATGGCAATTATTGCTCACACCGACAATGCTTCTATTTTAAGTGCTGAATGGTTAGATGAGGATGATGTTGACTTGTCTGGTATATCAGTGCCGCAAGATGAATATGATAAATCAGCTACTATAGACTATGCCCATCAGGGGCATCATTTCATTTTTTTCAGGGGGGTGGGGGGAGAAGCCAAACTTTGGTCAGCTTGTTAAGTTGTTTATTACTGGAGGCGCCACAGTAAAAAACTATTTAAAAAAAACTCGGAAATTGGGGGGGGGGGGAATGACCACCCCCCCCCCGCTCTACCTAATTGATGTCCCTGATGCCCATTGTTACGATAGCAAACCTGGCTGCTCCATGGGAAGATGATAGCAGCTAGAAACTATACTATAATTGTCAGGTTAACTGACAATAATCATATTTATACCACAAATAATGATATTTAGTCTTTAACAACCTTTCAATTGATTCTGCATTATAAAATTTAATTGTTGATTAACAAGCTAAAGATGTAATGAAATTTGTTCCCTACAATTTTGCCCAATTAAAATAGATAAGCACAAAGTAAAATGTATTTATAAATTTATGTATAATATAATTCCTTTTTTTAGGGAGGGGGGTAGAAAATGTTGACATAATTAAATAGGGGGGTCATTGCAAGTTTGACAATTGTTGAAAAGTGAGGGAAGGGGGGCAAAAATTGCTTAAAAATTGTTGACGTAATTAATGGACATTGTAATTAATCACATTGTCAGTCTTTCAATCCTTGACTATGCAAACTGGTGTAGCCATGACTCATGTGAGGTATGCACTAGTACGGCGTATCGACCCTTCTTTTGGACTGATTTTAAAATTCAATTCAATTCTGAAATTATATACATATGACTAATCAGTAACTACTAAAAATATTGGATGTGTGTATAAACACAGTTAGTCTGAGTTAGGTTAAGGGAAACCAAAAATTCCAATAGCCTTTCTTATGTTGTTCTCCAATTAACTGTAAAAAGTATCGTATGGAAAATTAAATTCAGGTACCGGTCAATGTTCCCTCTAAGGTTTGTTGGTTCGTGTGCAAAATCATAAAGTTGTGTGCAAATTTTTACAGCATCAATTTTTTGTGCGAAAAATTTTCAGCATACAGACACTTTAGTGGAAATTAGCTGCGCGGTACTCAAAACTGCTGTGAAAAAACAGCGTCTGTGAGAGTGCTGCGCGGCCGCGCAGCTTTAAGGGAACATTGGTACGGTACCTATACCCCAAAATAAATGCATCCTTCTATTTTAAATGTACATTTTTTTCTGTCGAGGGTCTCTATATAGGATACATATTTTCGCATTGGAACTTCGGTAACTGCTGAAAATCAGTAAAAATTAAGTTACATACTGGTATTCATCAGACAGGTTTTGACAAATGGAACGATCTACTTTTGCTTGTTACAGAATCATTTCTGATGCAAGTTTTATTTAGGGCACCGACGAAATTTTCTCGCAGGCCCCAGGGGTAGGGGCCCAAACGTTCACCTAGGGACCCCAACCTGAGTTACTCAAATCATTATTTTTCATCTGGTCTATTTTGATACCGCCCTATGATATGGGAGTTGCTGGTGGAAAACTTAAAGATAGACAGAAAATATTTAAAATGGAAACAAGTTAGTAATACACCGTCTTTGCTTAGCCTTGATTAAAATAATCTTTTGGTATTGAAGAACTGAGAACAAAAAGGGGAATTACTCTATGTTTTATTGCAATTTATTCCGATCAGAGGAGCAGTGCATAAATTTAAATATTTTTATTTCATCGACTTGAATTGAAATCCTAATTGGTAATTTTAGCGAAGATTTTTTTCTATGGATATATTTGAGGCACACAACGAAGGACCTGGTTTCGTTGGAATTCGTTTTTGTAAAGAATGGTAGGATGTTTTGGTTGTTAAATATTTTTTTCTAGACCTCTGCCTCTGTTTTTATTTATTTATTTGTTTTTGTATTTCAACACACACAACTCTGGTAGCTGGTGGTTTTGCGTGTGTATTCGGATGTATAACTGCAGTTAAGTAGGTCTAAGCTAATGATGATCAAATGAAAATAGTAATAAATAGGCTAGGTCTAATTCAATCTTATTTACCATAATTAAGGCCGGAAAGGCCTAAGCCTAAACTTAAACTCAAATATAAATAAATAATTGTCAGTAATTGTCGCAATTAAATTGACCAAAACCTCCATAAATCATAAGTAAAAATAAAGTTTAAAAATTAACCAACTTTCTAGTTGAAAAAAAAACTTGTGTCAAAAGTATTTAATGTTTTACAAAGAAAAAAGATCATCCGAAAACTGTTTGAAGTGTTTGTTCATCATATTATATATACCAGAAATGTTTCTAATTTTACTATTACTTTTGTAGAATTGAACATATTTCTTTTTCATGTAAATGTCCAGAGTATCTAGAATTGGTTGAAATGAAGTACCCTTAAGTATCATCAATTATTAGCGGTCATGTACAAGGCTGGCGTACAAATATCTCGTGCATAATATTAATATCTCACGCAACTTTGTTACAGCGATCATGTGACTTGGTCGAATATATATATATAATAGCTGGACGAATATCTCGGGAACTTATTCGTCCGGTCGCCAGACATATAGATACGTCGTATAGAATATTAAAGATAAAGGGAATTAGGCTAAAAATAATTTTAGTAGGCCTATGACCTATAGAATAACCCATAAGTATAACTTTAAGTATTAAGGATGACCATTCATATGTTTTTACCAGTACAGAACTGGTTCTGGGACATTTGACTTAGTAAATCATGACTTAAATCATGAGTTGTAGACAGTGGGTTAAAGACTACAATATAAAAATGGTGGCCGTGGGAAAACAGGGTGGCGCTGATTGCGTAAATTGACCAAATTATTAATTTGACAAAAGATCAAGTAAATCAGGTATCTATTATTACCAAAATATCTAGGCATAAATAAATGAAACAACTTTAACAAATATAATTCATCCAAATTAGCATCTTGATAATTTTTTTTTTTCAAAAGAAAGCATCACATAAAGAAGAGTTCTTCATGTAGCCACAAATAAATTTTTATTTTTGATACCCATGGCGCATGGCGCCAAAACAATATTTAATGCCCTGGTTAAAATTTTAAGATATTATTTTAAATTTGGAATAATAAAAAAAAACCTTCTCCTTAGCCATAAGTTAGAAGAATAAGACCTGACTTGCACAAAAAACTATTTGACAGCTACTTAAAAATTTATGCCACAGTACCATTTTTATTGGCCACATAGTGCCTGGTGATTTTGAAGGACCTATGGAACTTGATTTTTAAACAGTTTTATCTATATTTGACATGAAATATTGACAACTCTACCACTCACTATTATTGGATTGACCCTTACCTTCTTCCCCTAAAAAATGAACTCTGAGGGTTCAAGTTCAATTATAATATTTAATATTATGTAGGCATATTTTAAATGTGTTCGATTCTGTTAAATTAAGTAATGGTACAAGTTATCAATTTCATTGTCATGTAGCCGTAGCCCCTGGGGACTCCTGGTATAAGCTTTAAGAAGTTTATGCTGGGAATATGAGTAAGGTCTTTCAAATTTATGATCTTAGGGCCCATAATAAAATCATATTGTATATTCTTTATCCCTTTAAACTGTATGATAATTTGATATTAGTGATATGGATTTTTAAAAATTAAGTCCTTAATAGTTTCATCATTTCATCTTAGTATACAGGTGCTAGACATTTTAGAAGCATTCTAACACATTTCAAAAAATTTTATTAGTGATGTTGAATCATATAATTTATATGGATGTTCTTATGACAGTATTATGCACTTAATAATACACTATCATTTGCAGCAACAATATGCTGTACCCTAAAGAAGACAAGGAAAACAGAATTCTATTGTATGCAGTGAGTCCGAAAAAATTATTTCACTTCAAACTATATTATCTTTTATATATTTTTTTTGTAGGTTTTGAAAAATCGCTTGCATTAAAATTCTTGAATATTTTGATAAAACTATGTTTAAAGAGTCAGTCCAGTACAGGAGGAACACTTTACTTTTGAAAAAAAAACTAATAATAATTTATTTTGTATTTTTACCTAGTGTCGGAATTGTGATTACCAACAAGAAGCAGATAATAGGTGCATTTATGTCAATAAAATTATGCACGAGGTTGAGTAAGTATTTTTGTTGTGGTACAACAGCACTTTGCCATTGTACCTTTAATGCTCATTGTTACATTTTTAAAAAAGCCTATTTAAATAGACTACGAGTATTTGAAATATTGTCACAAGTATAAAGTAATGACAGTAATTTTGAGTACCGGGTAATCAAAGTTTAGGATAAGGGCATCCATTTTTAAAAAATAAAAATGCTGTCATTTTTCACTTAGACAACCCTCTCCTTATTAACCAAAGTACTTGGTTCACTCCTTTTTCTGTTTAACTAGTCTGGATGTCAATCTTTTAATGTAGTGTATATGTAGTGTTAGCCCAAGGAATTTAGCCCTCAGAAGCAGCATTATATTTTCAATCCCTATATTTGATGTTTTCTAATGTGATATAATAATTTCATTCCACCTGTTTTAGAAATTGTTAAAAAAATGTTTATTTTAGAAGCTTTTCCTATTTCTGTTTTAAAAACATTATCAGAAATTGGTTTACACACAAACTTTTTTAATAAATCTTGTGATATTCATATACATTAAATTTAATAACAACATTAATTCAGTTATTTGACCCGATAGCATTTTCATCCATTTGTTTTAAAACAGTGAGCTCACACAAATAGTTGGAGATGTAGTTGCTGACCCAACATTGCCTAGAACAGAGGACCACCCCTGTCCAAAATGTGCCCACAGAGAAGCTGTTTTCTTTCAGTCACACAGCACTAAGGCTGAAGTAAGCTAATTTCAAAATATACAAGAGCTATTTGGAATAAGTACAGTACTAAAAGTTGATGAGATTAATTTTTATATGGTGTTTTAAGAACAAACAAAAATGTTAAGGTCTTTATATTCCAGTTTTCTATTTCCTCAACAGGAAGGTATGCGGCTATACTATGTTTGTACCAACACTCAATGTATGCATCGATGGACAGAATAGTTTTTTTATAGTTGAAATTAAATGAAAAATGTATGTGACAGAAAGAATTTTAAATGGCTTAAATAGAAATAAAATGTATTTCACCATTTATATTGTCTCGTTTTACTACTATTAGAAAGCATTTTAGCTTAGTTTTAGTTAGCGTTAAATATTTATATGACAAAGCACAAGAGACAAAGAATTAGATGAGCACATTTTTATTATATGATAAATACATGATTTTGTTGGGTAATTTCTCCACAATACAAATTATTCTTCCGTCCACCAAATCTCAGATTATAGTCACTGCTCATATATTGCACTTATAGTGATGTCAAAATTAAATCATTGTACATTATCAAATTGGAAAATAAAATGTACATAAACAATTTATCCATAAATGCAATGTAACTCAAGAGATTTCCAGACACAAAGTTTAACCAAGCAAATTAGTGTCTTAAACATGTTTCTATACTGTATTTTTGTAAAATACTCTATATTAGTATTAAATTATGCCGATTTTGTGTATCCTAAATATAGTTGACATCAATGCATTTTAGTGTATTAGTTAATAATTTCTTAGCCAATAATTTAGTGGTAGGAATGAAAATAATATTGGAACAAAATCAGTGATGAATGCCTTACAGCAGTTTACATCTCATTGACCTTATACATGATTAAGTAAATAGAGAGGCTACATTTTAAAAAAACAATAGCATAGCTAGCTGGCGACCTGTACAAAAGCAAAGAAAGAACTTTTTAAGGTGTATAGAATGTTTTTTATACATGTATATATACACAAACTAAAACTAAATTAGTCTTCGATAACATTCAACACAGACCAAGACAAATATGTACAACAAACTTAAACTGAATGTTTATTTTTTTAAAATATAAAATGTAAAGATGTAGAACTTTATTGGCCCCAATAACAATGATCAAAAAATTGTTCTTACTTTTTCAGCACATAACAGAATTCATCACTGAAGAAGTCAAGTCACTTATTGATCTCATAATTTTCCTAAATTTAAAAATATTGCAGAATGAATGATTTTCTTGAAAATGAAATTCAGATTTTGAGGGGAGAAAAATAAAAACTTATAAGCGTGTTTAAAGTCTATATTCATTCTGATGGAATAGACAATAGAGATGACAGAAAAAAAATAAATATTAAAGGTAAATAAGACAATAAATCACAGAAGGTACCAATGTGGTGACTAGTAACAAAAGTTTGTATTCTGCAATTAGATCACAATTTTAAAGCAGACATACAGAATACACTCTAGTATTTTACAAAAAATACAGGTAGTCAAAAAATTTGGGGAAAAAGAAATACAAAATCACTAATTGAGATAAAATTGGCTGAATATTCTGAACAAAATAAATAAAATTGGTTTACATTGAAACTTAAGTCTGAACCATAGAAGAATTTAGTTCATGTTGCTATTGAAATTTGTTGCCAGCATCTTATAAATATGTTGTTGCAAAAACTATTTAAAAAAAATGTTCCAGGAAATGTTAAGGTTCCTAAATATTTACCGATAGTGATGAAAAAAATTATTTAATTTTTAAAAAAGTATCTGCAAAAGAGAAAAACAAGCAACGGAAATGAAAAATATCTACAGATAGATGAAAAATAAGAAAGAGAAGAAAAATAATGATTTTAAAAAAGCAAGAGATAGGGATTGGTAGATTCCAGGAAGTCTTCAAAATGCAAATGTAATTTTAAAATTTCCATAAATTTGCCCTCTAGCATTCTGAATATTTTGTGACTATGAAACATAATTGTGTCTTATCTCTAATAAGCAAGGTGCCTATACCTAGGACAAAGTTTATGTTACATACAATTTTTTTCTTTGATATTCAAACAAATGAAAATCAAAGATATTTATCATCTTTGTTAATCTAGGAGATCCCTATCCACTATTCCTAAATTTGATTTATTCTTTTAAAAACATTTGGAGTTATCAGTAGTTTTTTTTATTTTTTGTTTTAGACATGCAGGGAGTGAAGATCTTCAAATTTAAATTAAGACTCACCATTTTTTCCATATAAAATATGCTTTAATTACAGAAACAGCTAACAATTTTTTATCATTTCTTTCAATAGATTTACGGTTTTAAAAAGCCTAAAACTGAAAAACTCTAAAGAAAATTTTTAAATCAACACTGCAGCAGGTAACACGAAAGAGACTTTGAATAGTGCAAGTAAGGCACAGGGTAAAAACAAAACTAAGTCAAAAGTTAGACAAGCAGACTTTAGATCAGGTAGGAAAAAGAAATTATTTATCATTAAATCTGCTTTCTGAAATATGTTTCTAAACCAAGATTTGAAAATGAAAGGATTCAATCTTGTCTTATTTTAACTGATTTCAAGAATTGAAAAAAAAAGAAAAATATTAAGTATCACTTCCCATAATTACCAAAGCCTTTACTGTAAAAAAAAAAAAAGCGGGGGAATCAAATCTAATGTAATTTATAAATAATTACCAACCAAAATGGACATATGAACGGCATTTCAAAGATTTAAAAATGAAAGGATTCAATCATGTCTTATTTTAACTGATTTCAAGAATTGAAAAAAAAAGAAAAATATTAAGTATCACTTCCCATAATTACCAAAGCCTTTACTGTAAAAAAAAAAAAAAAAAGCGGGGGAATCAAATCTAATGTAATTTATAAATAATTACCAACCAAAATGGACATATGAACGGCATTTCATTCTGACAATGTGATTTAGTGGCTTATTCACAATTAACAAAGAACACTTCTCATTCATTTTAAATATCTCCAAAAATGTTTTCAACATCACATCAATAGCCACTGACCTGGATACAAAGAAAAACTCCTTACAGTTGGATACAAAGAGAAACTGTTTACAGTAACAAATACAATTAATTAAGAGCAAATCATATTAATCAAGCAATCTTTAATAGATTCTACATGGTAGTGATGTAGAATATGTCCATATGTTTACACCCCCCTACACTGACAACACCTGAATTATATGGAACATTGTGTATGTGTTGTACTTAAAAAACAAATGGTGTCCTTTGCATTAAAAACCATCACCATTACAATTTGTGAACAGCAAAGGGGTAGAATGACGCATGATCTTCAGCAGAAAATTCTTTAAAGTGAACTTAAGTTTATAATCTGTACTCCGCTACTTGCAACATAAAAAAATTACTAATATTATAGTTCAAAATAAAAAGGAACCAACTGCAACAAAAAATCCGGGGTTTCACATTATCAAAGGAAATAAGATACAGTTTTTGTTAGAAACACTAGAAATGAGAACACGTGGCAACTATTACATCTTTTGTAAAATGATGATACAAAAATGAGTTATTTCATGCAGTAACTTATGGAGCCGGTAAACATTTAACTTATTGATACACTAATATTGAATTTAACTTTGATCCTTGCCATCCTTTTTGTGCACGGCGCTTTCTGTTTAAATTCCAACTTTAAAGAAGCATAAACATTTTAAACAGGGTGTACATTAAAATACAAAAAAATGTTTTTAAAGTCAGGTGATTTTTATCTGGTAAAATTCACTTGGTTCTTGCTCGACTTGCACTTGTTAGATTATCTCATTTGGCAGTGACCTTTGACATCTTTGATTCTCACTGATCTTAGACAGAAGTTCCATTGTCAGGGTTGGTTGTGGCTGCCTGGATTAACAACAGATAGATATTTAAATTAAATAAAAGTTCTAATCCGTGTGAAAGAAAGGTGTTCAAAATTATTCTTTTTAAACATTTCACAAAACACTTTATTCATCAATGTCAATTAACAAAACCAAATTAAGCTAATAAAATAGGCTAATACATTAAAACCTTAAATGTGTGCTCCTCTTACAACTAACTAGAGCATTCACTCTTGAAATAAAAAGGTCATACTTTATATTAAGAAGGCGACAATCGCAAATCTAAGAAAAACAGCATGTTTATTCATAATTAATTACCAGTATCTGTGTATATTTGTCATTATTTATTAAGACTAAGACTGCAAATAATGTGAGCTATCATAGGAAAGGATTGTAAAATTATTATTTGGAAAGGATAATTTTTAATAAATTGATTTAGAACCATTATTGGTACTAATGGTAAATATTTGTCAATGTAAATCTGTCTATTTAGTTCTTTTTTATTGTAGATGTTGCAATGGCAAAATTGATTGTAGCAATAGTAGCAACCCTAATCCTTCCTTCACCTGGAGCAATATTGTAGAAAGAGGTAAGAAATGATAAGCAATGGAGAGATCACATGGGTATGGTAATTTGCCAGCTTTTTAAAATTACTGGTTAAAAATTTACATTATCACGTTTAAACAAATTAATGCACAATAAACTAAAATTTATCAAAATTTTAAAATATAAACTATGACATTACCCAAGAAGAAAAATTTCTAGTCCTTTAAAAATTGAATATGTTAATTACTAATATGAGAAAATGTTAAGCCTTCAAAGACTAGATGCAAGAAAGAAGAAATTTGGTTAGCCCAAAGTCAATTAAGAAATAATGTTCAGCAGACCTGATTCTACTTCCGAGCTCCCTATTGTCATAAACAAAAAATAAATAGTTAAAAGTTAAAATTCCTAAAACATTGACTAATTAATTATTTATTTATATATAGTCCCGGGAGGGGGGGGGGAACAGGACGACAAGGACAGAGCAACAGGGCATGGGGTTTTAATATGGGGGACATGGATTCAATCATACTTATTCATAATTGTGGATAAAGAATTGAAATTGACTTTGTGCGTCACAGTGTACTGGAAACAATTAGAATGTACACTAAGCGTTTGGGAAGTTTTTTTGTTGTTTTTTTTCATATTAGCAAGGCTTAGAGCCAAGCAAACCTAGAGAAGATTGTTTTTGCTAGAAAAATACTGGTAAAAAAAGCACTTTGGTCCATCACCTGGATTAACGCTTTACTTACCAACATGCCCAGCTGAGCCTAAATTTTATTCACATAAAGATTAGCGTACTTACAACAAAGCAATTATGGAAGAAATTAAATGAAAGAGCAATTTTTCCAATCAAGACTAATTTTGTTTTAACAGTAGTGTTTATAAACGTTCTTTTGTAGAAGGTATTTTCTAGTTTGATTTTTCATTTCCTAACATATTCACTTTTATAAAGCACAATAATATTATAACAGTAGGATGCTAATTTGAATCTAAATTAAGCTTTTCAAAAAAACATTTAAGTAACATCCTTTTAACTACTTTTCAATATTTTAAACTTGTATCGGATTAATTTTAACAATTTTTAAAAATTTTTTAACAGTAGTCTTGGTTGCTTGAAGGTTCTTTTAATTTAACAATGCCTTTCCTTCTTTTTATTAACTTAAAGCCAATAAGCTAACAAAGGATGTTTATCAGAATTGGCTATTGCTGGAAAGACCTGTGACTCACCAGTTTCTCACTTAGCTGTTTGTTTGTGGCCATCTCTCGTTCCAGCAACTTTTGTTTCTCCGAGAGTTTGACCCGCAGCTACACATCACATGCAACAATACCGAGGGAGACCGCAAAGATAATATAGAGAATTCGATCCTTATATATGTGTATGATCATTTAATGGTAATTTGAAATTAGTTTCACAATTTTAAATGAAATCTATGAGACTATGACAAAACTCAACATTTATAGGCATTTAACTGAGGATGTTTTGCAACTCAGATTGCTAATAGTAATTACCAGAAATACTTGCTTTTTTAATTTATTTCACTTTTGTATGGTTGAGAATTTATGACAACCGTTATGATATATTAACCTGATTAACCGACGTCTCAATACAGGGAGAAATGTAATGTTAGTTGATTTTTTAAAAAGTTTTAGTTGTTATATAATAATATGAAATACAAATGCTGTTGATACAATTGTGGTAGTTTATCAGTTGTTTAAAGGAGATCAATTTTGTTAGTTTATTTAGACACATATTTTCTTCTTGGCAGATGAAATAATAACTTTTTTTTTCTCCATAAAAATGCTGAAATTACTTTTTTCTTTTGTTTTTCTAAAAATATCTCTTAATTTTCTTTGAGACAAATCTTACATTTTATCTAAAAGATCACATTTCTGAGTAGTAAAACTAGTATTTTTAATATTCTTATGCTCACAAACAAAAAAAGAATAAAATCTACAGAAAGGATGATCAGATCTAGCACAATAGAATACTGCTTAAGAAAAGTTAGTCAATTATTGAATGTGGTGATGCAGGCAAAATAGAAAAAAATACAAAGAGACAAAGCATGACATGAAACTACAGCAAAAATGAAAACAATATAGCAGAAAGAAGAGCGAAAGTGAACCTATTATGACAAGAACAAAATATTACCTGCTCAGTTTCCTCAGCTTCTGTTAACCCAGAGTGCTGTAAATATAATTTCAAGTATTTAAAAAAAAATCTGATTATGGTAAGAACAAAGATTCAGACTACTTTTCGTGTTTTAGAGCAATAAATAATTTATAACTTATTCCCATTGGTTGAGACTAAATGCATCTTTTATGTGTCCCACAGGATGTGACAAAATGAATCATGAAACATGCTCTACTCTCATTATTATTCACCATAGTAACAAAATCGTGCATCAAAGAATATTCAAGTGGAAACTGAATTGTGTTGGGATTTAAATTAAGAAAACAGAAAGTTTTTATCTTATTCCTTTTTATATAGCTAGATTGGGTGTTACTACAGTTTCTTTGATATTTAAAATTATAGTTCACCCAAAATTACTTCTTTCTTTTGGAATGTGGATTTAAGTAAGGAATGAGTTAAGTAAATCTACCTTGAATTTATTAAATTTAACCCCTTGAATTTATTAAATTTAACCCTATAAGTGCAGAGTGCATTTTTCTGTATATATGTTCCCTTTAAGCTGCGCAGCTATCTCACAGACGCAGTGCAGCAGTTTTGAGTATCCGCACAGCAAATTTTCATGTAAGTGTGTGTTTGTATTTGTGAGCTGTAAAATTTTGCACACAAAAAAAAAAGATGCTGTAAAACTGCACACAACTATATAATTTTGCACACGAACCAGCAAACCTTAGGGGGAACATTCGTGTCAAGCATTTTTAGCATTTTCATATGTTCTTCAAAATCCCAGACTAAATAAATTCAGAGACCCTTAAAAGTATACATTTTCTGAAAGTACATTGAACAAGGTATCTTATGGCATGAAAAGAATTTGTTTTTATATTATATATGTTGACATTGACCTTTACAGAGTGAGTAAAATTTCAAGTTATAAGTATTCATATTGAAAATTGTAATATTGGTGAATTTTTTTCTCATTCATTTCTATCATACAAAATACAAGGGGGGAAGCCAAAAAATGAATTCATAAATTCTTTCAAAAAGGGTTAAATGGAATAAAATTCAGATTTTCTTTGAATTTAAAAAAAAAAAAAAACTTACCACTGACTTAGAATCTAAAGATTCTTTGAGTTTCTTTACTAAGCCTTGTTCCTGTGCAAGCGCATCCTGTCCTGTTTTAATGATGCCATTAAGTTTAACAACATTCAATGAAAGCTCTTTACTTTTCTTACGTTCAACATCTAGCTGATTTTGCAGTTCAGTCAGTTGCTAAGGAATATCACAAAATATTTTAATAAAATTAAATAAATGATGTACAGCAAATTAAGTGTAACAAGTTATTTATCAACAATATAATGCAACTAAAGTGAAGGTCCATGGTACATTTTAGAGAGCTACTAAATTTACAACACTAATAATACAAAGCAAATACTACTAATAATGGAACTAAATTATGGGAATATGTGATTTCAGTACTTTTTGGTAACAGAATTTTTGTTTTAAAAAACAACAATTTAAAAGAAAATTCAGGTGTCCAAGTCCAACATCAAATAAGAAAAGAAATACAAGTCTTCTTTGGGTGACATCATTGGGGCATCTAGGGGGAATTAGGAAATGTTTTTTAGCAAATTATTTTTTTTGCAACAACCATGTGGCATAATTGGGGAATTCCAAAATGGAAGATAGTGAATGATGTCACGTCTTTAACTAAAAAGCTAAAGGTTTCTAAAACCTAAAATTATTACAACTATTTTAAAATATTTCCTTTAAACTTTATACTTAAAAAATTTTTTAAGTTATAATTAAACTGAATAACTAAGATATGTCCATTTACCTGCTCAAGCACCTCAGAATTTGAGCTTGAAACTTGTTTACTTGTTTCCGTGATCTGTGAGATAACCTGGTCAATGAGTAGAAGACACAAGTGTTTTAATGCACCGAAATGATATCACCTTAACAATGGGAGAATATGCCCAGTTAATATGCACTTCAGAAATACAGCCCGCCTTTTAAAATATCAGATAAAAAATACAAAGCTTTAAACATCTTTAGCAGCTACATCGTCATTATGATAATTTCAAGACAGATTTTTTCAATGGCAAAACTTGTAAATAAAATCAGATATCCAGCCAAAATGAATAGAAAAAACTCATCTCATGATGACAGGTCACCTTGAATTTTATGCAAACATCATGATAATGAGCATGCAATATCTCTAAGATGTCTTTAACATAAAAATATTATGTTTGTTGTTTATTCTACAATTAAAAATGCAGTAGATCTAATGAACCACCTTTTGTGCCAAATATTTTTTTCTATTTGTAAAGTTTAATGGAAGAATAGTAAAAACCTTTATTTGGTGAATCGATAAAATAATACAACACTAAAGATGTAAAATTCCAATGCAAAGAATTAATAGCTTTTAAATAATATTTACATACAAGATAAGATAAGATTCTTTTAATTATCCAAACAAATGGAAAAGTTGTTTTTTTATCACATTGTACATTTTCAGCACATAAATAAGACAATTTGAACACATGACATCTACATTAAATTATTTCACTAGTGAAAAAAACTGCCATTCAGTGAATTCTCTTAGCCATATCAGGGACTTATTAGTTCTCATTAAGATTTGAGAATAAAAGAATTTTTATATCTGTCAGTAGAATATGCAATTAGACATAAACATTTCTAGAAAATATATTTAAAAAAACCATATATATACTCACAGTTTCTTTCTCTCTGGTGATGACAACAATTCTTTCCTGTGCTTCCCTGAGCTCTGTTTCCAGCTTCTCTACTCTTTCTTGCATCTGATAAAAAAATATATATATTTACACTTGTGTAAATCGATACTTAAGTAGAAAGCAACAAGTCTAAAACTATACATGAAGGCAATAAGTAGGTTTTCTAGAAATGGACTATAAAATAATACGACTACACAATTGTAATGATAAAACAGAAGTTAATATTATTTTATTAAGAATGGCTAAGTTAGTAATCAAATGCATTGTAAAAAAAAAGGAAAATGCTTTAAATCATACTTAATACTAACACTAAATTTGTAATGATCTTATTTTGTATGTTTAAAAAAAAATGTTGACTCCACAAATAAAAGCTCTTGGTAAAGGGTAAAATAGGTGAGATATGAAATATCGGATGAAAAGCTTAATTTTAGTACAGTTCTCTGCTAACAGCAGTGCTAAAGCCATTCATGTTGGGGTGGAAAGAATTACTAAAATTAATGCACTTCTATTTAATATATTTTATAAAAGCATTTTGTTCCAAAGCATGAATTTATCAATGTTTTTTTTATAAGTAATTTCCTTTAACTAATTCATCTATTTCCACTTTTCAATCAGGGAAAAAAAATGTAAGGGTATTAAAAAAAAACAAAAATGGAAAATAAAATTAATTAGGCAAAATTAATATCACTTAACTTGCTGGAATAATGAAAAATTAAATTGATGGGCACCACATTTGGTTAATTAAAATGTATTTTCAAACAGCTTTTTAAATGAATATATATATTTTTTTAAGAAGACTTCGCAAGAAGAAAGCATGCAGTTAGTTGTAAGGATTTGATCTGACAATTCCTTGGAAAACAGCATCCAAAAGGTCAAAATTAAGATTTTTCAAGTTCAGTTTTAGTTATAAAAGGAAGAACATTTATGGAGATAAAATATTTTCATATTAAAAACATTAATTTCTTTTAACAACAAGAAATTGCCAGACTGGTTGGTCTTGTCTTCTACATCACCTCACTACAACATGCAAATCAAATAGCAGGAGTAATGAGAGGTGGCATTTATACTCATCTTTCATTACCTCATCTACAATACTGGTGAGGCTTTTTTCAACACAGTGATATGCAAAGCACAAATCAGATAGATCCTAAACAGGCCAATACACAGCAAAAAATAATAGTAATAGACAATGAGGAACTTCTTGTTTATTTATCCTTCAGATTTGAAATTTTTTATTCATTTTCAGCTAAATTTTAAAATAATTATTCCTTTGCTAATCCTTGAGCATTTTAGTTAGAAGAAAATAAATAAATGAATACAAAAAAAAAAAAAAAAAAATATCATTCACTATGTCGTGCAAGGGTAAAGGTAGGAAATCTTCTCAATTACGTTTATGTAGTTTAACTAAAAGACATTTAGCAGTACAGGTAATTTGAAATTTTTTATTCATTTTCAGCTAAATTTTAAAATAATTATTCCTTTGCTAATCCTTGAGCATTTTAGTTAAAAGAAAATAAATAAATGAATACAAAAAAAAAAAAAAATATCATTCACTATGTCGTGCAAGGGTAAAGGTAGGAAATCTTCTCAATTACGTTTATGTAGTTTAACTAAAAGACATTTAGCAGTACAGGTAAAAATTTTGTTGGGACATTTAAAAACAAACTAATTCATGCCCAATATTAATCATATTCAATTTTAATCATACAAGCTATGATAAGAGGATCGTTGACAACAACGTAGGAAGAGATTGGGCAAAAGGGCAGTCAGCCCCACTTTTTGGAGGACAGTCTTTTTAGTTTACTACCAAACAAAATATTATTTTTTTCTGGCACGATTAAGGATGAAAGAGATGACTAAATTTTATTTTCAGCAGCATACACTAATATATATACTTAAGTATAGGTTGCAACCTTAATTTGGGATTGTCAAAGTGGGTAGTTACGATTGACCCCAAGATAGGACGCATCCCTAGTTTGGGGAGTTACATGGCCCTATTTTAACGCAAATATAACTAATAATTGTTAAACAGACATCACAAAAATGTTTCATAACAACTTGAAAGCTGAAACTCATTTGTCTTAAACTGCGTGATTGTTAATGAAGATTTACTTAAAATGGATTGTCCTGTGCTCAAATATAAGCCAGAGCAAAGGAGAAAATGATACTCTGGCATTTCACGTAAATGACTACTGCACACTAAATAACAGTAAACAAAACTGATGAGGAGTGGACAGGTCCCACCCATGATTTTTATTGAAATTTTTTTGTTTGTCACTTATACAGGAGTGTTTACAGTAACACATTTGACAGAAGTCTAGATAGGGTCAACAAACTTTGTGAATCAAGCTTGGAAAAAATTGACTAATAATTTGATCCACCATTTAGAAGAAATGTATAAAAAGTTATGGATAAAAATTAAGAAGCCAATTCATCGAGTTTTGAGTAAGTGAAATAAGCCAATTAATTCTCTACAAACATTTGCAGATATAGATTTAGTTATCTTCCAGACAAATGAAAAGGTATTTTCTTTTTCTGTAACTGTTTTGAAACAGTATTTATGCACATACTTCTGCATTTTTCAGTCACTATATCGTCAAAGTGCAAAGTCATTGTAGATATGGTACAAGCGGAATAAGGACCAAATTTTAAAAAAAAATTAAATGTTCATTAAAAAAATATATTTTCCATTTGTTATTATTTAAGCAATTTTGAAGAAGTCCCCTCCTTCCCCTCCTGGAAAAGGGGGGGTGGGGGTGGTAAAGGTCCTGGCATCACTAACTTTAGTTACATCAGCGACTGTATTCAATTATTTATAGATAGATAGGCTTATTTTATGATCAAAAACAAATAATGACTGCTATGAAGGGTTAAATAGAGGGTGGCATTCACTAATCATTGTCACCAAACGCAGCAAGACTTCTAGTAGTTAGATTAGAGGGTAGCATTCACTAATCATTGTCACTAAATGCAGCAAGACTTCTAGTGGTTAGATTAGAGGGTAGCATTCACTAATCATTGTCACTAAATGCAGCAAGACTTCTATAGGTTAGATTAGAGGGTAGCATTCACTAATCATTGTCACTTAATGTAGCAAGACCTCATTGTAGAGGTGAATCTTATTTTTCATGGGAATTTAACATTTTAGTAATCAATGGTTAATACTTAGTTTGACTGGGGTGGTTGTTAACAGCAATGTATGATTTTATTTATGCAGTTGAGAATCAACTTGCAGTAGAAAGAACGTTGATAGCTTATAAAATAAAAAAGTAAGAAATTATTTCTTTCACAAAATAATACCATGTTGTCTTCCTGATAACTTATTTGTCTATGACATATTAAATTATATGCTTGTTTTTGTTGTCAAAATTGTAATTGCAATAAATTCAACTTTGTTAATTAGGTATTAGACAGAAGACATACTCTAAATTTTAACAGAGTCAAAATGTTTTTGTTTTTTTAAAAACACTACATTTGAAATCTTCTATAAATACCTCTTGATTTCCCTGAGATCCTAAATCTTGCTTTAAGCTGGACAGCTGATCTTTTGTCTAAAATAGAGTTTAAATTTTAAAAATATTACCGCTGGTTTCAAAATGTTACCAGAGCATCATTTGTGACACAAATTTTTGAATGGTTAAATCATAAGTATATAATTTTTAATGAATTAGTTTAAAAACAAAAATATTTGAAAAATATACTTTTCAAAGTTGCTAACTACAAAAAGACCATAAAAAAAGATGTGGTACCATTTCTATAACTCTTGTATATATATTATTTTACATGCAAAATAAATTACAATGTTAAATTATTATGAACCACTAATATTATTGGAAAATATTTATGCACATTAAAACCAAATACTGATGAAGGACTTTGAAATCAGGTGCCAGGAAAGAACCATTTTCATGTACCTTTGTAAGCTCTGACTGGGCTGCAGTCAACTTATCTTGCCATAACTTCTCTTCTGTAGCTACTTTTTTCTCTAATTCTGTTAAACTATTTGCCTGGAACAATGGAGGATTTGATGATAGATGGTGAATCCAAGCAAAGGACAAGAGCAATTAGTTTAAATCATTGGGTTTCATTGAAAATAAAAACAGAGTACCCAACCATAAAAACAGAGTACCCAGCCATCAAATGGTAATTGTTAAATTTAATCAACAGCTCTTAAAAATTATGGAAATCAAGTTTTAATCGTTTAAGTTATTAGTATTTTTTGCAAATGCTGCTACTAATAATTCTTCTTATTAAGTTATTAAAGCATCAGATCCTTAATTTTTCAAATAATTTCAAAGTGTGGATGTAATTATTCTCTAGGGATGAAAGTGATTAATTTATATACATTTAACATTAAGTTCTTCAGAAAGGCTTCTCATATCTTTATCTTTTATAAGTTTATATTTGCTCTGTCTTAAAAATTAAACACACATCTTCCCATCAAATGAAAAGGATAATAAAAGAAACATGAAACCACCAATGTAATAAATAGAAAAGTTAAAACCATGAGATATGCCCAGGTTATACATCAAAAATTAACTTACAGTAACTGTTAAAATTTTTCTGTACTCTTCAATTTGAAGCTCTTGTTGGGCTACCAAAGCCCCAAGCTCTAGTACTTTTTGCTGTGATACTGAATCCTGTTATGAAAATTTTTTTAATGTTATGGATATAAGTTGGCTAAAAGACTTCCTAGATTTTAAAGCAGAAAATATGACAAAACAAACAAAAAGATATTAAAAGCATAGCTTTAAACAAACATTTGATCTTGATTACCTTTTGCGAGCTAGACTGAGCTTGCTTCAATTTTTCTTGCCACTTTTTCTCTTCAGCATCAATACTTTTTTCCAACTGGTGCAATTTGTTCTCCTTATTATAGAGAGATTGAACTTATTTTACTATCTTTTCAAAATTTCTGGAAGATGTAAACATTAATTTTAAACACATATCTTATTTTAGATGCATACATTTTTAATTACTGAAAATAAGTTGAATACTCACAGTTTCAGAAACAATACTGCGATAGTGATCAACTTCTGTCTTTAACCTACTATTCCCATTTTCTAACTCAGCAATCTTAGCTAATTCTTCCTGCAATTGATGAATTATTAATAGCATTTAGTTATACAAAGTTATTTAATTAATTTAACACATAAGAGATGGGATTTAATTCAGCAATTGAAACAATTTTAAATTATTCATGATAATTTTATTTTTAAAAAATTGATAATTTTAATTAGTAATATAATTAGAAAACACCCTTTTATGTTTAAAAGTGTGTTTTGAACTAACCGTTGATAAGAGTGACTGACTGGATTTCAATTGGGCGAGTTCACCCTTTAAATCGTTTAATGTTTGCGAATTTGAATTCTGTAAGAAAAAAAACAATGTCACTATTTCAAATTTTAATTTGTACATAAATATATACAAAAACTAAAATGTTTAGCTTACAATGCAGGAGATAACGAGGAACAATTAAAATATTATTATGAATATAGCATTAACTCCCCAAAGCACAAATGTTTTTTATTTTTATTTTAAAAAATTTAAAAAGTAATTAAAAAGTTTAACAAGGCAATTTTGAAAATTTTCTGTAACATACTAACTTACCAATTCAGCAACTTGTCTCTCATAATCTTGTATTTGTTTGAGAGCCTTTGTATGTTTATCTTCAAGCACTTTCAGCTTATCTTCACTGGAATTCTGTAATAATTTTTCCTTCAGTCAATTATTTATAAAAATTACTCAAATGGTAGCTACATAAATGTCTTCAGTCACCTAGCTACTGAATCCATATAAGCTACTTTGGTAACCAGATGGAAAAAAAAAACAAGAATTCTGCAAAATAACCAAACATTTGAATACTAGGAACCATAATTATAAATAGGATATTGCAATATATTGGTCATGTGATATGCAAACAACATAAATTGAAAACAATTTATATGATGAATAAATTAACATAGAAGAACAGAATTGACTTGGAATAAACCAAAACCATTTGATTTAAGTTTTAACCCATTAAGGCAAAAATAAGAATTTTGTATTTTGTCTTTTTAATTTAAATCTTCAGTACACACAGATAGTTGTATCTTTTAATCTAACTTAATAAATTAAGGATATCACTTAATGAAAGTATATTTCTTTAATTAGTCATTATTACTATTAGATGGTTTAGAATCCTCTAATCTTTAAAAACATTCCCATTAAAACTTTTCATATTTTTATGTATATAATACAGAATTGTACTTACCAAAGAACTAACACTTTTTTTCAACACATCAATTTCAGTTTTCAAAAGCTCATTTTCTTTTTCTACACTGGATGTTTTGCTGACATCAGGAATCTGTAACAGAAAAGCATATTGACTTCACTGATCTTAGAATTTCAAAAATATTCAACAGGTTGTAATTTTCTGTGAACAATATGAGAAAAGGCCTGAAAACATGGCATATTGAACCAAAAATTATTATTTCAGTATAATTAGCATACACTTTGTTTTGTCTTTTAAATGAGTATTTTAATTTAAAACAAATGAGATTGAATAAAATTAATAAATGAGATTGAATAAAATTAATAAATGAACAGGGATAGATGTAAACTTGCATTTTGTAGTTTCTTAACTGCTTGCTTTTCAAATGAAACAACCCACTCCCTGTGAGCCTGAAACAATATATAAAGGATTTATGTTTTATGCAAAGATGCAACCTATAAGATTTACCTTTCTAGTCTAATCATTATGGGGGGAAAAAAAAGAGCAATATTTCTAATGGGGAAGTTAAGTGTAATTTTTATTTAAGCTACATTTTTATTTTGATTAATGCTAATTGTAAAATACATTATATTTATATTTATTAGGTCTAATCTATTACCAGCTTTTCTGAAATCTGTATATCAGGGAAAAGTCTTTGAAATACAGCTTTGTCATAAGTTTCAGACTCTAAAATTCCAGCTGTGCTAAACTCCTATGTTTAAGAAAAAGGAGAAACAAACTAATAATTACAAATAATGACTGATTATCTTGTAGAATACATTCCTAACTAAATTGACGTCCAAATCAACTTTAACAACCCTCTATGACTACAGAGAGCTTATGCTCAAGGGTAGACGAAACCAATTCAGGAGCCAGCATACTTTCTCAAGAGTCAGCACATTATTTTGTGACTTTAAATAAAAAGATGCCTATTTAGGAACCAGGAAAAACTTCTCAGGTGCCAATGGTGACTGGGTATCATGGATTTATCTACTCTGAATAATTTTATCTTTATGAAAGAAGAAAGTTTGATAATTTCTCCTTATAAGAAGAAAAAAAAATATATAATACATTTTCTGATAAACACAGATTTTACATTATACATTCAAATCAATGATGGTAGCCAGGTATATCAAACTCCTAGGAAATATAGCTAGAACTTATAAATAAAATTACATATATTGTAAGAAACTGAAATTTTTAGAATGGAAAATTATCACTATATAAAATAGAAAGCCTAACAATATGATATAAATATGTCTCTTTGCAATAAAACTTTACACTACTGACACAGATTATTAATTTCAAATCCAAAGCAAAGTTTTAAAAATGGCTCATTTGAAAGCAGGATATGAGATAGAAATCAGCTTCAAATATTTTTTTTTTTTTTAAATCATCAGGACCACATGCTACTATTTGTAATGAATATTTCAGACTGTTACTAAAGTTAAAAAAAAAGACCAGTAATAATGCATAGTGTGGGTGTTTCTCAAGCTAAACATTTGACATTCCTGTTCTAAATGTTCACTTTAAATCAGTAAATAATTTTCTCTTAATTTTTAAAATGTAAAGGATGATCACAAAGTCCCAATTTTAAGAATGATGATTACAATATAAAAGTGTGTTAAGCCACCAACATTTAATCAGTGTCATAAATATCAATGATGTTTCACATGATAATAATTGAGTTAATAAATGCAAGTGCTGGTGGCCTTATAAAATCACTTATCATTAGTAGTAGTATATGAAGAAAATTTTCATAGAGGACATGAAAAGTACCCAAAGCAAGACAAAGTGGGTTGGAACAGGGGGTAGAATGTGACAGAAATAATAATCACTGATTCAGTTAGTTTGCAAAGTGTACCTATTTTCATCTACATGATTTGTGGCTTCCTTTCACTTAAGAGAAATGGAGTTAAAACACTGGCAATGAGGGTGAGATGCTTATGAATTTCCAAATAACAGTGTCTTTTTTTAAATAATTTAATCTGTTATACCAGTTTTTTCAATTTATCTGAAAGTGTTCTCAGACAATACCACACATTTTATTTTAAAGAGAACAGAAGAATTAGTATAAATCAGACGCTACTAAATAAGGTGCAAATTTTGGAATTACAAAATAAAGGTAAATATTTAAGTTCAAACAGCTTTCTGTGACAAGTTGGAGGTATCAAGAATGATTATTGTGTACCGGTATCAAGAATAATTGTGTTAACCCATGAAAAATAATTTGATAAGTATTATAATATATTGATAGATATTTACCCTAGCAGATTTCAAAGCTTTATCAACTTTTTCTGCTGAGGATTTTTCTGATTTTTCTAATGCTTCCATTGCTTTCCAATTCTTTTCACGCAACTCCTGAAATTGCAAAGCATTGAATACAATGTTAAACTACCCCAGTCCACTTGCCTCATTAGCATTTTATGGCAGAAAAGTTCCTTCTTTATTAAAATATACTTCACAACAAAATTAAGTGATTGCATGTAAATGTTTGATCAAAATATTAGAGGGACACTCAAAAGCAACTGAAAAAGAAAAATGACCTTTAAATAAAGATATTTGAAAATCACTTTGTGAATAGCAAAGATGCAATTCAAAGCTGTGTGTGGTAAACAAATTTTAACCGTTTAAAAAGGGCAATGCCTTTAGCGACAACTCACATGCCAACTGCAAATAAACAATTAGCCTGGACAATATTTAAATATATAATGAGGCCCCCAGGGTGATGTGGTGCATATTTGGTAACTGCTAGGCTCACCAAACCGACAGCAGTGAAAACCCAGTGAAAACCCCGTGACATATTTTGTACTGTGATGTCATCATAATTGTCCATAAAGGAATTGATTTTGCTGGTATTTTTAAAGCTCACAGCATGTAAGCTCAACTGTTAAATTAACAACCAGGGCAGTGCTTTGTGATTAAACTTTGTGATAAAAGAAAATTTTGGCACAAAAAGGGTGAAGCATATGCTATTACTCTCAGTAAAGTTTAACTACTCAAAATATGAGAGAAATTTTAGGTTTAAAAGATGGCATCAAATAGATAGATAACAACAAGCTTCCGAAACTAAAAAGAATAGCAAAGCAAGATCTGTTATTCCAGAAAAATAAATTCAAATAATCTATGAAGAATACATTCTTGGTTAGTAGTGGTTGGATAGATGTATAAATTCATTCAGCCACACATAACCAAAACAAATGTGGATTTTTTCATGTGAGATTTCCATTCCCAAGGCAAGGATACATGGTGAAAAAAGAAAAAAAGCTAGTTGGGATAGCTAAATTAAACTTGTGGATAAATATTATTGTGACTTATTTAGCATTGTAAATTTATAGTTACCTAAAATACATAACTGAAAACTCTTTATGTCACCAAAAATGTGATGATGCAATAAAATATAATTCTACAGATGCATATAATGAAACGAGCTGCTAGAAAAGAATTTCAAAATATCTTACATTATTTTTGGTTTTCTGCTGTTTAAGTTGCTCAGTCAGATCAGCAATTTCAGCCGATTTATTGTCCAACTGTGTCTGGAAATTAGATACTGCTTTTTTCTGGTTTTCCAATCCAGCCATCAAATCACTGATTTCTTTGCTTTTCTCAGCAAGACTACAATATCAAAAAGAATGTTAAGCTTTTTTTCTTGTACTCTTCTATTATCAAATATTTCATATAGACTTAATAACTCAATAAATAGTTATTAAGAACAGTAAGAAAATTGTAATTATGCTCAAGTATTTTATTTAAAATTAAAATGTGCTTAGAGATGCAGCTAAGGTTGGATTAAAATTTAAAGTAAATCATTAAAAAAAACCTACACACGATCCAGTTCAGATGAGGAAACATTTGGTCCATTTTCATGAATTCCATTAGAGGCTGGAGCTGTTTGAAGACGTTCATTGATTGTTCTATTCTCATCTACCAATCCTTTATTTTCTTGTTGCAATCGCTAAGACAGGTAAGATAAAAATTTTCACATCGATAAAGCCAAAAGAAATTATATCAGATATGAATTAAGACACAAAAACTTTGTAGAAAAATTATTAAGTAAATTGTCTACCTAAATACTTACAGTTACTTCAGTTTTGCTTTCATCCAGTCTTTTTGATAGGTCATCAAGCTGCTTCTCGAGATTTTTAATATTCCCTTCCAAATCAGAGCGTTTGTGTTCAGACTCCTAAAATACATTTAAGAAGTTTAATTCACCGCACTTTAGATCACATCAAATTGAAATTTTATTATAACAAAAGCACACAAAATTTGAACGATTTTAAGAAATAAAATGAGGTCATCAGGAGTACTGAGAATAGACAAGAATTAGATGGTTCACTTAATGTAAAAAAAAGTTTTTTTTCAATATAAATTGATAATTCAGATGCAGTAAAACTACAATTTTAATTACCTGCAACCTTGTTTCGGTTTCTTTGCTAGCATCAGCTTTTTTCAGGTGGTTTTCAAGCTCCTGTAGCTTGGTCTTCAAGTTGCTACATTCTCCTTGTGCAGTGCTCAAAGCAGCATTGGCTTTTTGCAAATCAGATGCTAAAGAAGTGTTCTTTGCTTCTGCTTTTCTAAGTTCCAAGCTAACGTCTTCAACTCTTTTGTTAATTACAGAATCTACATCTTTCTGATGAACAAAATGATATAGTCTTAAAAGGGGAAAGTTTACACTAATATTAAGACAAGTTTTTGTTTGTTTTTTTTAAACTATCAACGGAATTTATTATTTTTAACAACATATTTTTTTAATTACCTGAGAAGCTTCAAGTTTGCGAAATTTTTCTTCACTGATGTTAAGCTTTGTTTCTAAACTTTTCTTTGCAGCTTCACTGGCCTGGAAGGCATTTCTGCCATTGTTAAGTTCTTTCTCCAGTTGCTTAACCTTCTCTCCTAAGCTCACAGTTTCCTTACTGTAATGACACAACAAACAGATGAAATATAGTTGAGGAAAATTAATTAATTAAATAATAAAGCCATCTAAGATAATCATAAAAAGGTAATTGTTTTGAATTTATAAATAATTGAAGAAAAGTTTTAAAGTAATAAAACAAAAATGCTTTTTGACACTTACGCTTTAAGGGACAAAGTTTCTTGCAGAATCTTGTTTTCCTGGAAATAGAATGTTTTAAAAGATATTTATATTAAAAACTAATACATTAACATTTCAATCTGTAAAAAAATTATTTTAACCGTAAGCATGTCTTAGAGCTTAATTTTTAAAATTATAGATCCAAGTATGAAGAATATTTGATCTAACTCAGCAGTCTGGAACCTTCTTGGTATGAAGAGCCATTTCATAAATTATATCAGTTATTGCCCAGATTATTTAACTTACTTCAACAAGTTTATTAGCAGCAGCTTTATCAGCCCCTGTTTCCAGCTGTCTGATTTTCACTTGAAGGTTATTTGTCTCAGACAGGTGTTGCTCATGTGAATGTTGCATTCTCTGATGGAGAGCATCCAATTCAGTTTTGTGTTGATTGCCCTTTTCCTGTAACTTCTTCTCCAATATTGCCAATTTTGACTTCTCTGACATCAATTCATTTTTCAACTCTTTGACACGAGAATTAGCATTCAAAGATTGATTTTGCTCTGAAATTATTACACATAATATCATTAATCCAAATCTTGATTTTAAAAAAGTGAAAAAGAAAAAGAATGTTACTGCAATACTAAAAAAAATACTAACAACAAATTTTGATACAAATAAAAATCAGCTATTTCTATCAACTTGATTACCCACTGTTTACTATAAACATAGAAAACAATGATAGATACACAGCCATTTAAATATATGAGTATTAAATAAAATACAAGTGTTTACAGCAGAAATATTTCTTAATTTTTTAAAAATAACAGATAACTTTAAATTTGTTGCCAATTTTACACAATGAATGGGTACAGAACGTTTAAGAAACAATATAAACAAGTGACAACAAACCTTCCTGTAGAGCCTTTTCCTTATCTTCTAGTTGTTTCTTTAACAGATATACTGGGTCACCTTTCTGACTTTTCTGTAGAAAATAATATCGAGTCTTTTAGCACTGTAAACATTTATATTTTAAATCCTAAAATCATGATAGTTTTTACAAAATACTTTGCAACAGACTAAAGTAATGAAAAAATTAACCTTGTCCTTATTCCAAGATTCATTCACTGCAGGAGTAGTTGGTGTAAGGCCTTGTCTGTTCAGAAGTATGTCAATCAAAGTTTGAACTTCATTGTCAGATAGTTTTGCAGTTTTAACAGAAGAAATCAACTTTGATCCATTAAGTTGTCCATCATCTACAGATTGAAAGATTTACAATTTGTAAAAGACTTTAAGATATTAATACGATCACTTTAAATTGTATTTATTATATTATGATATCAAATATGTAAAAAGACATCTACAGAGATTTTTATATTGTAGAAGTTGTCTAAAAATCAATGTACAAGACATTATGGGAAAAAAGATAAATAACTGTTTAAGTTAAAGTACTTTTAAAATTACGACAAATTTTCTTATCAAATTTCGTACATATAAAACAAGATAAATTCATAAATGTTAACCTGATGTTTTTGACTTGGCAGAACGCTTCTCTGCCTCATCTGTATTTTGCTTAGATTTGTGATCCTCATCTTTTTCAGGTTTTTTTGGTGGGACGTTTTCTTTGATCTCTTGGCGAATGGTCTCCTTTACTTGTGCTTCAATATGAGTCGATTTCAGCTTCTCGATTTTGTCAACAATAATTTTTTCATGGCTTTTTTTAAGCTCTAATTCATCTTTGGGAATAATAGGTTTGTGATGGATCTCTACAGTTTTCTCACTGACTGGAGTCACTTCCCCTTTGTTATGGAGAATAGGCTTGGCTACTTTTTCTTTTTTTCCTCTTTGTCGAACAGCAGTATTGAGCCCTAAAGTTTCAGTGGGTTCTATAATTTCTGGCTCGATTTCTAAGTTAACCATTTTTGTTTCTATTTTTAACTCTGGTTCATTGACTTGTGCTGATTTTTCTTTCACTTTATCCTGCTTTCCTTTCTTGTATTTCTTTTTCTGCTGCTCCTTTTCTGCTTTTTTCTCTGCTTTCACCTTTTCTCGTTCTTCTTCTTGTCTGCGTCTCTGTTCTTCCATCACTTCTTCAAAAGTTTTCTCTCTCATTGATACAGCAGAGATACAGTAAATCAATAAGGCTGATATGATAAATGCAGCTACTCCGATAAGAATTGTAACCACTTCCATCCTTGTAGTTTTCTTTATACAAAATTCAAGAATTTCAAGTGAACCGAACTAGGATAAAAGTTTATTGGTTTTTGAATAGTAAGTCTTGATCAACTTAATGATTAAATGTCTCTGAAGGAAAAGTCCAATTCAATATTCCACAGTAATGAAATTTAGTAACTACCACAATTCCATTGAGAGAAATGACTTGACAATTACCTGAAAAGGAATGTTAAAGAAAACAGTTTAAACTAATGCTAAATTGATTTAGCTATATGGATATGTAAGTTATTATGATATAGATATCTAACGAAACATCTCGCAAATGCTTAAGTGCACAGACAAACACATCAAGGAACTATCAAATCATTTAGCAAACTTTTTTAAAAATATGTCCAGTAAGTGGATGACAGGAATAGAACATGCAGTAACTGGCAATAAAAATATTGGTGAGTGAATGATCATTGAGTAGACGCACAGAAGATTTTGTGGGATTTCTGGTCTTTTTTTTTTAATGTTGTTATAAATAACACACTGCTGTCTGTACCAGGAAAGGTCTTAAACGGAACTATTTTGAACAGAATGAAAGACCAGGTCGACATGCAGCTACGAGATCAACAGGCCGGCTTCCGCCTAAACGGATCAAATTGCAACACTAAGAATCATTGTAGAACAGTCCATCCAATGGAAGTCCCCACTATATTTAAATTTTAAAGACAACGGAAAGGCCTTGGATAGCCTGGACCGACAAACCTTGTGGAAACTTCTTTGGCACTATGAAGTACCAGGGAAACTAGTCAGGCTCATTCAGAGCTCTTATGAAGAAATGACATGCAGGGTGGTCCAAGAAGACTCACAGATTCTTTTACAGTCGAAACAGGAGTCAGACAAGGATGCCTCTTGTCCCCATTTCTATTCATCCTTGCCATTGACTGGATAATGAAGAAATCCACAGACAAAAAGAGGAATGGGATACAGTGGACACTCTGTGAACAACTGAATGATTTAGACTTTGCAGGCGACATCGCACTTCTGTCCCACAACCAGCAACAAATGCAGGAAAAGACAAAAGACGTAGCCACCTTTTCAGCACAGCTTGGTCTCAATATAAATAAAAGCAAGACAAAAATCATGAAGGTAAACCCATCCAACTATGAGCATATCTATCTGGCAGGAAAGGTACTGGAGTAAGTGGAGTCCTTCACATACTTAGGGAGCACCATAGACACAAATGGCGGATACTTGATGCGGACGCAAGAGCCAGAATCGGAAAAGCTAGATCAGCATTTGTGCTATTAAAGAAAATATGGGAGTCGAAGGAGCTGAAACTGCAAACTTTAATACAAATGTCAAAACAGTCCTACTATATGGTGCAGAAACTTGCAAAACAACAGTGAGCCTTATGCAGAAAGTGCAGACATTCATAAAAACATGCCTTAAAAAGATCCTAAAAATCAAATGGCCAAATACTATCAATAACAAAGATCTACTAGAAAAGACATACCAGGTGCCCATTGATGAAGATATCATAAAGAAAAGGTGGAGATGGATAGAGCATACGCTCCGAAAACCCCCAGATAGCACCACCAGACAATGCCTAACATGGAACCCACAGGGAAAAAGAAAGAGAGGAAGGCCTTAGAATACATGGAGACACAAGCTAGAGGCTGACATGCAAAATATCATATACACCTGGAAGCAATTGGAAAGGAAAGCACAGGACCGTGATGAGTGGAAAGTTCTTGTAGGCGGCTCATGCCCCAGACGGGGTAGAAAGGCATAAGTAAGTATAAAAAATGCATGTCACACCTTAAATGGAAAAAGTATAATACATTGTTTGTAGGGAAAATATTCTGTTTCCATAGTTTTTAAATGTCATTTCTGATTAAAATATCAAATAAATATTTGTTGCAATCTATTACTAGTTAACTAATAAATAGCAAAGAAAAAATCCATTAACCACAGTCCCAATGGAAGATACAAGTCTGTCATTTGCCACGATACAGGAAAATTCTTAGGTAAGTTTTTGGATTATATGGCTTTTACAAAACAAGTAGAGAAATAAAATAATTATTAACCATAGTTTTGTTAAAAACTCTTTTTTTTTTTTTTTAATTTCTCCATTCCATACTAGAGCTAATCAGCAGAGGCCAAAATGATTTTCTTAAATGAAAGTGAATTAAGTAATGTAACTATTCATTAATAAAGATTTTAAAAATCAGGTTTTAGTTTTTTTAATGATTATCAGATTTTGCAAAACAAAAATCAAATATATTTTTTTTTTCCTAAACAAAAGAATGAAATGGTTCATTTAATCAAAACAAAAGAAATTATTTTTTTTTAAAAATATGAATGTTTAAAAAGGCATGCTACCGGACCTTAAGTTATTTACCGCATTACAATAGATTATAGACAGTCACAGTAGTAGGAGGAACTGACATTATGTAGATTGCCTGCATCAGATTAGAGTGGATGACAAACAGATTAAGATAAACATACAATGAGACAGAAAACACCTTTAATCCAAATCTCAAATGGAAGTACCAGGGTCCATTTACAACAATTCATTTATAGACATTGTGAGCTAACAACAATTTGGAGTGTAAAATAGTCTTTGCAAATTATCTGTAGATGTTTCGGTGTCAAGCATTTTTTAATGCTTTTCATAAAAACACTGAAGGTTTGGAGGAATCATATATTATAAACTTGCATTGTTGATTTCATATCAGGGAAGCAACAACGATCGGTAAGGAACCAATCAGTAAGTGAGGTTTTGAATTCATTCACACGAGGCTAAGAATATGGAAGTTAATTGTGCACACCAAAGTCATTAAAATTAAAGTTTGACAACTGAGAACTGGATGAGCTGACATGGAATTTACTTATACTATATTATATACTATACAATTACAATACAGTAGACAGTATTAGTATACAAAAGATTTATTAATCACTTTATTTAAGACTTAACTATTACAAAATTCAATTATATAAATTATAAATATAAGTATATTATAAGTTAGTATAAGTTAAATTTAATTCTAATTATTAATTAATTTGATGTACTAAGACTAAATAATAAATAATTTAATATTAATATTATAATAAAAATACCCGTATTCAATTATTTATATATTTTTTTACTCTTTTGATTTCATGTAAATCAGAGGTGTACTGAGGACTACGTCAGTAAGTTTGAGTACGTAAGTCACAAGAGTAAACCAATAATAATATATTGAAATAGAAAGTTGGTAGAACACTTAGTACTTAGTATTATTATATTAGTACTTAGTCTGAAACTGAGTCATAGGCGACATCGGTACATTATACAAATTATACAATATAATATTTTAATATAAGTAAGCCAATTATAAGTGACAAAAAGGCTTATTTTTAGTGAAAGCATATGTCTTAATGTTGTTGTTTTTTGTTTAACATATAAATGTACTCACCAGCGTTGAAAAAACATGAACTGTACGCTCGTCAACGTGGATATAAAGTTGATGCCACCGGACGAGGGTAGATGAACTTATCGATTCACATCGCTATAAATAAGTCTGTACAGTCTACATGGTGAAGCCCCTGTCTGAATATTGACTCTTTTTGTGATTGGCTAAAAAAGTCTTCATGTATTTCTCTTTGCCACGCATTATCAATGCCACGTAAACTTAAATCAAAATTGTTTATTTACCTTGAAAGAAATAACTAATTATTAAAATTTTTAAAAATTTAGATTTATTTCATATTAAGTTCCAAATAATAAATATTGTTAATTAATTTATTAAGATATCATTATAAAAAGTGTGATTATTAACTCCACGACAACGTTATGCGCCCTCTACCGTCTACGTCCCGAGTGGGCTAAGGAGCAGATAGATAAAATGATCACCGACTCGGTGTTGTGAAAACTACGTGCGCTCTATTCGATTACGGGTACTGAAAAAGATACTACGCGCTACGTCCTGTGTAATTTAGTTGTTATTATTCAATTTAATAAGCTTCCACGGACTATGTTTCCAAGAAACATTTTGTAAATGAATAAATGGGATATTGAGAAAAATAGTGTTTTTCTCATTTTTCAGCTTCAATTCCTTGACTTTGACTTAATGCTGCCCGGGGCGAACTCACAAATTCCGCCCCAACACAGATTATTTATAAAATGTTATGTATAAACGACAAAAGTTCCGCCCGGGGCGGTCACCCCCCTCCAAACTCAACTAGGTTCGCCACTTAGTATCATTAGAATCTTTTGTTTATAAAGGATTAAATAGCTTCTTTTTTTATTTCTTCAAGAATTTTTTGGGGGGTTTAATATGGCTAAACTCTTTGAAATTGTTTGTGTGTAGGCCTACTTTCCTCTTAAAAAGAAATTATCTCATCCTAACTGTCCATCCATAAGGGTTCAATGCACCCATGCCCCATAAGATTGTTTCATAATTTCAAGCTACATGGGTGCATGTTGGCGGGTACCTGACTTGAGTTTTGCAACATTCCACACTTAATCGTATACAAGCAGATGATATTCTTATTGAGTTTTTTTTTATTTATGTCATCGGGATAAGCATTAATCAGCTTATCACTACCCCAGAACAGTTGCGTCACTATGGATGCGAGCTCTGCAAGAAGAGAAAACTTTTCATTCTGAAAAGATCAGACCAAGAGCCATCAAAGAAGTAGCAGATATTTCTGAGGATGTTAAGCTAAGAGTCTACTGTTGGAGACTGAAGAAGAGTTACTTGGGTCCATTCTGAAACTGATCCCTTTCTTTGAGTTATCGGAAAGTGAACTTTAAAATGCAGTACCAAGGCAGTGAGGGCACATGAAGGCATCAGATGTTAATCTCGTGGAAGCTAAAGAACTATTCGCTACCTACTATGGAACAGTCCAGTCTTGCGATTTTATCAGTTGAAATTGTTTATGTGAATTTTTTTTTATTTGAATGAAGTGATTGACTGGTTGACATTTTTGAAGATCAGAAATGTAAATTTTAATGGCTCAATTAAAAGTAATTTTGTTACACTTTTTAAAACACCGTTACCTTAGAATAAATTATGTTTTCTTCTTGGGCATTGCTGCTTTAGTACAGAGGTCCTCAAACGTTGACTGTCCCGTAGACACTGTTGGGGTGTGGACTATAGTTTCAACAAAAAAAATTCCTATGCACATTTCATTTATCTTATTTGTAGTTTTAAAAAAACAACAGGAAAACACAAATCAATGTTTAAAATGAAGAAAAACTTTGATTAAAATAAAGTTATTAGTATTTCAATGGGATGTATGTGCTTGCTTCTGGCTAAAGAAATGGTTAATTACCAGTTCTATATTTGACAATGCTACCAGGGTAACCGAACGACCCCTGGCGGATCATATTTTGAGGACCCCTGCCCTTGGACTTAATTGGTATACATTAGAAGCGATTATGTATGATCCGGCGAAAGTCCGTGTGGGGTGGGGTGTCCAGAGAGGGGCGATACCATAAGTTTACCGTCACGGTTTACACTAACCCTAATGACGCCTCTGTTCTGGTCTGGTAATACATTTCCCTTTCAGATGAAAGGAGAAATTGTGTGGCATATTATTGAGTGTCGAATATCTCTCCAATTATGGAGAATAAATGAAGACCTTAGTGCTAAAAGTACTTAAGTCACAAAATAACCATTTTGAGATAATCAAGTTCAAATATTCAAAACGACCTTTAAATCAGGCAAGACATTCCATTATATTTCTGATTACTGCTACATATTTGTAGTGTTGTAGTGAATAGACCTGCACATTTTTAAGCTTTAAACCCTCATTTTTTTAAAGATATAGATAATTTAGTTTTTTGACTTGAGTACTTTTTGTCCTATTCCGTGACTTAGGTACTTCTTGCACTGAAACCAAACACTGGACTTAAGCACTTTTTCAACAAAATCATGTTTTTAAATACATTTTATTATATTATTAACACACAAAAACACACTTTAGTTGGAAAATAATGCTACTCTCAGCACAACTTAAGATGGCAAATGAGTCTACTCAATGACACTTTTTCAACAAAATCATGTTTTTAAATACATTTTATTATATTATTAACACACAAAAACACACTTTAGTTGGAAAATAATGCTACTCTCAGCACAACTTAAGATGGCAAATGAGTCTACTCAATGACATCAGTGTCACTCTTGTCTTCCTCTGTATCTTTACCTTTATTAGTACTATAAAAGGTAACATCATCTGGAATATTGACATGCGTTAACAATTAACAGTTCACATATGTCATTATATTTTGCTGTCTTGACAGGCAAAAAATTGATGTAAGCACAATCAGGTTTCGTTGAAAGGAGTGTTGAAAGTTTTTTCCCACTTTTAAAAGTATATATGACGTCTGAGCATTCTGCAGTCATAGAATTTCGGCTTAGTGGTACCTGGCCTCTTTCAATCTTCGCCCCTCTAAACTCACTAATAAGTCACTGGTTTTAGCAAGGGGTCATATGCTCTTTTATAGTCAAGGACTTTAACAACAGGGGTTCCATCTTCCATCATGTTGTCTGTTAGTGGATGTTCAGTGCAGTGACTGAATATGAAAAGCTGCTTCGTTCTTTGCCATTTTCTTTTCTGGGCCTTCGACGAATACTAGTGTCATCGTTTACACTTATGCAACCCTGAAGATATATATTTGAGCCTCATGATCTGTATAAGACCATTAAATTCTGATAAAATTCTTTCCATCTCAAAATCTGTGAATTTTGTCAGACATTTACAAGGACATTCTACTCTTGCAGGCTCCCTTGATGGCTTGACCTTGTTATCATAGGATGTGTGAGCTTCTCCTGAAATAATATGTTTTAAAATTTAATTCCATGGCATGGTCGATGTTATTTATCTTGTCTCATACTAATAACAATAGAACACTGCCCTTCAACTGTCAATATAGATCTAGCCTAGTTTATAGTATAGTAATCCGTTTTATTTTTTAGACACTTTATATAATAAAAGCAGTAGTATACTACTTTAACTTTAAGTTACTATATCTCTATTTAAGAATAACTAAATGAAATATAAACGTTTGGTTATTAGTATTAGTATTAGGCATTAGGAGGCCTAAAACTACTAAAAGCAGGACAGTAATGAGTGAACAGTCATGTAATGCCATGCAGTGCCACTGCTGCTACTACTACTACTACTACTACTAGTAGTAGTACTAGTGTAATCTTAAGTACTAAATTCTATAGACTAGAATATTAATATAAAAATATGAAATAGAGGTGTGGGAGTTATATTGTTCTATTATATTTAAAAATGCTGACAATGTTTCAGTATCAGCTAAAAATACCTGGGCCTGGGTAAGACTAAGGTCTAAGTCTAATAATAGTAAGAGTTAATAGTTATCGATCGGGGCATCTTGACCCAGTTTGCGATAGTGTAATTTTAATATCCCCACAACAGTAAATTGATTGTAATAATATAAATATATTCTTACCTCTGACTTTAGCCAGCTTAATTACATTTCTTTTCCATTTTGATGGTGTTAGTCTTCTCTTTTTCGCTTTGGATTCATATTCAGGTTGGTCAGAGCTCGCCTCGTCCGCCATTTTTTTCGAGGTTTGAGACAACTAAATGCAGCTAAGTGATTGGCCAAGGGGAGATAAGAACTTTTAGCACCGAAACATAGGACTTCAGTACTTTTTGTCCATTAAATTTGATCATTCTTATTTTTGGTTTGTATAAAAAGGGGACTTAGGTACATTTTAACGTCTCCAAATTTATGCTATATATGGGGCTAAACCGGATAAGTAAAGGTCAACGTTTCGTTTGATTTTCAAAAAAATGTGACTTAAGTACTTTTAGCACTAGGGTCTTCAAATGGATTACAAAATATTTTGCTATTTATGGATACTTTTATTTGTTTAAAAAGTTTATTTTTCCTATGGGTATTTTTGTGGTGGCCCATTTCTCCTGGTGTCCTAAGCAAGCGCATATATTGTTTAAAGGCCATTCCATGCGGGACAGATAGGAGAGGGCGAAAGGTCCCGGAAAGAGGAGGGAGAGCATCGTTAATGATAAAATGATAGTTACTTTCGATTTAATATTCCCTTGTGAGAGAACATGCAATGACGAACTTTAGGCCTACAAATAACGGTAATGTTACCACTGATTTAGAAGCTCCCCACTTTAGGCCTACAAATAACGGTAAAGTTACCACTGATTTAGAAGCTTCCCACTTTAGGCCTACAAATAACGGTAATGTTACCACTGATTTAGAGGCTCCCCACTTAAGGCCTACAAATAACGGTAATGTTACCACTGATTTAGAAGCTCCCCACTTTAGGCCTACAAATAACGGTAATATTACCACTGATTTAGAGGCTCCCCACTTTAGGCCTACAAACAACGGTAATGTTACCACTGATTTAGAGGCTCCCCACTTTAGGCCTACAGATAACGGTAATGTTACCAGTGATTTAGAGGCTCCCCACTTTAGGCCTACAAATAACGGTAATGTTACCACTGATTTAGAGGCTCCCCACTTTAGGCCCTCAAATAACGGTAATATTACCACTGATTTAGAAGCTCCCCACTTTAGGCCTACAAATAACGGTAATGTTACCACTGATTTAGAGGCTCCCCACTTTAGGCCTACAAATAACGGTAATGTTACCACTAATTTAGAGGCTCCCCACTTTAGGCCTACAAATAACGGTAATATTACCACTGATTTAGAGGCTCCCCACTTTAGGCCTACAAATAACGGTAATGTTACCACTGATTTAGAAGCTTCCCACTTTAGGCCTACAAATAACGATAATGTTACCACTGATTTAGAAGCTCTCCACTTTAGGCCTACAAATAACGGTAATGTTACCACTGATTTAGAGGCTCCCCACTTTAGGCCTACAAATAACGGTAATGTTACCACTGATTTAGAAGCTCCCCACTTTAGGCCTACAAATAACGGTAATGTTACCACTGATTTAGAGGCTCCCCACTTTAGGCCTACAAATAACGGTAATGTTACCACTGATTTAGAGGCTCCCCACTTTAGGCCTACAAATAACGGTAATATTACCACTGATTTAGAAGCTCCACACTTTAGGCCTACAAATAACGGTAATGTTACCACTGATTTAGAGGCTCCCCACTTTAGGCCTACAAATAACGGTAATATTACCACTGATTTAGAAGCTCCCCACTTTAGGCCTACAAATAACGGTAATGTTACCACTGATTTAGAGGCTCCCCACTTTAGGCCTACAAATAACGGTAATGTTACCACTGATTTAGAGGCTCCCCACTTTAGGCCTACAAATAACGGTAATGTTACCACTGATTTAGAGGCTCCCCACTTTAGGCCTACAAATAACGGTAATGTTACCACTGATTTAGAGGCTCCCCACTTTAGGCCTACAAATAACGGTAATGTTACCACTGATTTAGAGGCTCCCCACTTTAGGCCTACAAATAACGGTAATGTTACCACTGATTTAGAGGCTCCCCACTTTAGGCCTACAAATAACGGTAATGTTACCACTGATTTAGAGGCTCCCCACTTTAGGCCTACAAATAACGGTAATGTTACCACTGATTTAGAGGCTCCCCACTTTAGGCCTACAAATAACGGTAATGTTACCACTGATTTAGAGGCTCCCCACTTTAGGCCTACAAATAACGGTAATGTTACCACTGATTTAGAGGCTCCCCACTTTAGGCCTACAAATAACGGTAATGTTACCACTGATTTAGAGGCTCCCCACTTTAGGCCTACAAATAACGGTAATGTTACCACTGATTTAGAGGCTCCCCACTTTAGGCCTACAAATAACGGTAATGTTACCACTGATTTAGAGGCTCCCCACTTTAGGCCTACAAATAACGGTAATGTTACCACTGATTTAGAGGCTCCCCACTTTAGGCCTACAAATAACGGTAATGTTACCACTGATTTAGAAGCTCCCCACTTTAGGCCTACAAATAACGGTAATGTTACCACTGATTTAGAAGGTCCCCACTTTAGGCCTACAAATAACGGTAATGTTACCACTGATTTAGAGGCTCCCCACCATTTTTGCCCCACACCCCACCTGAGCAAATACAAAGGTTTAGTCACCACCCTTACGCCATTTAAATTGCCCCCCCCCCCTTTTTCACCACTTTGGGAAATACTGAGCTAATACAATGAGAGCTTTTAAAACAAGCTAAACTTATACAGTGACATCATATATATACATAACAGTATAGCTAAAACGTATACAGTGACATCATGTATATACATAGCAGTATAGCTAAAACTTATACAGTGACATCATGTATATACATAGCAGTATAGCTAAAACTTATACAGTGACATCATGTATATACATAACAGTATAGCTACAACTTATACAGTGACATCATGTATATACATAGCAGTATAGCTACAACTTATACAGTGACATCATGTATATACATAACAGTATAGCTACAACTTATACAGTGACAGCATTTATATACATAGCAGTATAGCTACAACTTATACAGTGACAGCATGTATATACATAGCAGTATAGCTACAACTTATACATTGACAGCATGTATATACATAGCAGTATAGCTACAACTTATACAGTGACAGCAGATATATACATAGCAGTATAGCTACAACTTATACAGTGACAGCATATATATACATAGCAGTATAGCTACAACTTATACAGTGTCAGCATGTATATACATAGCAGTATAGCAACAACTTATACAGTGACATCATGTATATACATAGCAGTATAGCTACAACGTATACTCTGACATCATATACATACATAGCAGTATAGCTACAACTTATACAGTGACAGCATGTATATACTTAAAAGTATAGCTACAACTTACACAGTGACAGCATGTATTTACATAGCAGTTTTGGTTCAACCATGGTCGGCGAAAAAGGGCAGTCGTCTGGGGCGCATACTGACCACAGAAGAGCCAAATGCTGAAAAGTCGTCAATCGACTTAACACTGTATTACGATACACGTGCACTTTTCTGTTTGTATGAGGAGTTGAAAGTTAAATGAAATGTTGATTTAATTCTTAGTGCCATTAATTAACGTAATGCAATTTAGTATGGTTATCCTTGCTGGACTTCCCAAAGAAGTAGGGGGTGGGGGTGGGGGTGGTAAACAATGTTTGACCTAATTTCTCTAAAGGGTCCTTGAAAGTTTAACAGTTATTGCCAATGGAATTTAAACGAAAATGCCTAAAAATTGTTTACATAATATATATATTATAAAGTAAAGCGAATTTAAATGTATGATAACTCTAAATCATAACATGAGCTAGAGAGACGACGCTAATGACCAAACGATTAAAAAAGATAACTAAAAAAAAAACAACTCACAAACCCCAACCCACACCCCCCACAAAAAAAAAAAAAAAAAAAAAAAAAAAAAAAAAAAAAAAAAAAAAAAAATATCCCACCAGGTCTTTCACTTTCTTCTATAACCCACCAGGTCTTTCACTGTCTTTTATATCCCACCAGGTTTTTCACTGTCTTCTATACCCCCCCCCAAAAAAAAAAAAAAAACCTACAAAGGGAAATGCATAGCATTGAGATTGTTTTTATAAACATAAGAATAAGAACACAAGTCAAGAAGTTTATTTTATCGGATAGTGCAAATTATTTTGCCAAATATCCCATCCATTTAATTAATTAAATTATAAGATATTGGCATAGGTCCTACACATAAAAATTAAACAAAAAATAAATTGCGTAACTGTAAAAGGTATCAAAATTACAAGACTATTACTATTTTTTCCGCAAAAATTAACAGTAGTCCTACATTATTAGTAGGCCTATTGATAGGTTTTGAAATGTATTTTTCTCTGTGAAGGCACGAGAACTCTGACGTCACCACGAGCATATTTATCTGCAGTTAAGTGTTTATTCATTGCAAACATTATTACAACATTGTGCGTTTGTTTTATACCAAATGATTGATTGGACTTTCTAGATAAAATTGAATTTAAAAAAATATTATTACTTTATCATTATCTAGAAATATGTTAAACTTTAGCTTCATTTATTTAGAAAAGTTGGGGGAGGAATATAATTAATAGAAGAGCATACGCCACTTACAACTTCACTAGCGCCCTCTCGTGCCCAATCAATGGAGTGCGCACCTGTCAGTGCTTCGGATACAGGCCGGCGTCTTTGTTCCTGCTTTGAGAAAGAAATCTAAAATTTTGTAATTAATCCAAATGATGGCACCACAGAAAAGGTCTGCTGAAGAAGCGGAATCCCTCTTGGTGGGTGTAAGATGCATTGTCTTTGACATTGAAGGGACAACAACGCCTATTTCGTTTGTGAAGGTAAGTCCATGCCTTAAATATTTCTTTATTATTGGCATTTGATTCTAGTAGTTTTTTGCGGCTACTTCCCACCATGATCAAATAATCGTCGCTTGATCCAACCTCCGGGGTTTCCGTCTTGATCTTATTTCGGGTGTTCGAAATCAATGAAAATTCAAAATGAATAAATATACGCAATTAAAACTACGTTGTAGCTTTTAACTATAGTCGGGAGTAATAATTATCAGGGCCATTCATTCATCGTCAACCCGGAAAGTTCGGGGACGCGCGTTTTCCTTTTTGTTTATCAACCGGGTATTTACGAGTTTTGTTTGTATCAGAAATGCCGAGCATATTTAATTTGTAAAATATGTTAAATATAATTATTTAAAAAAGATGATATTTTTGGGTCTGATAGAATTACAACAGATTTAACTCGTGTGTTTGTGTAAATGTCTGACAATGATAAATGTAAATAATGTTGTTATGACTAGATATAGATAGATTTTAGTATAGTATAGATACTATAATAGTGTCGTCCGCTAGGTTGTAGTAAGTTCTTCTGTTCCCGTTCGTAAATTAATTGAAACAGTCACAAAACAAATAATAATCAGAATAATCTAGTTATGTCAATATTTGAATTAATATACAACGACAATCGTATTGGCTTCTTTTCCTTTTATTGGTATAATTTATTTGACACCGGCTTATTTGAAGGAAGCCGCCTATGCTTTGATTTTGGTCACGTGACAAAAATGCCTTCCAAACTGGTATTTTCTGGCTTGGGGACTTTTCATTTCTTGAATCAGAGAAGGGGTGGCAGCATTGTAGTTTTGTTAGTTTTTTTAATGTTTAGTTACTAGTTTTAAGTGGAAATGATCGGAATACTGAAAAATTGTGAAAATAATAATAATAATTCCATCTTAGGCATAGGCCTAGTGGAAAATTATATTGACCAAATTTTTTGATTAAATGAGTAATAATAATAAACCTAGCTCAACTTTTTTTTACTAATAATAGTATAGCCTAATCTAGGCCCTATTTAATATAGTCTAATTAAGATACACATACAAGGCCTAATTTGAGTTATTTATAAATTGCAAAAAAATATATATATAAATGACACCTAAGCCTGTTTTATTATACATGTAATTTAGTATATTGTTGGCAATACATTCAAATATAATATATTGGTCAATTTATATTAGTAATTAAAAAATAATGAATCATTATTAATTATAGTTACTGGCTGTAATTAGGCAGTGCTATCTATTACTATTATTTTCTCAATGTACTGATAATACTGTTATAGTTAAGTTAAGAATTGTTTTTTTTTTTTAAATTGAAATTGGGGGTGGTGTCACACCCCTCAGAGATTATGTGGAAATGTCCCATTAAATTGCGACATTATGGGAATGAATAGCATACAGGTACTTTGGTTTCAACAAAGAAAAAAAATAGCACTTCTAACCATGCATTTGAGGTATCAGCAAGGATGAGTTTCTCTTATTATTTCTATTGAATCTTGTAAGTGGGATTTTTATAAAAACCGAAGAAAAAATTAATTTTCATTTATTTTAACTGTATGGATCAAGAGATTATGTTTTTGATGCGAATAATGCTCAGTGAAGAACAGGAATGTTATCATTCTCATCGTTGGTCTAGTCACCCTAAGACCAGTGTTGAGATTCCCCAAAGTGATGTCTTTGTGCTTATGTTGAGACAACTCTTGGCTAAACCCATGCAGTTAACTGAAAATTTACAGCGACAGTATTGCTAGTATTAAAATATTTAAGTTATTAAAATATATTTTTTAAATTAACACGTTGCTTACATTTGTTAAAACATTTCCTCAGGATACACTCTATCCTTATGTAAGGAACAACATTGAGGATTACCTCAACAAGAACTTTGAAAATGCAGATTTACAGAAAGCTATTGCTGCATTGAGGGATCAGGTAATAACACATTTTTATTATATATATTTGGGATATTTGTGCATTAAAGTATCATGACGTGTCATTAAAATATGGTAATGAGAAAAGCATGTGTATGTCTCATTGTAGATGGAGCCTGCTTTTTTTGCACAAATTATGTTATTACTTAAAAGTAGAGTTTCAGACCTGGTTACTCATAAGATTTTGGCAAGCAATGTACAATATTGAGGTGTCTTTTACCATTGTACGCAGAGACGTTTCAAATCTATGATTTTTTAAGAGACAGGTTTGAAAAAATTGGTTTTAGTTTTAACACTTTTCACCCTCTGGGAATGAATGGACAGAGAAATATGATTGGTTGGGGACCGTCCATAATTATATTCCATACAAAATGAGAGGGGAGGTAGGGAGGTGACTTATAAAATGTATGTAGGTGCATGAGAGGAGTAGGGGAGGTGTCTAAATATTTGTAAAGGCTATACAACAGGGTTTTGGAGCAGACTTCAGAGAAGGGGGTGGTCAAAGGGCTTAATGAAATGTTTATTATTTCACTAACCAATGGTATTAACTTGAGTTAGGCAATAGAAAGTATGAAAAGTGGGGTAGAAAAATAGGGAATCGGTTTTAAAAAATTAATTTTTAAAAGTTAAAATTAAATTTTATACATTTTAAGAATCAGTTTTTATAAATTTTGGCGCTCATAGCGGTAAGAAATGTTTCCAGCTTCAGGCAAAAAGTCTCCGCTCCAGCCTTGTTTCATAATGTTAGTGATGATTGTCATGTTTTCACAAAGCACGTGCTACGCATGGTAACAGTAATATTTAGGGTAATCACCATAGTGAAAAATTGAGTAAATATTCGCTTTTTTTTTGTTATAGGCTGTATTACATAATTTAGTAACATAATTATTTTATTCTTTGCCAGAACTGCAGCAATTGTGAAAATGGAGAAAACTACATATTTTTCTTTTATTAATGCTCCGCACAGTAGCTGTAAATTTTGACATAATTTATTAGATCTCTTAAGCGGCATATTAAATCTATTTTTAGAAGACACTAAGTAGCTTACAATTATTAATTACCCAGTTTTGTTCCCGCACTCTACAGTTTGAGGTAGTTATTAGATTATAATATGTTAACAGAAATTAAAATCGGGCATCTTAGGCGTAATGCAGAGATGGCCAGCCACTTTATATATAGAATGTATCACAAATAGGCTTATTTCTTAATTCAATTAGTGATTATTTTCATTCTTGTCATAAATGCGAATTTAAAATATATTATGCATACATCACTCTTTTTGACGGTACGCGCCTTTTCTGTGTTCATTTACTGTAATGATTTAAAAAAATAGATAAAATAATTTCAAATCTGAAATAAAATTCTCGGATTAGGTGCATAATGATGTAAAGCTATATTCATGTATATGCAAAAGTGCATACCTACATTTTGAATTTATATATAAATTTCCAACCCCCTCCCCTTTCTGGTAACTTTTGAGCCATCCTCAATTTCTATCCCCTTGCCCCATCTTTGTCTATCAAAGTGGCTATAATAGGCACATTTTTATTTTATATACATATTTCATCATTGGGAGGTGTCCTTTTTTAACATGCCATGCGAGTAGTTTGTATTCATTAAATTGTATGTTAATTTATTTAATATTATGAAATAGTATTCTACTATTTTGGGAGTTCTAGTATAATTAAGTCTGGAGTTTATTATTTTTTTTGTTCCATGGACCCATCTGCCAGTCAGATGAAGGCCTTGTACCCCTTCTCAGAATTAAGTTTGTAAATTAAATCAATATAATAAGTTGCAAAGGGAAAGCAGCTTATGGACCCCAAAGTTTCCGTGGTTAACAAGTTAAGAACCCTTGCTTTAGAGTAATGTCACCAAACGTCCCTATTTGTAATCTGAGCTTCACTTCAATGCTCTTTTGGTCATTCATACTTGCAGGAGAGCAAAATAATCACTCAGACAATTAAATTAATATCTTTAATGCACTTGAATATCTTTTGTAAAAACATACTTTTGGTAATATTTAAGTGAGCAATTGTTATAAATCAATCTGTTTTCAAAATGGCAATTATCCTCAACAATACTAACTTCTTTTTTTTAACCATATGCATAAATTTTACAATATATATATTAATAAATATATATATTAATTATAAAGAATATAATTTGATTCTTCTTGACTGTGAATAATAAGAATTGAAAGTAAAAAAAATTAAGGGTAAAAATAAAGTTAGCCTATGTCTTTGGGAGCTAAATTTTCATTTTGGCCTTAAATATTTCAGAATTGTTTTTGCCTATAAAATCTTTTACTAACAATTGTATTTCATAGAAATATAATCACAAAAAATGACATAATCAGCCATTATATTCAAAACAAATACCTATTCATTACCCTTAACAAAACAGATGCATACAATTTTACACATCAACTCACTCCCCCTTTCAATATGTTTGGAAAGCTGTATGTTGGTGTAAATAAAAATGTGTTAACAAAAATTACCATGTAGAAATATTCAACTTTGAGGCTTAATTTATCTAAAGGCTGCAAAGGAAAAAGAAGAAAAAGTGGAAGGTGTTGTTGAAATTCCAAGTGGGGACGCCAGCAAAGAAGATGTTGTTAAAGCAGTGTGTGACAATGTCCGATGGCAAATGGACGGTGACAGAAAAACCACTGAACTTAAAGCATTGCAAGGAATGATTTGGAACGATGCATATGAATCAACAGAAATAAAGGGAGAGTGAGTATATATTTTGGTTCTGTCTGCAGGGTAAGGTTTCTGTTCTGGAGATTCATCTCTAAAATGTTATGTACCTGTCTCTTTGCGTCTTCTGGGTTGTTGTTTTTTTCTCTCGCTGTCCATCTAAGTTATGTCCTAGGAAGTGAGTTTTGGTGGGATTCTTTAGACATGACCAAGCCAATGCCTGTTCCTTCCTGTCTCAGTTTCCACAATAGTTGATGCTCCATCATAACATTATTCTTTTTTTTATGTTGCATTTCTTTAGCCTGTTAAAATACCAAAAATTATTGTTTTAGTGGACTTCAAATATTTATTTGAATGATGAGATTTTAAATATTTTGCAAAACTCCTTTCAGGCTCTTTGAGGATGTTGGGCCAATGCTGAAGATGCTGGCAGAAGAAGGATTTCAGCTGTACGTTTACTCTTCCGGCAGCATTGAATCACAAAAGCTTTTGTTTACATATTCCAGTCAAGGAGATCTTTCAGATGTAAGTTATAGTCTGCAGAGCCTACCTTTATATAATTTTTTGTTAAACATCAATATTTCAAAACAACTTCCCGAGATACTAAAATTATGAAGCTTTTTAATTCCTAGCACTTGACATGGTTAAATCAGACCTGTTTACTCTTACGATTTTGGTGTACATTTTGAGATGTCTTTGACGATTGTATGCCAAGACCTGTCAAGAAATACAATTTTAAGAGACAGTTGAAAATATGTTCCTGTGGTTTTTTTAATTATTAAATAGTACATTTTCGGTTGTTAGTTGCATTCTACGTCCAGCAGTGAATGGATTGAGAAATAAAATTGGTTGAGGACCATCTATAAATATTTAAATCTAAAATAAACACTGTATGATGTAATTAGAGCTTGAAATATTTTTAAGAGGGCTTTTGAAATCAATTTTTAGAACACAAAACAGTTGTATGATTTTTAAAACCCCTCTTCCTTTCACCAATTTACAGCTTGTGGTAGTTATCAGACTGTAATATGTTAACAGGAAATAGGCATAATGCATATTGATTATTTTTTCATTTATACCTGTAACTTTTTATAAAAATTAAATCTCAAGTTACTTGGTAGTTTTTTTTTATGACGCCCTTATTTAATGAATTTTTACCAGTAACTTTATTTTTACTAGTGGCAGACAGTGATAATGTGTCTGCCTGTTCACCTCAATATTAATTTATGTCAGTGACATATTGCAATATAAACGTCAATCATGTACTTTTGGAGGTTACCTTTTTTGAGGTCAGTTTAACTCAATCCCACTAGACACATGATGCCAGTAATTATTATATATTTATTTACTAATAAGATACTGAATTTTACGATATACGATTTTAGGAGGTAAAGATGTCTGTAAAATAAACCTTTCCCCCCTCCAATGTCCATTATTATTAAGAATATTTCTGTGGTGGGACTTGAACGTCTATAATTTTGAAATCTGTATTCATTGATTTTTTGTAGAGAAGCAATTTTAAATCTAAAATTATGACTATTTAACAGGTGTTTGCTGGTTACTTTGATACAACAACAGGAAGTAAAAACGAAAGTGCAAGTTACAAGAAGATTGCCACAGAAATTGGAAATGAACCTAAAGATATCTTATTCCTCACTGATATTCCTCAAGGTACTTTCGCTTTCTTTTTAGAAAAAAAATCTCTGAAGAATTTATCATGTAAAAATTGGTTTATTAAGAATGTCATTTAAAAATGTATGATCAATCACTACTTTTAAATAAGAATATGCGATTTCAAGAAGTGTTATTTTTTAGATGAGATGTTAAAGTGTTCCAAGTAATGTTTAGCTGTTAGCAGTAATAGCATTTAGTTTGGCTAGCTTAGGAAGTAATCATTTTATAAAAAGGAAATTAGAGGCAGAAAATAGAAGAATTTATAATTAAATTATTACTGTCAGATGCGCCTGTATCTGGAATTCTCCGTGTTGCTTTCAAAAAGAAAAATCTATCACTTATATCTTAATGTGCCATGCATGGTTTCTCTATCACTTATATCTTAATGTGCCATACTTGGTTTCTTTTTGCTTTTTATCAGGAAGTGAAAGTCTTAATAACTTTGGACATTACATCATTCACTTAAAAGATAACACCTTTCAATATTTCATAGAGGTTTACTAAAATCCAAATTAGCAGTGCCTTCTTTTATTTTAAAAATAAAAAGGCATTTCTTTATTTATCCACCTTATTTCTTCACCTCTGGTGGGGGTCTAACTTGATGCTACCGTGGTTATTAATTTTTATGCTTTTCTTATTAACAGAGGCCGAAGCAGCAGTGTCTGCAGGGTTGCGCAGTGCACTTGTGATTCGTCCGGGAAATGCAGAATTAACGGATGAGCATCTGCAAAATTTTGCCTGTATTGAAAGGTTTGATGAGCTTTATGGCGATGAGGATGATGAAGATGACATTAAGAGGTTTGCTGGTGACAATGGCGAAGCTGAAGATGATGAAGATGAGGAAGAAGAAGGTGATGAAGAGGATGATGATGGTGAAGAGGATGATGGGGAAGATGCTTGAGCATTTTAGGGTAGATTATAATTAGCATGTAAGAAGCAAGACGTTTGAAGACAATGAAGTGTGACGTGAATGTATGTGCATCACTTATATTTCTATTAGATCTCTGGCATTAGTTAATTCAAATAAGAAATTTAACAATGCCAAAGAAAAATTTTAAGTTACCAGCAATTAAATCCAATGTATTGTTTTGTAGCATCCATGAATATTTCCTAAAAATTCAAGGCAATTATTGTTTAGGATTGATAACGTCCTTCATTCTGTTCTCAATTGTCATGTTCTCTTCTCTAGGTGTTGTATTTTATTGTGAGATCTAATATATCAAGGGAGTTTACCAAAAACCTGCTCATTCAATCATTTTTTATTTTCAAACCAGAGAACTTAAGAAAAAAAAATTCAAACGCCCTATGATGTACATATCCTGAATTGATAGATAATTTTAGATTATAGAGTTTTGATGAATTCTTTGGGGAAAAAAATCCTGGTCTTTGGGAAATTGTCTTACATTTTCTATGTACATCATTTTTGTGCAATGACATTTGATATGTGGTGCTTTACGTTTGCAGATAGTTGGTTACTGATTGGCAGCTCTTTCTTTATTCTGATGATATAAATTTTTATCCAATTTTTAATTTTTTGTAATTAATAAATCATTCATCTCAGCATTTATCTCAAAGAAATAAGTCATTTCACAGATGTTAGTTATGATGCTGCCAAAATAGTGATAGTTTTTCTCCATTTTGTGCGTGTTGTTTTTAAGCTCAGACATGTTCAGTAGTAATTGTTTTAGTTGTTAGCACTTTCAAATGGAATTATGTTTAAGGGATTGGCTATATAATGTAGTTGTGTTATTTTATACTAGACAAATCAGGTCTGATATAAATTGTATTTTTTTACATTTTTTAAATCTTGAGCAACAGATAATATCAGGCATGTCATACTAGTCTGGCGTACTTTTTGCCATCAAATAAATCAATACTTGTAACATTTGCTTAAATTTCATGAGATAAAAAAAATTATATGTTTCAATAATAAATTGCTCTCCAATTTATAGCTTTAGTTTTACTTGTAAGTTATCATCACAAGTCTCAATAATACAAATTTTAGAAAATATCAAACCTTTTCAACTTCAAAATCTAATGTCTCTAATACTGGTACCTGTGTTTGACATGCCTGCCAAGAAGATGCAGAATTGTAAGGGCAAAATGCTTGTTTAGATCAGGACATTTATTTCAATTCTGTTGGTTACTAATTGTTGAAAGGAAATCTATGATCTGCATTTTCCTTCATGTTTCTAAATATGCATAAACCATGTATTTGTCAGTACTGGAATCTGTCTACCTTCAATTCATTCATTGTTCTCTGTGGAATCAAAATGTTTTTTTTAACCATGTTTATTGGTTTAGTCATTAAAGTTGACTGTGCAATTGTTAAATCACTGCACAGGTTGAACTATTTAAAAATAAATCTTCATATTAAGATTATTCACTGCAAGAGAATGTCTCACATGTATTGCATCTGAACTTTTACTGTGTTCAATGAAGTCACTTTTATGTTTTATAATGTCAGTTTACAACAGAACCGTAATACAAAATGTATTGAATGCTTTTTATTTGTGTGTGTGTGTGTGTGACTCCTCTTAAGAAAGTTAGAAGTTAGTAGTACTAGATGAAATCCTTGTTTTAAAGGACATGGACATAGTTTGGTGGTTAGGCTTTTAAAGAAGCAAATTTTGTTTATGAAAGGCACTTGCCTGGGTTGTTCGTAATGAGTAGATTAAACATTTTTCTTTAACTGTGTAGACTATTGTGAGTATGCATAAAGAAAGAATTCTCCTCTTTCTCCACACAAAAAAAAAAAATNCCCCAACTTTTGTGGAATTCTTTTTTTAAGGTGGTTAGATATCATTTTATTTTCTATGAACATTATCTTATATCCTTGTGTTGTATTGACCATGAACAAACTATGTAGTTTCATACAAACTGGATGTGTTCTTTTTTTTTACTTGCCCTGAATGTCCTGTCATTTTGTTAAATCTAAATGGAGATAACACCCCCCCCCCCCCCTCTCTCTCTCTCTCTAGAGTTGTATTGTCACAATGGAGGTGGTCTGTGTGCATCATGCAGGTCTACTGTCAGGTTGATGGTTTTAATTTTGTCCAGCAAGTTAATTAATTCAATGGTGAAACTTGCGGCCTACCAACCTTTTTAGACAAGGGTCTGTAAGATGATGGATCCCTTTTTGGGGGTGGGGGTTATTATGCTAACATCAAGGTGGCCTAACTGAGATATCAAATCAAAAGATTTCACACATTGTTATTCCATAAAATTAAATATTTAAAACAATTTTACTTTGTCAAAGTCAGTGATTCTCAAACTTCCTAATAATGCGGCGATCCTTAAATACAGTACCTCATGATGTGCCCCACAACCATAAAATGCTACTTCATAAATGTGTGTTTGTTGATGGTCTTAGGGCACCCCTGTGTAAGGGTCGCTCAACTCCTAAAGGGGTTGCAACCCACAGACCGCTGGTCTAAGTGAACCATTGTGCAGAGTATTCCGATTAATTTGGTACTAAAAATAAAATATTAGATTGAGAGCATGAGCCAAATATGCATTTATCTCAGTGTACTTGGTGGAGGCAAGATTGGTTTCACTTGCAATCTGAGATGCAATTTATCAACCTATTTATTAGTCATTTGATATTTTAAGTAAGGAAATATCTTTCTCAGTTCAAAAATCAGGCCTGAACATTATGGAAGTTGAATATGTTGGATGAAGTTGGGCTATTACATTTTTGTTTCCCCCAGAAATCACAAAACTGATGATTGAAACCCTTGGGAGCAATACCAGGTTATTTCAGTAGACTTTTTGGGACAGTTTTATTTATATTATAAGACAGATATGTGCATAAATGTTAAGTACCATACAAATTTTGTTGGCGCAGCACACACCCCTTCCATGTGAACATTATATATAAATGGCTCCATACCACATTATTCTATTAACTTTAAAAGTTGGTGGCTTGCATTATTACAATAGATAACATAATTTGGAATTGCACTGGATAACAAATAGCATGACTTTCTAGTAAATTAGTTTTCCATTGCAAACTAGGCACAAGATACATTGAATAAAATTGAAAATGGGTTAAATGAAAGTAAAGACAACAGGCCAAGATCGAATGGACCAAATTTAATGATCAGGATTCAACAAAAGGTGTTTTTTTTTTCTTTAAAAAAAAAAAAAAAACCCCCCCCCCCCCCCCCAACTTTTGTGGAATTCTTTTTTTAAGGTGGTTAGATATCATTTTATTTTCTATGAACATTATCTTATATCCTTGTGTTGTATTGACCATGAACAAACTATGTAGTTTCATACAAACTGGATGTGTTCTTTTTTTTTCCTTGCCCTGAATGTCCTGTCATTTTGTTAAATCTAAATGGAGATAACACAACCCCCCCCCCCCATAAACAAAAGGTGTTTTTTTTTTCTTTAAAAAAAAAAAAAAAGTATCCACTTTACATGAACCCAGATTACAGAAACCATATCTGCAATTATATTCCATGTACATATATTTGTAAATATTAGCACTGAAAGGATACTATAATTTTGGAGAATGTTTTGTGCAACAATTAGTTATTTCTATTATAGCAGACCCAGGCAAGAATAACACTACAATATACTAACATAATTTAATACAATAAATGCAACATACAATAACTTGACTTCATTAAAAAAGATGCTTCTTTCTACTTATCTTTGCTAATTATTTTGTTTAGGTTTGCTTTAGATAATTTTTAAAAAATTACTTAAGACAAAGACTACAGTTTATTATTTGAATGTTGTTAGTGAGAGGGTTAAAGCCATCTTTTAATTATACCGTATTTATTAACAATCTAATTTTAATATTACTCCCTTCATGTTATTATTTTTTTAAATTTGCAAAAAAGTGCTCACAAAAAAACCCAAAACAATTCAGTTTATTTAATCTTTATCATTTTCATAACATAGACAAACACCTTTGCTTTTCAAAAGCAGTAATGCAGTAAAAACGCCTACCATTTGTACAATTACAAGAACCAAATGCAATGGTGTGGAGTGGTAATAACTGAATCAAGCAGGGCTTGTATATTAAACTGCAGCAAATACTCAACACAATCACATAAATTGAGAAAAGCAAATTTGAAATTTAAAAGAAATCAAAATGGTGATGGTAAGCCATGGAGCTGTTATTCTTTAAATCCAAAGTTTTATTGGAAATCATTGTTTTTTAATAAGACCATTGTTTCATAACATTAATTGTCATGGTTCTATCTATCTTTGGAACTGGTAAAATTAAAGGTGGATGTACCATGTTTCCACATATCAAAGCTCATAATAAAAAAAAAAGCTATATACTGGTAACACTTAGAGCCAATTGATTGATGGAATGGTAATGGGGATTATTAAAGATATTGCAATGAGATGCTGACTCGAAGCTATCTCCTGTAGTCATTACAAAACATTTAACGTTAACTGGCAATGATAGGATCCGACAAAAATAAGGCCACTCGAAAGCACGTTCATTTAAATTTAAGTAATGCATAAGCTAATCTCATTTTCACATTATAAAATAAAGAATGCCTGGCTTTTTCCTAACTTTGTTTAACCAAATGTATTTAAATTAATTGTCTAAAAATATTCTATACCAAAGATGTTCAAAATGAAGTTAAGCAACAAAGCAGCTTTCAGCCCTTGTCAAAGAAATGTATTAATACCTTGTGTACAATAATAATGGTTCTATGATTGTTTTCATTGACTATTTTCTTTTGGTGCACAGGAAAAAGGATAAAAACAAGCACAGTTTGGGTAATTGCAATCACACATTTTCAACCAAATGAAATGCTTGTGACATGCTTAGTGAATAAGTCTTGGCCAAAATGTCTTTCTGCAGTTTCTGTCTCACTGCACACCTTTCAATTATTCCATTACATTTATAGAAATACAACATGAAAATGATAACTTTCCCTATATTTACACAAAGCAGTAACAATAAGAATGAATAAAAAAAAAATCACAGCCTTTAAACATTGACATTAGCAGCACATCGCACACAAAGTGCATCCTGCTTAGATTTTAGTTTTAGACACATTTTCAGCCATTCATGAGGTATGGTGACAAGTGACTTATTCCTAAACAAAACAGACACTTTTAAGTTACAGAAGTCCTGCTGGAAAGGAAAGAAATGAATATGACTAAATTTTGAATGAATTCCCCCTAAGATCTTAGGAACAAGAAAGAATGATGAGTATCAATATTATTGCTCCATTTCTAAATGCCTTGATACCGTACTCAAGTACTCAAACCTGCAATAGTTTGATTGCAGAAATTATTTTGTTATTCTTGGATGGCACTAAGTTTTTAAAGAATTTTTGGAGCTCTGCTATTTTTAAATATTTTTTTAAACAAAACTTTTATAATTTTTATTAATTAGTAATGGTTTTTAATTTTGATAATGACAACTAACTTTTATTTGATAACCCATTAAATAAAAACAACAAAAAGGACCCTAATTTAATTATAATAAAATGGTTGGAGGAAGAAGCGGAGCAAATAAAAGATTAAATAAAATAAACCAGCCTTGCTAGATATTTCAAAGATGCAGAAAGAGATTGCCATTTTTAGTTGAAAACACTTCTCTTCAAGAAACAGCGAAATTGGTGTGAGGAAGAGAAGATTAACAAATGTTCAGCTCTAGCATGCTTCTCATATCAGTATCAAATCAAGGACCGGTAAATAACATTCTTAAAGTACCATATGCCAAACCTAAAATGCACTACACACTACTTAGCTTTATGAACAGGTAACTACAAAACAGAGATAATAAAATCTATTGTGTTTTTTTTGTACTTATTTATGAGGGCGTTTTTGTTATTTACTGCTTGATCAGCATTTATCAAGTCTTGCTTTAACAGACAAGTTAATTTGAACTAGAGTTGCTTTTAAAACAGCTACAGTAAAGTAAGAATCTATCGATATCAGCTGTGAAGGACTTAAAGCATGAATTGACAGATGTCCTGTCCAGACCAGGCGGTCAGTTCTGGGGAATGAAAGACCATTGGTTGTGTACGGGAGACCTCTTGAATCACAAATTGTAACTTTACAAATGTACGTACACTCATACCAAAATTTGTAAAACTGCTAGTCATCAATTAATTACCTAAGATAAATCACTAAATAAAAGAATTATTCTTCACTAATAGTTGAGTTGACTAGGCATCAAAAATACCAGTACCGGTAATAATTTTTTTATTAATCGAAGGTAAAAAAAATATTTGTGATAGAAATACAACATAACCTCAAGCAAACTGAACAACATTGTAGGCTCTAAATGCCAATGCAAAAATCATATTTATAATTTACAGTATTGCAATCAGTCACACAAACTTTCATCATCATGCTGGACATTGCCGAGTGGTTGATTCAAGGAAATAATATTAGCATTAGGTATGCATCGAAATAAATATACATGGGATTTTTTATTTTTTTTTAAATGGAAATATCTACTAGCAGAGTGGTTTCCCTATTGTTTTAACTGAATGGTTCTTGTCCTATTTGGATACTCAATGAATCCATTGCCTGATACTGATAAATGTGTTGTGATGCAAGTGATTGAATCTTAACTCACAGGAGTCCGAGCAGACCCTACACATTCTGCTCTGAAGGTTACAACAAAGGGGCTTAAATATTTGTTTAAATTTAAACACTTTTAATAAAATAAGCACTTTAATCATACCGGCAGCTTAAAATAAAACCATATTAAGAAGAAATTTATATGACCCACTAATCCAAAACAAAAAGATAATTTTTGTATTATTTTAGATTTCACTACCGGTACTCTTTTAGGTGAGAACCCTCCAAAAATGCACATTTTACTTCTAATCCAATCCTGACTCAGTGATTACCAAATTACATGGTAAAGCAATAGTTTATACAGCACATCAATGTTGGGTTCTTTAACTCATTCCCTCCGGCAGCGCTGCTTCCGGACTTAATTTATTTTCCTGAGAAAAGGGAAGCAACTCAGTTTTGAAATTGATTTATATTTTTAAAATATTTTTTTAAGTTGCTAAATATTATTTAATGTTAATGAATTAAGAACAAATGCAACAAAAAATGAATAAGGTTTAATATAAATATAACATTAGCGGGGGAAAAATAACGAACAATGGCCAAAAAAATCGATTTTCGGCACCTCGGACGAACACATGGTACATATAGACGCGCCGTACTAAAGCACACGTAGTTTTAAAGTGAAACAAGATAAAAACTTCCGGTTTCTAAATTAAAATCACCCAGAAATCACGCCATAGCCGGAAGTCTCGAGGGGTGCGAGATTTCATTGCTATTTTAAACTAAAAATAAGAGAGGTGTGTCGCTATGCGCCGGGACGCATTTGGACGCATCAGGAGGGACCCCCCGAGGACGCATTTAGTCGCAACCGTCGGGAATGAGTTAAGATGGGAATGTACTGACACAAGGTATGTCGGACTGCTGAGGGTTAAAATGGGACCACTTACCAATATGCAAAATCATTTACAGAAAAAAGCTAAGTATTCATATTATACAGATATATTTTTATTTGGTGACTGTATTCCACCAGAGTAAATGAAGAACCATTACAGCAGGATGCAAAGAAGAGAAAGGCTCTGTAACTTGACAAATTCTTGAAATGATATAAGGTACCTATAAAGTAACAAACCACTAGCGAATCTTTACTAATATTTGTGATATCCATTATAGCTATATGTCATTTTGTAAAAAATTCTAACTTTGAGAAAACGTTAGATAAAACTGCTATAGTCTGAGATGAGAGGATGTGAGGAAAATAAGTGCATTAGGGAGCTAAAAGTAAATCATCATCAGTGTTCAGCACAGTTACAATGATAACCAATTTCAGCTAAACAAAAGCCCAAGCTAAACTAATCTTGCAGACAACTGTTCAGTGCTGGCTGTCCTTCCCCGTACACTAAGGTCTCCACTGCTCTGTATGCTCAAGTCTCCAACTGAACGACGACTTTCCTAAAGAAAATGAAAATAGACAAAAAGTTTTTAGAAATTTGGGGATAATATAAGGGTATGCAAGAAATGATTTCAACAAAAAAATTGAAAAGAGAAAACACAACTTGTATTACAAGGCAAATAATTGTCATACTTATGTTGGAACACAAAAGACTAACAAAACAAAAGTACAGGTACATTAAACAATGCCCTCATTTACATTTAATTTATAAACTCAACATACATAATGGTGGTAATGATCGACAAATTAACAAAACAATGCCCATTATCATTAAGGGCTTAAAGCTTTCAATTAATTGTAATACCGGTACCAAAAAATGATGCAGTTTACTTTAGAAGGACTTACATGTAGCTTGTCTTCATTACTGCTGATTATGTTGAGAACTGACAAGGAGCTTGCTCTTTTCATACTAAAGGAGATTAAAAGAAATAACAAATGAAGATAAAAATGTATGTCTCCACTTATGTCAACAATGTAAATATAAATACCTGTACCAGTATTTTTATAAATATTTTTGTTGAACAAATGAGATCTACATTTCACAGAAAATCTCTTCATCTAAATTATGAATTTAAATTGGTAAAAATTCTTCTCCCATAAAATTTCCTATTCAAATCATACAAATTTATTTTACTTTTAAAGCAAATTTTTTAAACTCTTAGTTTAATGTTTGTTCTTACTAAATGTGCATGTGAGTTAATACTGGGTACAATTTTTGACTGGATTCTTTAAGAAAATGAATATAAGAGTTTTGGACTGCGATAAAGCTTTAAAAGAAAATGAATATATGAAACAAAGGGGAGAAATAGTGGAGCTATATTGTAATGAATCCTATTTAAAATTGTATGCTTTAATTTATGCACACTTCTTAAATGTGTGAATGCAAAATAACAAAACCTTGTTTCTAACATTCACACTTAAATGCAAGACTCACCTTAAGATTATAAGTCATAAATAGATACAAGGGAAAACCTTGTTTATAACAGTCAAAATTATCAAGCTGGGTTATAGCGAGTACCTATATACAAAAATGAATTCATTTTCGAGTCCAGCCCTGCACAACTATGAAGGTAAAGATCTCTATAAAATGAAATCAATGCCTTCCCCTAACAGACTTACTTTGACTAAAGCACAAAATGAAACATTAACAACAGTGACATAATTTATTCTTGCTGTAACCCTATAGATCCAGCAGAGTCAGCATCTATCAATGTATTCATTTCTTCCAAGCTTACAAATCTACAACAATGTATGTCAGAAATGTACCCTCATGGAGCAACAGGGCAAAGCAAGAAAGATAAACAAGGATCATACAATCTGAATCTAGTCATCTTTTTAAAAAAAAGTTATCAAACTTTCTAGTATAGAAGGAGAAGATAACTTGAGGTGGTGGGTTTCAAAGTTTAACTTCCATAGAGCTGGGTGAGCACAGTGCAGTAAATATTACAATACAGCAAGAAGCATGATTACAGCAACAGCAAATACAAAAAATGGTAACATGTCTTACAAGCTATAATATTCTCTTTTTAAAGCAATTTTTTGCACCTACAGCGAGCTAATATAAAGTGAAAGTATTGTTATGTCTTTAAATTTGTTAAAATAGTTCACTAATTTGAGTAGTTGATCAAGTAGATTAGTTTGTCATGTAGATAGATAAGTTTGTGAAGTAGATAAATATGCACATGGTTTGAAAAAAGACATTATGGACAAAATCCTCAAATTTAAAAAAAAAAAGGCAAAATATGACAGTTTTATACACAAGAACTCAAAACAGACAATTAAGTGCATCATTATTGTTCAGTTTAAAATAGGTTATCTTTGTAAAAAAAAAATGAGTTTTTATAAAATCTGAAGTTGAACTTTAAAAAATTTACACATATCTATCAATCAATAAACAACTCAATGATTCTATGTACTCTTAATACTTTTATGTTTTGTAAAAAATAAATAAAAATCTCCTAAATATAATATATATATATAAACATTACTTTTAAAAAGTATAAAGAAATACATCTATTTACTATTAAAAAACTCTCTTACAATCCATGGATTTATTTGCATAAATGTTGTGAGTTAGAAATTTTCTCAATGTGCACTGTACTGTAAAGCAATTGCACTCAAATATGTGCATTGTAAAGTAATTTCACCTTCAGTAAGTACCAGACAAATAATCAGTAGTATTAATTTTAAGAATTTGTGAAAAGCATTGTGTCATAAAAATTTAGTCCTGCCAAATTAAGCAAATCTCATGTTGAGGGCAAAATTTTCTTGGTATCCTGGCTAATTTTAAAAACAACTAGATAACAATTATCCAACTTATGTATTTACAACTTATTTCTCTATTAAATTATAAAATTATAAAATAATTTCTTTGAGTAGTATTATTAGGAATTCAAACATGTAAATGATAAAGTGTTTGATCCAAACCCCAGAAAATAAAAATAAAACAATGACAATCCTCAGATGGACTTCTAAAAGACCCCTTCCCACTCCTTACTAGGCAATATATATGGGGCTGATGAAGTTTGATTAGATTTCACACAAAATACTACTCCTAGTGTTGACAAACACAAAAGTTTAAGGAGAATAAAGAGCTATCCTAAAACTTCATCAGGATAGGAGCAGCCTTGCATCGGCTAACTAAAATAAAAAATAATGTTAGTAAAACAAACTGAAGCAAGAACGTAAAAGATGTGTACAAATGATAGTGTCTAGGGTGAAGGTCACAGTTCTCTAGTGGCACGAACTTTTACACTGACCTTTCCAGGGCTATCCAGTTTCTGTCAGAAGAAGGTGGAAAGATAGTGGACAAATGGTGTTTAAGGAGTTGGTAACGGGTTCAAAATGATTGGTCAATATTGTATTGGTCAAAAGCAAACTTTAGCTTAACATTGTCTAAGTTAGGACAATATTATTATTATTTTTTTTGTTTTAAAATGCCTCAATTTCAGATATATAATTCAGATTTTTAACAGATATGGATAAAAATTAATTTTCTGTTCCAAGAAGATTTAAATTTAAAAAACATTATAATGTATTGTCAGAACAATTTATATTAATTTTTCTATATTAATATAACACTTCTTATACATTTTTAGTAATATTCTAATAATTAGAATATATTTGTTTTAAATTTCATATAAATTGCGGGATAAAGCATTATATTTCCTGTAAGGAATGCGGATCACATGGAAAAAAGATGGGGTGAGAAATAATATATGTGTAACAAACCTTTCAGTATAGTAAACACTTCGAACATGCCAATTAAGGCTGTTAGAGAGAAAGTGTCAACAAGTAGACATAAAAAAAATGTTGCTTAATTTTTTATTGAGAACTGAATTGTTCATTAAAACATTATTTTCGATTCCACTACAAAATGTAATTTTGATAACTTCCTTGAGTTTCTTGGTTTTATTGTATCTATTTAAGGCCATTGTGGAGCACTAGTTGAACCAAAGCCAATAATATTGATCTAACCATAGATTCCACGTGATGTATGCTTTGGAAAAAATCTAGTAGCAAATATCTTGGTTACAAAATTGTGCATGTATATGGTTCTAGCACTAATAATTGATGGATCAAGTTTACTAGCATTTTTTTTTTACACGTTGGAGCAACATTTAATATGGCGGGGTCCTGACATCTAGAGTTAAGAGGTCAAGGTTACGGTCACAATCAGTGTGCTTTAGATACATGCACCAAAGCTTTTTAGTCCTAGTTTACTACACTAAGAATATTGTTTGTTAAGTAGAAAATACAAATTAAATTTAATATTAATTAATTTTTAAAACAAGATCCTCAAACAGTTCTATATAGATATATGAATCCCATAAGCATTAAAAAAAATGTACATTAAGTTTCTTAGCTTGAGACCTAACATTATCTCCTCATTCATTTTCACAAATTTACTGCATGAAACACACAGATTGTACAAATGTTCAGCTATTATTAAGGCTTAATATTCTCTTATTGCGCTATAAACTCAATGTTATTTGTACATAGTTATAAAATGGATAATTTATTCCACTGCAAATAATTCTCTAGAAATTTTATTCAACATCATAGAAATTGCTTTTGGATCATTTATAACTTATATGCTTAATTTTGTTAAGACTAGAAAGCAATAATGCTAGGGTGCAATAGTTCTCTACAACATTGCAAGAACAAAATAAAAGCAGCCTCCCATACCTTCCACCAGAATCCCCTTCGGGCCCTTTCCCTTTCAGTTTCTGGACCAGTTTGGCACTGCTACGCTTCAACGACGCCCTCAATTTGGTGAATGAGCCACTGCGACGCATCCTTCCACTCTGATTGGTCATTAAGATGACAGGGCAATGTGATTGAAGGATTGATGGAGAAGTGGATGATGATTGGATAGATGTGATGTGAAAGAGTGATCAAATAAAATAAAAATGAAGTTATATAGATATTAAATTTGATATTCCATGTAAATTATAATATGAAAAGCATAAAAGGTGAATCAAATAATAAGGCTGGCATTGAGAGTACTCTTAATTACACATTTTAAACAAAATAGCTGTTGCTGCATGGGATGAATAAATTTAGCCTAAATACATAACTCTTCCAAGAATCTATTTGCTTACACTGAATATAAATATTTTTTTAACAACCCACTTTCATCATTTTAAAATAAAATCTTTAATATAAATTTTATCGCCTTTAAAAAGATAAATGTTTTTAAAGTATGGAATCATATAACATTTTGGAGGATATCTTGTTAAGATAAACATTTGGTATACATTCTATTCTCTTGATGCACATTATTTAAATATCCAATTTAACAATTTATAATTACCCGGTATTATAAAAAATCAATATCTTTTAGTTAAAGTTAGTACAATCTCTAGGTTACTTAAAATTTAGTTATACTTGTTTAAATATATTCAATCAATACCTTCTAAGATCTTTTTAAAATGAACCAAAATATGAAGAAATGATTGACACATTTTAAGAAAAAAACGAAAAAAAAAACACAAAAGTATTTGTGTAATAATTTTTTTTTAAAATGTCCCATGTACCCTTAAAACAAAAAAAAAGAAATGGTTAACAATAAAGTTGTTGAAAAGAGAATATAAAATAAGTGAAAAGATATTAAGAATACAGATTATTGAGTTATTATATTAAATACTGTATGAGCACTGCCAATGCTCAGGATAACTCTCAGTGAATCAGTCCCTAATATTTGCCTTACTGTAAGGCTACATATCAATGGCGCTATTAGAACAAAAATGTATACAACAATACTGTAATTCTAAACACACAAAGCATTTAATATGCATGTAATATTCCAACTGAGGAATGATAAACTAAATATTTCTAAATGCTTTAGAGATTTTGAGCTTCAAATGTTTGAAAATTATTGTCACAATAGAAATTATTGGTTTTTATATTAATTATAAATACTTTGCATGAAATTTATCAATCGGTTATAAATTATTTATTTTTCTTTCTCCTTCAAAAAAATTCATTTGTAAAACTGGTTCTGGAAAAAGTTTTATGCCCACATGTGGTTGAATTAAAATTCTATTATTTGTGTTTTATTTTTTTATACATTTACTAGAACCAAATTTAAGATAAATTTAAACATTTTAGCTAAAATAAAAGATAAATTTAATTCCATCGAATGGCCACACTTTAAATAGAACTTTTATTGAACACAATTAATAATTTCTTTAAAATTGGCTTCAAAGATTTAACAAATTTGTTAAAAGAATAACACAATTTTAGTGTAAAAAAATTGTTCTAAAATTAAATATTAAAATTTTCTGTTTCCACAATTTTCTTTTTATAAGTTATCAATGTAAATATAATATATTTTATTTTAATATTGAAATTATTGCTTGGATCATATTATCGGTGTTATTCACTTGTATTGAAACTTACACCTAAATAATCATGCTACTAATTTCATTTCCTTTCATAGTTCTATTTATAAAAGGATGGCTAACTGATCCAGCAATTTCTGTTCTTTTGAAATAAATTTCCGCCACACCTGACATGCTACACTTGAGTACAACATTAATGGAGTAATAATTTGTTTCCAACTAAATATGAAACAATTTTAATATTATTAGATTATCTCCTGATTTATACTTGCTGATTACAAGTCTGAGATAAAAACAAAGGTGCCAAGAAAGAGGTTAAAAGTGACAACAAACAGTGTTAACAGAGAATTGCATTTACTCCACAAGTAGGAAGGAAGTTTATGGGCTGCAAATAAATGGAAGTAATTCTGTTATTTACTTTTTAAAATAAACCACAACTTAATCTCGTTTAACAAATTTAGTATTAAAGGTTATCAAACAACAGCAAACACAAAACAAAAAAAAAAAAAAAAAAAAAATCCCCCCCCCCCCCCCCTCCTCCTTTTTTTATTTTGGTTGTGAGAGGGTACAGGTAAAAAAAGAGCATGTGCAGACAGGGTTAGACTAATAATAAATAAAAAAGTCTATTCATGCAGAATGACATTAAGCATAAGCCAACACAATAGTCCTAGCTGTTCTTCACTGAGAGGACAATAAGAAATCTTTCCAATGATAATAATATAATTAATGAACTTTTCAAATCTCTCCTCACACATTAGTTTCTTCACTGTTTAACCATGACTTGGCTCAGTTATTGCTTATCCTTAGTTCTTTTATGGGTAAAAACTTTTTAAAAAAATTAAACAAATTCCTCTAACAATTTTATTTTGTAATTCCAATCAGTTAAATCAATGTCCATTTAAGTATCCAAATAAGAAAGAAAAAGCAAAGGGATGACATCTTTTTTGTTTGTATTGGGAGAGAAAAGCATAAATCAAGGAATAGCTATGAACCCTAATAAGCCTAAATGTGAGCATTTTTGGCTGATCAGCCGCAATTGGAAAGTTTTCATGTCAGGAGGCAGTGCTCATACTCACCCCGTCCCCCAGCCACATGCCGCTACTCACATCTTCATTTTCGTTGGGATCGTTGGGGTTGCGGGCTTGCACTCGCCCCCGGTTGGAGGCAGGTGGGGTGTCGTTTATACCCAAATCTGTGGTCAGTTTGCCGATCTTCCCACCTGCTGTCAATGCCTACATAGCCAGGGGAGGCAACCAAAGAAAGAAAACCTAACTTTATCGGAAGGGAATCTGATTCTTGATGAGCGTGCCATGTTCTATTTATAACTTGGCAAGAGATGAATCTTACACTTAACATTTAATAACAATAACACCAGCCAAACAAGCATCAGAACTGTGTTATAAAATTTAGATTTACAAAGACGGTAAACAAACATTTAAAACATGCAAAACTTCTATCAACTGAAGTGGAAGGGATGTGGAATGATATCCTAAGATTAGTTTGTAATTTATATTGGCCTAAAGTACCTTTTTAAAAATACTAAAATGTTTTTATGTATCAAGTTTCACAAAATTCTAAACTAATATTTTCAAATTGAAAGTGTTTAAAACTTCTTCCAAGACACAAACCTCATATTATTCTGATACAAAGTTGCAGCTAAATAAACTCAAAAGGTTAAATCAAAAGGATGGCACAGCCTAGGCACAAGATGCAGTTAGTATTAAAAAAACCAAGAAAGCTATACATAACCCACTATTGAGATAAATATTTGATGCAAGATGATGAAAAGAGATTGCCAAATAGTTATTATATGATTCAAAGTTTTCAGGGGAAAAAACAAAACCAATGCAGTCTCATCTTTCAAAATAACACAAATTTTGTTAACCTTTCACATCATGCATAATGACACATATTGTAAGCTGTTTTGTCGTGCAGGGAACAAGGTGTATCATACACACATTCAACAAGGATTTGATATTAGACCTTAACACATTAATTACTTTATCATTTATTCAAAACAAGCCTTTATTTAGACCTTAACTATCACAATACAACTTAATAAAAGAGTAATAAAAAAAAAACCAATGACAATTTATGTCATTTTTAAAGTTGCGTTTGACTTTTAAAAACACAAATTTTATGTACACAAAGTAAAGTTCCATCAGACAAAATGGCCAAATAAAGACTAAACTGTTTTAGAAATGTTAGAAACAGCTAAGAAAATCTCTTCAAGGAGTAAAAGAAATAAACATACATTTTTACATTGAAGATATCAACTTCTAGACAAAAAAAATATATTAAAAAATAAAGACAAAAAAATAATGCATACTACTCCCATACAAATGAATGTGAAAATGTTTGAGAAAGAGACAATGATTTATTGTGATGACAATGGCTGAGTGAATTGAAGATAAAAGTTGAAAGACCAGATCAGAGTGTGAATGGACTGTTCGCAGCATTCACCAAAGTGGAGTGGAGTTGAAGGCAGTCGTGCTAAAGGGATAAATCTTTATAAAACATTTCACCATTGTTACAAAACTTGTTCCCTTCAAATAATTGTGAATAATCCCAAAATAAAAACCCATAAATTTAAAAGCACACAGTTAGTTTTTCAACACTCTATATGGAGCAGTTGGCAACTATAACACTTGACAAATATAACACTTAGCAACTATTTTACTTGGCAAATATAAAAAAATGTCAAATGAACTTATTTCAAAAGCTTGAATTAAATTCTATATTTTCTCTGCTGTGTGTAATGCCTGTCAACAACCATTGTTGTCCCTTCAATTTCTCTCAGCAGCTTAGAATCTATTTACTGTTGTAGGTCAAGGTGTTTCACTACTGCTGTTTTGGATTCTGCTTAGTTTTACAGTAATCGTGATTTTTATGTCACTTTTGTAAACATCTTGGTACTAACAGGCAACTTGAAACAGTAGCACTGTTGTGATTTATATGTTGATCCAAGCTTCCATATAATTTTAGGAATTGTGTGTTTTCAGTGAAAAAAGCATAAAATTTTCAAGAGTTTACAGACACTGTTATAAAAGATAACTAAGGCTTTTATATCACAACTTATAAAAATTTCTCACCTTAAAATTTAAACGTAAGATTGCTCTATAACTTTTAAGTTAGAAGAAAATGAGGGACTAAAATTGTTTTATTCCAGTCCATTATAAAATGTCCAAATTCACTTATTTTATTACTTTTTAAAAATGAAAGTTGCCTGTAAATAAAATAGCATCCTGTTCCCCTTTAATTATTTAAAATATTTCATAATAGGAATGGTAGATGCCTGGAGCAATATTTTAGCACTAAACAATGTTTTTCAACAAGAGTATTCTTCCAACTTGTAAGACTTCCATTAAAAATGGCTCCTTTAATAGCTTTGGCCATCTCAATGGATTAACACATACCACCATACACTGATAAAGGATGCATTAAATATGGCAATAGACATTTCTCAACATACTTGAATTTTCTTTGCACAAAATAATTATTTTTAAACTTTAAAAAATCAAATTGTCGGCCTTGATTTTAATTTAAATAGAAAAATGTTTGACAAAATATTTGGCATTCATCTAATGAAAAGAAATAAAGCCTAAGGTCTCTTCACTCCAAAAGAGCTAATAAAAAAGCTTGAATGTTCTTGAAAGAAATACACTGATCAACAAAATAAAAGTAGCCATGATGAATGAATGATACAATAAAGCTGAGCTTGATAGTTCAGTAGTGCACACTCTTCTTTGGTATCTGCTAATACACTGTACTCACATAATTTCAGTAGTGCACACTCTTCCTAGGTATGTGGATAACACACTGTACTCACATTTTTCTTGGACTTCATAGCACATTCCTCTAAGGTTTCTGCAGCCTCATACTTTCCTTGTCTGCGGTAGAGAGCACCCAAGTTTTTAAGTGTTGTAGTTACTGTTGGGCTGGGGACAGAAATGGGAGACTCGCTGGTTAGGACAAAGACCTGCTATCAACTACTGTCGATATAAGCAGCTTTGTTATTTTACTAGGACTTCGATATCGTTTCAAGCAGTATTTCTATTCTTCTATTGTGTAAAAACTTTAAGTTTCCCTACAAAAAAAAATTGGGAGTCTTCAGTAAATCTAAATGACCATTGTCTTTTACCACAGTGAATTTCTTGTGGGCTACAAAGAAACATTTCATACATCTAATTTTAAGTTTTATTTCCCTTTTTCTTTAAAAAAAAAAAAAAAAAGCTATTCTTTTTTTGTTTTTAAAAGAGAAATATAAAAAATTAAATTATAACGATGAATAAAATGCCGAATTCAGACCTATCAACTTTGGCATTTTTATGCCAGCCACCATATTCTGGCAATGGAGGAGCACCTTCTTTACTCTTGCCCTACGACAAATCAAGATAGAAAGTTTTTAAATATATATAACAGTTCCAATAAAACTGAATAAAATATAACCTATGAATAAAAGTTAATTGTGATTTGGATGTGGTACTATCCCACATGGTCAAGCCTTACTGTTATAGCAACATTTTGTAGTTTTTCAAAACAATTTCCTCCTTCTAATTCCTCTTCTTTTAAAATGTAAGTCATATGCTTGTAATCTATTAACCCCCTCTAGGATTTTACAATGAAAAGTAGTGAATGTCAACAAATATAATATTCATAACATCATGGTTCACTTGTTCCTTTTTACAATCTTTAACTGGCTAACTACCATGAGCCAGTGGGACCGGCTCGGCGCTTCTTCCGTTATGGCCACAAGCCCCTGGTAGCGCCAATGTTTGTATCGTAAATCGAGTCAAATATTTATATCATCCGTTTCAGTTTTGCTTCGAGATTTTAATTTATTGACTGGATGTTTATATTTGAACAACATGGTATCGGCAAAATGTTTTTAAAAAACGAGCTGTTAATATATTTTGATTTAATTTCCAAGCTAGTTACAAAATTGCACTACTTGTTTACAGGTATATAAGTGATTGGAAGTGTAAATATTATTCAATTGCTGTGTTCTTTGGTGCATATTTATTATTATTGGATATACTATTTGGAAACCACCAAATAAAAGGCTTTAAATGACTTGGAAATTTCAAATTTATATGTAAGTTGGCACATTTATATATTTTTTTAAATTGTTTTTCTGTTGTAAATACTAATTTAATAATAAATTATTTCCTAACAAATCTTCAAATGTTTTACGTTAATCTTATAAACAATTCAATGACCTATAAAATGGTTTATTAATCATTAGACTATGTTTATTATTAAGAAAACTGCATCTGAATTTGTACATACACCTAAAATGAGAGAATGTGACCTAGATTTAATTCAGCCACAGCGGGATTTTCAATCTGGTAGTTAATCAATTAAGAATCTTTTAAAAATGTCTTAGCTACAACAATCTCATACCATGAAATTAATTAGTTCAACAAAATGCAAATTTCTTTATTAACCAACACAAGCAACAAAAAAATAATCCTTAATTAAAAGTAGGAGAAATGTTAGAGCTGGCTTTTTACCAGGGCTCATTGTTGACAAAAGTACCAAAAAAGACTTTCATAAAATATTGTTACCTTATTTTCTTCTCTCTCCTCTGCTCTCATCCATATAGGTTTATTTTCACCTAAATAGGAACACAAAGATATCAGATAAATATGGTCCTGTTACATAATCTTAAAAAATGTGTTTATAGTAAATTGGTTTGTTAAACCTTGCATAACACAAAAATTACAATTGCCCAATTGCGACAGTTTTCCCTGCATCAAGGAGAAATCTCAGTTCCAACAAGTACTTTTAACTTTTTTTTTGGTGATAAAAGTTTAAGCATAGGTCAAAATGTTAATTAACTTAAGTTGAACGTAACAGTATACCTTCTACTTTTCCAAATTCTTTTTCATGCGCCCTTGTTAAAACTTCTTTATATAAAACTTCAGCTTGCTTGTATTTTCCTTGTTTCAAATAGGCAGACGCCTGGTGTAAAAATAATAACTCTTGATTGGATTAGCTAATTAAACTTAACATTATTTTGATACATTTATTTAATATAAATTAAACTCTTGACTGGATTATGTCTTTAATCTTAACATAAATTAAACTGAGATTTGAATGTTAATATTACCATTAAAAATTTGACTGGATTATGTCTTAAATCTTAAAATAAATTAAACTCATGGATGCTTTATGTATCCAAAGTTAATAACATCAATCAAACTCTTGACTAGACTAAACCTTTATAATATTAATAACATATATTAAAGAAATCGGAATTAAAAAAGGACAAGAAATAAAACAAGTCTGCCGTGCTGTTGATGAGTTACCATGTTAACATCTAGTTAAATTCTCGGTTTGAATTTTTTAAAATGTTATTTTTCATTTTTTTTGTTAGAGGATATTTTTGTTAATTAAACATTTTATATTTATTTTACAAATGGTGTCCTGGACTTTCAATCTTTAAAATCCACCAAAGAAAAGTACTTTACAAAACTTTATTCACCAAATTAACTTTGCTTTCAGTAGTTTGACTAAATTAACTATAATAGAGTGTTTAGTGATGACGAAATACATGGAATGAGTGCTTTTTAATATAACAACCTTGATCCTTTCTAATAAATACATTTAAACAATAAAGATATTAATAACAACTAACATTAAATAGTACACTTAACATTTAATACAACACAGAAAATAACAACATTTTTAAAAATGAAAATCAATTTATAAAAATTTGATTGGTTTACTAGATATTTTTGTTTGCATTGAAATATTTGACAGCTGACTTTCACATTAATATTCTTTACCCACATTAATAAGTGTATTGAATATAAATTTCAAATTCGATGAGTAAAACAAAAAACACTACAATTCTTCAGGCAGTTACTTGTTTTCATATTTTCAAGCCTACAACCGTCTTGAACTAAAATGTCCATTTGCTGTTTGACATGCTCATGCTCACATTTGTTAAGGCTTTTGGACGCTACAACTTTCAGGCTACCCACTTCCTAGCCGTAACCGCTTACCAAATTATTTTGAGTTTTCACAACATTAGGATCATCCGGCCCCAACTTTTTCTTGTATATTTCTAAAGCCCTTTGGTAATATTTTTCCACCTGAAACAAGGACACACACCAAAATAACAAAAAGAAATAAAATGGATGAAGCACCCCTGAGAAGTGAGGGAAAAAATAAGTTTTAAGGGGAGAAAAACAACACACAAAAAACTTGCAGACATGATATAACTTATAATGATCTGTGTTTTTCTACAACCATCAATGGTAAGCATCTTGTACAACTTCCAACAATAATCAACTTGGGGTAGCAAGTCAAATATTTAGACATAGTACAAAACACTTGACATTGCATGACACAAACTTGTGATGTCAAGTCAGATATCTAAACCTCAACCTCATTGCATAAATAAATGGACTATTGAGTTTAAATGCAGTGAAAATCCCTTGGAATTGGAAATCTGCTGGCACTATTTTGATTTAAGAGGATATCTGGATGTTTTGTCTCATCATCACCTCTTCCTGTCTAAAATAGGCTGTGAGAAGAAGGAAAAAGCCACCAAATATCAAAGTGAACAATAGCTAAAAAAAAAAAAAAAGATAAAGCTCATAATAAAATTAATTTTGTTTTAAGAGGATATCTGGAAGTTTTGTATCATCATCCCCATTTCCTGTCTAAAAAAGGCTGTGAGAAAAAGGAAAAAGCAACCAAAAATCAAAGTGAAAAATAGATAAAAAAAAAAAAAAAGATAGTGCTCATAATAAAATTATAGATATCTCTCTTTTCTCATCTTCAAATCTGAGACAAAGCTAACTCTTTTCCAGTGCCATGTAACACTTAATTCTGAATATAGATTATAATAAACGACATTTAAAGTTTACTTCTATATTCTTTGAAAATTTAAATCTATATTTTTTAAGGTGGGGGACGAAATTAATATCTCATAAGTTAGCACTACCTTTTTCTTAGTGCAAAAAAACTACAATATTACAAAAAAGTCAAACACCAAAAGCTGGTCTGGACAATGAATACTCCACATTAACCCAGTGAAGGAAGTCTGGCTCTATGGCCCTTACCAAATTGTTCTTAGTTTTAGCTACATTAGGATCATCGGGGCCAAGTTTTCCCTCATAGATCTCCAATGCTCGCTGATAGTACTGCTCCACCTGGAATCAATATTAGCTTGGACCGTAAGAACTCAGCCACTGCCTCTTAATGACCGTGCTAATGATACTATGGCCACATCTTCAAAAGTGTTGAGGTGATATTTAACTATTCTAACTATTGTGAAATTTCTGCATATAGCGGTAAATTTGTAATAAAAATGTATGCTTTTTTAATGCTTAATTTATTTTAAAGTTTCATTTCAGCAGTAGTATTTGATTATCAAAGTATTACAAAACAAAAAGGAAGCATGGATACAAAAGATAACACACATTCTGGTATGTTTTTATATACCCTGTGCTTTGCACACAGTAAAGACAATTCCATCAGGCAGGAACTAAATTCTCAATAATCAAATCTTGAGGGCTAAACATTAACCAATCATCTCAATGTAAGCTAGAAGTGAAAGCCATCAAATGGAGATGTTATGAATATTATCTTAAGATTGGGACTGTATAAAGATTATTTTAAGACAGACTGTAAAGATTATTTTAAGACAAAGGCTTTTAAAGATTGTATAAAGATTACCTGTTCAGGAACAGAGTACCCACATTTTAAAAATTCAACCAATGGAATATCTGTATTAAAAATTAACTTTGAAATAAATTTTCTTGATATCCTTAGGTAAGTTATTTTATTATACTTAAAAAAATTAAAAGTAGGTAATGAGTAATACTGTCTAATGGGGTCAGATGTTACCTCTTCATATTTGCCTTGATTTTGACATAACAAGGCTAAGTTGTTCAACTGCTTGGCCACATCAGGGTGGTCTTTGCCTAGCACCTGTAGAAAGATGAAACAAACAAATTCATGTTTAAAACACACATTGTCACAGCAAATACAGTCGAGGGTGGCAAGTCGGTTTATAATAATCGATTACCGGAAATTTGATCGAAAGAAATTTCGTAGACTTTAAATTGATCAACGGAAATTTCATCAAACAGAAATTTGGTAGAATCTTTTTTTCAGTTTTTACGTTAATATTTTCCTCAAATTTCTTTTTGAACGCAGTATACTATATAGTAAAACAAAATAATGCATTCAAAAAGAAATTTGAAGCAAAATTTTAACGTAAAAACTGAAAAAAAGATTCGACCAAATTTCCGTTCCATCAAATTACCATCGATCAATTTTACCATCGACGAAATTTTTTTCGATCAAATTTCCGGATACGATAATAATCTTATCTCCCACAAGAAAATGCCCGATGAAGTGACACCTTCAGAAGATCTGTAACTAAAAAGCTAAGTCACTATCATCTTCATCATTCAAATTGTAGCATATTTACTGGTGATTACCCATATTGAATTTCATATGGAAAAATTATGAAGGTTTAAGAGGGTATAAAGAGTTTAAGTGCTAAGAAAGCTTTTTATCCGTATGGGAAAAATAAACAATAATGTCAGAAGGGTTTATAAGTTTGGGGAGGGTTTATAAAGCCTTAAAATGTATATAAATAATGAATTAAATAGAAGGTCCCAACTTCGCTGATTTTCACAGATCGTGTGCAAGGAGGGTGTGTGTGTGTTGGTGTCCTGGAACCTAACTCCCTGCAATGGACGAGGTACCACTGCTTATATATATATACATACATCGAGTCTTTTCTGTTTCATTTTTTGTAAAAGTTTGTACAAAAGAGATATTGATATGCTAATTGATACAAGGCCTAACACAGTTTAAATTTATCAATTTCTCCAACAATTAAAGCAATGATTAACTGAAAATCAATATAAAATTAAAATTTTTTTAATCATGTGTGCCCAAGCACTAAAATCTTTTAAGGCTATATTTAGCAATCCTACCTTTTCTCTAATCTCAAGAGCTCGTTTACACAACGGTTCAGCTTCTTTGTACTTGCCTCTCTTTCCATACAACACGGCTAAATTGTTCAGTGTGGCAGCCACCTGTAGGAAAACAAAGATAGAAGCATGGGATTCAAAGGTCAGGAAAATAACACAAATACAATTATCAAGAAGCTTACAATTCAAAACAATATTGTAAAGTTACTGACACTTAAAAAAATATTTTTTTGAAAATTTTAATTATTTTAAATATTACAAGAGTATCTTTGAAAATTATCTTTTCAATTTGTAGGGTGTGTAATTTATCATCTTTGGCTTTCTTTGAAAAAGAAAGATATATGACTAAAAAAACAAAGATATCAAAGGGAAAAAACGTATTCATTGAATAAAATGGCATCTATTCTTAGTATTTTGATTATTTTAATCTTAATTTTTTTTGAAAAATGTTACCATGATTATGTAAGTTTACAACAATTTTACTACAAGTCATACAAATAAAAGAAGGAGATAGCACTCTTCATGAAACATCAATTAATTCAATTTAGGAAACAAATCTTTTAAAAGAAAACATCAACTAATGGTTATGCATTTTCAGAAGGAAACATGCAATTTCAATTTGCATGCATGGATGCTACATCTGCAAAATACACAACATTAAGTGCTATCATTTTTTAGAACAAAATTTACACGTGCAAAATTTTTAAAATTTACATGAACTTATTAATCTTAAATATTTAATTCCTTAGGTATGTTTAAAAAACTAAAAAAAAATGATCCAGCACAGTGAAAGGAGACGTGATACATTAGGTAGGGGCTAAACTGTTGTGATAACATCTACACACTAAACAATGTTACAAACTTTTGCTTTGTTTTTTTTTGGTTTTTTTTTAGGAAACATTTCAACCAAGTTAAGTTCTAACACTTAAGTGAGAAAAGACAAAAATGACAGACACAAAAGCGTTAACAATAGATTCAACAGTAAGTGGACAATAATTGGGATAAATCGTCACTTAAATTTAAACAGCAAAATCAATTTTTGAAAATCAAGAACCATAACACACTACATAAAGGACTACATACATTTGGAAAACAAAATTTTTTTTTTTTCAAAACTCATTGAAAATCTTTAGCCAAAGCCAATATGACACAAGTTTTTAAATAAATTTTTAATTAAATGAAGATTAGAAAAACTAAACAGTATTAATATTTTACTTCATATTTTTTTCCTGTAACTTAATATTCCATTTAATTCTTTTCATTAACTAATAATTCTTTTATTCTTCTTAAAGTTTGAAATGTTTACAACCATCCTTCTTTTAGATTCAAGAGAAAAAGGACCAGATCCTATTTATTGTTTACCATTAAAATGACCCTTGGCTAATAGAGAATAGACATGAAACTCATCATAAGAACTGGATGCCGCGGTCGATTATCTAAATGATCAAATACCAACATCAATCTACGGCAGGAATTTTCAGTTATTAACAAAATCTTTTAAATCAGAGTTTCTACGGACACCAACTATTCACAAAAACCAAAAAACTTCAGAACAAAAATTGTAAAAAAAATAAAAATTGAATGAAATAAGTCACTACAGCTCTCCAAAACATCAAACAAAAATCTGCAGCACGGGTCATTTAAAACCAAACAGGGCTGAATATAAAAGCATGCGAGCATCACAATTGACTGCTCATGCAGAGAACACAACCATCAGCATACAACTCACAGCCGGGTGGTCGGGGCCGAGCGTCTTCTCACGAATATTTAGAGCATCATTCAGTAGATTGGCCGCTTCCTTGTATTTGCCTTGGTCCCTTTGCAAGTGGTTGGGTACAAACAAGAAAAGTCAACGTTTGTTATAGAAAAATGTAATATTTGAAACAAGAACAAAACAACTTGCTGGTGGCCGGCTGCTCTCCTCCATCATGGATCTGACATCTGAAAATACTACGCAGGTGCCCATGTGCACAGCTCAGTATTTAACTGATACCAAGTCTCACCACCTTTTTTAGTCTGGGGGGGGGGGGGGGGTGGGAGATCCTCTTTAAAATGTTTTCTTTTCAAAGCAATGACTTTAGCGGCTTGTCAAAGGCTTAAATTCTGTCAATTTATATTTTCATTTTTTTAAGGTTCAAAATTAAAAACATTGAAGACATCAAGGGATGAACAAAGGAGTTCACCTGACATCTACAGACTGAACTATTTATGGGAGACTGGAGTTGTATGTATTGTAAGCTGTGCACATACGCCGTAGTCTGAAAGAGAGTATAAAAGTAAACAGTCAACTCACAGCAGGGTGGCTCATGCCCAGCGTCTTCTCCCTGATGATAAGGGCATCATGAAGCAAGTTGCCCGCCTCTTTGAATTTACCCTGGTCTCTGGAAAAACATGCACATCAAGTCAGCATTTTTTTTCTTGCTGTACTCTTTGGTCAAAAAGCCACATGTTTATTTAGTGAGATCAAGCATATTGTAAAATCCATCTAATGCATCAATTACCAATATCAGTAAAGAAAGTGATCATCAATAGAATGTCAGAGAAACCTTAGACAAAAACTATTGCTTCTATTTAGTATATATGAGAAAATAGATTGCAGTTGGGGTAGAATTTTAATTATGCAAACATTCTTTATTTTAGGATGGTATATCAAACCTGATAAAATATTCATTGAGAGAAATAATTGCTGGAAAATCTAAATCTGTTAGAATCTCATTAGTATAATCATGGACAGAGATGGATAAAGAGGGTGACATGCACTCGGCCCTTCCTCCCAGTGTCCTGATTTGTCACCCTGCACAGTTATTTTGTGCAAATTGACTGCAGTTTTATGATCAAATCCACTGATGACCCCTATATACAGACATTCTTAGAATACACACACACACATAAAAATCATATACACAGAAATAGATGCAAGTTTCCAATTGACTTAGTCAAACAACGAGATCCACCTGATAAATAACTATTTCAATCTATAACCAAAACGCATGCAATGTTGCTACCCAGCAGTCCACAAAAACGGATATTGTTAACTGCTCTAAATAATTTAGACTCAATGGTGCAAACATGTAGACTTAGTTTGAAAACATGGGGCTCCATCTTATTGTTTTTTTCTTTACCAGCACAAAATCCTAAGACATAAAAAGAACTTGGTACTTAAAAAAAGGCTCAAGTGTATGTTATGCCATAATACCAGTAAATGAGTGCCCCTTGAATATCTCATAATTTACTGGTTCCATTTTGAGAGTGAATTTAGGTAAGGAATAACTAAGTACATAATACTGTTCTAAGCCTAAATAAGTTAAAAAATCAAACTTTGAAATAAAAACAATACTAACTGACTGTGAAAGAAACATGATTGCCTATACCTGTAAACTAGAGCCAGTATGTTCAGCATGGTAGCCACATCAGGGTGATCATGCCCGGAGGTTTTTTCAAGGTCTTCAAGTGCCTGTTTGCACAGTGGCACAGCCACCTCGTAACGACCTTGGGATGCATATTGTATAACTAGATTATGTAGAGTGCGGAGTCGAGCAGGAATCTCATAGCCCCCGCTCGCCGCATGAGCCATTGCACTGGGTTGTGATGGGGAAAGCACTGCGGAGACAAGAAAACTGCATCAGTTTATACAATTAATACAAATATTTGATAACATAAGCCTATCAAATGCTTGCTACTTTACATCAGTCTCCTTGAATAATTGAAATGTATTATTTTTAAAAGAATAAAGCTTAGAGACATGAACTTGGAATCCTGCAAGCAACTGAAAAGTAATTAAACCTGTTCAATGAAAGATTTAAAAAACTAAGCCATACTACTGACCTTCTGGAGATTGATCATCATCAACGTCGGGGAAGCCTAGGTCATCTAACTGTGACGGGGCTTCTGTTTCTTTCTCTTCATGAGGCTGCAACACGACAACAAACATGACTAATGCAAAGGTGGATAAGTTATCCATAATTATAGAAAATTTTGGTGCCGACTATTTTAATTTTTCTTCAAGGCCTCACAAATAAACCAAAACAGGTCAATAAACATTTATACTTTAGAACATGAGTAACTTCAACTTAAACTTTAATTTATTGACACTTACAGCTGATGAGTGTAAATCAACCTCAACTCTCATTTACTGATGATACTTACAGCTGATGAGTTTAAATCAACCCCAACTCTCATTTACTGATGATACTTACAGCAGACGAGTGCCCGTCAGAGTCATCAAACTTCTTCATTTCATTCATAAATTCCAAATGTTTTTTCTCCTCTTCCAGAGTAGCCACCCTTTGTTCACTAAACTGTCAAGACAAGATATAATCAAAATTCATTTTGGTGTGAGGTGCTATGTTTGTAGACTAGTACAAGTGGACTTGGAATGGTAGAAATCAATTGGATAATACAGCAAAGAATAGAAAATATGAAATGTTAAGGATGACCAAACACAAGAAAGTGAATCTATAAATAGGTTAAGGGACAAAAGTGGAATAAAACAAGACAGTGCATACAAGACAATGCTTTTTTTTTTTTTAAGGTTAATATGTCAGAAATAACATTCCATTTAAATGGCATGTATTTAATAAAAACAGCCCTTTTTTGGCATGTTGAATTATTTTCTTTTATGAAATGTTAAGGATGACCAAACACAAGAAAGTGAATCTATAAATAGGTTAAGGGACAAAAGTGGAATAAAACAAGACAGTGCATACAAGACAATGCTTTTTTTTTTTTTTAAGGTTAATATGTCAGAAATAACATTCCATTTAAATGGCATGTAGTTCATAAAAACAGCCCTTTCTTGGCATGTTGAAGTATTTTCTTTTACAAATAGATTGTGCTTGAGGGAATAAACTGTATTACAGAGAAATGTTATAACAATGCTAAATTAAGTTAAAAATATCCAAGAGATACTGTTCAAATGAGTCAATTACCTGCAGCTTCTGTTGCGTTGTTGCTAATTCATCCCTGAGCCAACCATTCTCTTGACAGAGTCTCCGCACTTGAGCTCTCAGTTTCTGTTTTTCTGCTTCTATTTTTTGGAGGTAGTTGGAGAGATCCATCATAACCTAAAGCACGTTGAAGTAAGAATTGGAGACATTGATCAGGTAAAATAATCGCTACACCGTGAGTGAATAGAGGGACTAGATTATCATAACATAGTGAGTATTATGAATTCTAGAAAATATTCCCTGGCATTAGTTATATTAAGATAAAGCTATTACCCGAGTCTGTACTAGTAAACGCACTAAAATTATTACCTGACCCTCCCCTAGGCCAAGCTCTATAAAACTAAAATTATTACCTTACCCTCCCCTAGGCTAAGCTCTATAAAACACTAAAATTATTCCTTGACCCTCCCTTGGTAAGCTCTATAAAAGTATTACCTGACCCTCTCCTAGGCCAAGCTCTATAGTCTCCAAGGATCTCTGTAATATATTGGTCTTCTCTTCCACCAGGTTAGTGTCACCATTTTCCCGTTTTATAGTTTTCATGGAAGATAACAAAGTATTTAAGATCTGTTGGTAGTCATTTTTCAAGGTATCCAGACCTTGGATTACTGTCCTGGTATTGCTGACAATCTCATCTTGACTGAGAGCTGTCATTTTGCCAATCTCCTCAATCTTTTTCCTGCAAACAAAATCAAGGATGGATTAGCATAAAGACAACTTTTGACTTCTTTGAGTACGAGGGTTGGACTGCTTTAAAGCTTTCAAGTAGATTAATGAGACGCTAAAATTTTGTGTGATCATATGTCTAGCTTTAATTGTGAATAGACAACAACAACAAAAATTGAAACGTTTGGGCACATACCATAATCAGTACAACAAAAAAACAGTAATATAATTATAAATTAAATTTACGTAAAAAATTAGTAAACATTTAAAGCCTATAAGATCTTTCCCTTTCCTTTGAGATCATTATTTAGATATTGACTACTAGATCCAAGAGGTTAGCAAGTGGTAGGCACAAACAAATATAAGATAGATGCAATTTCAGACAAACCCATTTGTTACATAACAACAGGGGTTCTAAAGAAAAGCCTTTTATAATAGTATCATTAAAGCAAAGCATAAACTAATCCTTGAGCGGAGACTTCAACATGATTTTATCTATCCACTCAATGTGTTTCTTGATAATAAGCCAATGAACAACTTCAAGAACTCTAGGTAGTCTTTACAAAGTAAATGTATGAAATGGTCAACTGTCACAATCCTTCAGATAAACCCAAGTAGAAATCATGGCAAATTTTTGCAACGCAACCTCTGAGTTCTGGATGCCCACGTTAATAAAATAGATAACTTCAACATAAACATGAGACCATGCACAAACCTTTCAATATTTGCTTCCAGCTATCATTGCAACACTACAAAACGGGACTCCCATCACCAGATAATACACTGCCAAGGGGGTGTTGGAGCCAATAGAAATAACAAGTCCCAGAGGCCAACATGATCTTTATAGTTCATTAATAATTCATCAATATTCCAGAGCATGAACAAATTCATGTGAAACAAACTCACTGGAAATAAAACATTTAGCCTTTTCTACACATGGATTCTACACACATGACACTGATAAGGTCTTATATTTTCTCCCTCAAAATTTTTTTTTTACATTCAGATGTCAATAAATCAAGTTTGGTATTAAACACATTTACACAGCCACTTAGTTGTTATAGTAACATTCCCAGTGTTAGTTGTCAATATGAGCTACAATGTGTAGTTAGAGATATTCCTACTGTTAATCTACAACCACACATTGCAGCTGAAGCTAGCAATGTGAACATGCTTTATTTATTTCACTCTACACTTTCAACAAAAACTATCTGTTCACATCCACTGCAGCAATTAACTTACATTGGTGAGTAACAAGAATCAATGCAGCAGCTACTTTTTAAAACTAAATTTTCATTTTTAAACCCTGCTCACAAGTGTATCTACCTTTTCCTGTCACTGGGCCAATACCAATAATAAATCAAGCACATGAAAGCTAGCTATTCTGATAGATCTGAGGGACCCAAGAAAGGAGGACAGGGAAAAAAGGGAGCTACAAACACCTAACTCAATAAATATATTAATCAATACAGTCCTAATTAACTTAAACTTCAAAAAGTAAGTTTGGATTCCTGTGGGGAATAATATATTATTTGGTAACAGTACAAAGAAAGTTACAAAAACACTGCACAGATTAAACTCTTTAAGTCAATACATTTTTTTTTAAAAAGCAGACCTGTTTACCCTCAACTCTTAAAATCGTACAATATCATCACAAAATCGTTCAATACGTTATATTTATAGTAAAAAAAACATACAGAATATACAATCTATACACCTCAAAATCGTACATGTACGCTTAAAATCGTAAGAGTAAACAGGTCTGAAAAAGAGACCAAGTTTTGGTTCATATTACCCTTTCACAAACTCTTGGCATTTAGAAAGAAATCCAATAGGATGACAAAATCAGAAAACTATTTTTTAACAGTGTCATATTCATCGTCCGACTTTGATTTCTGTGATAGGCTGTGGCCGAAAGTGTGATCCTTCAACAGATTATCCTTTTGGATTTACTACCACACTTCCCAGGGTAACATCTGGTGGTTAGAGATTTGTTATTCCTTTCAGCTGTTGGCCAATGCCACACTTCATAAAGCTGGGCCTGTCCTGCCATTGGGGGGTTTAATGTGACAGAAACATTTAGGTCCGCATATGACCTGTGATGCACCCTCTCAGCCCTGCCTCATTTTCTGTCTCGTTATGATCCTGTAGTATAGGCCAAAACGTGCCAAAGTGTACTCGTTTTATAGCCATTTTAATGTTTAAGCTACTGTTTCTATGGTAATTTTTAATATAGTAGTTACTATTCTAGTGTCATTGGTTTTTCATTTTTATTTTACTTTAGCAGTTTAAATAGGTTACATGTTTTTAATAATTGTAAAGCGCTTAGAGCTGTAAGGTAAGCGCTATATAAAAATGGCAAAATAAATAAATAAACAAATCTATCCTTCATGTTGCTTTGTTATTGTCGTTTGTCCTTAAAGGTATGAAATGAATAATATTCACATGTGCACATTTAGAGCATAAGACTGTCACTGCATGGTTGAAAATAAACTTTTCAATATCCAAATAAGCTGGCTATTCACAGAATGCTTAAAGCTACACTATGCATGACCAGCAGATCATAAATGAGCCACAGATGGTTTCCCACATTGATTTAATAGAGACTAAATACTGGAACATTTGAAAAGTATCATTATTTTCAAAATATGTTTATTTAAAAGAACTTTAAAAGAGTTAATAAATGATTATTCTAGGCCATGCTACCGTTTTTTTACATGCCCACTGACGAATGTTAAATTACACTAAAACAGTATGGATACACATATTGAAGGAAATATACCTCTAGTATTATCATTTTATGCTCTGATACTGTTAAGACAACTGTTTACATATCTCTCACAGTTCAATTTGCTCTGTGCTACTGGAACATCTTGTACTATCATAGCCACTATGTACTAGTGCATCCATTTCGATGGCCCTACAGTACAATGTCCTTCTCCTGGACAGTGATGTACTTACTTTGAAGTTTGTTCTATGTCTGCCTATCACAGGAGACACAGCATAAAAGCCAAAAGTTTATCTGAAGACCACCAATAGCTGGCTGTCTTGTGACACCACTGCTACAGATGTGCCACACACATTACATCCAGCTAAAGCTTATTTCCTCCTCATGACCAACAAATCAATACAGCAGCTCAAGTGTGGCCAACTATGATTAGATTGATACTTGCAGCAAACATTCACAATATTTCATATGTTCTTCCTGACAGTTGGTGGTTACATCAGGCAAAAGCTTAAATGTTTGCCTAATTAGAGGGAAGTAATACTGATAATGCTATGAAAACAAATCCACTTGTAGGTGAATGTGTATTGAGAAAGAGTAGTGACCCCCCCCCCCTCCCTTTTTTTTCCCCAACAGTAATTTCAACAACTATTCAACCAGTAGATAAGACATTGCATCTGAACCTGACCTAATCAGACAGCTATAAGGATCAGGAGGAGAGGCTAGACAATTTGGCCCCAGGTCAAGAAGATGATAATATTTTGACAGGTCATTTCCACCAGGTATTTTGTAGCTTATGAAACTGAGGCAGTCCTACAGGTTGGTAGTCCATATCCAAATGTGTTCTCCTGAGAATGTACTCTACCAATGTCAATAAGAGATTCTCAAGAAGCTATGACTAAAATAGAAGGTATCCCTTGATTTGTTCAGACAGCTGTGTCTGTTTACATGTGTCCCAGGGAACACACACAAGAAGGAGTCCTTATTTGTCAATGGAAAACTCATTTACTGGACCATGAACATTTAACCAGACTACAACAAATGTCTCTTTAGACTTGACAGTAGTGAGTCAAATATGTAACACTGCTACCTGAACAGTCCACTTGATTCAACAATGTATCACTGCTACCAAACATAGGAGAGAGGCCCTTGACATATAATAGGTGTGGGTGTTGACTTATGAGAGGGGTAGGAGTGTTGACAATTGACAGGGGGTTGTGACATGAGAGAGGGAATTGACATTTGAAAGTTGATGTTGATGAGTAAGAGATGTATGTGTGGGTGTTGATATGTGAGAGAGGTGTGGGTGTTGACATGTGAGAGGGATGTGGGTGTTGATATGTGAGAGAGGTTGTGGGTGTTGACATGTGAGAGAGGTGTGGGTGTTGACATGTGAGAGGGGTGTGGGTGTTGACATGTGAGAGGGGTGTGGGTGTTGACATGTGAGAGGGGTGTGGGTGTCGACATGTGAGAGAGGTGTGGGTGTTGACATGTGAGTGGGTGTGGGTGTTGACATGTGAGTGGGGTGTGGGTGTTGACATGTGCGAGAGGTGTGGGTGTTGACATGTACAAGATGTGGGTGTTGACATTTGAGAGAGGTGTGGGTGCTGATATGAAATGTGGCAGATTTTACCCTTGAATCCAAATAGAAATTGATCAAATAGATAGCTACCTTCAATGCGTAGGTTGTGTGTGCAGGTTTATGTTTGTGTGAAGATTAGGTTTACTAACTATACACGTGTGTTAAGTGTATTTGTTTGATTGCAGTTAAAACTGATCATTGTCCTTTCAAGAACATTTGTCACGCTCCCTACTCCGAAACTGAATCTACAAATAAAAGAAACTAGACTGAAATATTTTTACAGATTAACAACATACCACCTCTCTTCAAGCCTGTCCATTTTTTTCTTCTCCAAGCCTGTCCTCACTCCCCTCTAAGTATGCCCTCGCTGATCCCCTCCAAGCCTGTCCTCACTCATCCTCTTCAACCCTGTCCTCACTGATCCCTTCCAAGCCTGTCCTCACTGATCCCCTCCAAGCCTGTCCTCACTCATCCCCTCCAGGCATGTCCTCAATTCCCTCCAGGCCTGCCCTCAATCATCCCCTCCAGGCCTGTCCTCACTCATTCCCTCCAGGCCTGTCCTCACTCATCCCATCCAGGCCTGTCCTCACCCCCCCACCAGGGCTGTCCTCACTCATCCTCTCCAAGCCTGTCCTCACTCCCCCTCCACGCCTGTCCTCACTCATCCTCTTCAACCCTGTCCTCACTGATCCCTTCCAAGCCTGTCCTCACTGATCCCTTCCAAGCCTGTCCTCACTCATCCCCTCCAAGCCTGTCCTCACTCATCCCCTCCAAGCCTGTCCTCACTCATCCCCTCCAAGCCTGTCCTCACTCATCCCCTCCAAGCCTGTCCTCACTCATCCCCTCCAAGCCTGTCCTCACTCCCCCCCTCCAAGCCTGTCCTCACTGATGCCCTCCAAGCCTGTCCTCACTGATCCCCTCCAAGCCTGTCCTCACTGATCCCCTCCAAGCCTGTCCTCACTCATCCCCTCCAAGCCTGTCCTCACTCATCCCCTCCAAGCCTGTCCTCACTCATCCCCTCCAAGCCTGTCCTCACTCCCCCCCTCCAAGCCTGTCCTCACTGATGCCCTCCAAGCCTGTCCTCACTGATCCCCTCCAAGCCTGTCCTCACTGATCCCCTCCAAGCCTGTCCTCACTCATCCCCTCCAAGCCTGTCCTCACTCATCCCCTCCAAGCCTGTCCTCACTCATCCCCTCCAAGCCTGTCCTCACTCCCCCCCTCCAAGCCTGTCCTCACTGATGCCCTCCAAGCCTGTCCTCACTGATCCCCTCCAAGCCTGTCCTCACTGATCCCCTCCAAGCCTGTCCTCACTCATCCCCTCCAAGCCTGTCCTCACTCATCCCCTCCAAGCCTGTCCTCACTCATCCCCTCCAAGCCTGTCCTCACTCCCCCCCTCCAAGCCTGTCCTCACTGATGCCCTCCAAGCCTGTCCTCACTGATCCCCTCCAAGCCTGTCCTCACTGATCCCCTCCAAGCCTGTCCTCACTCATCCCCTCCACGCCTGTCCTTCCTCACTCCCCTCCAAGAATGTCACCCCTTACTCCCAGCGTGTCCCTCTCTTCTTTGTGTTACAAAGGTGTCTCAACTACGTGTTATAACAGTAGATCAATAAGCAGTGAATTCGTCTTGGGTGAGTCAGACTTTGGGCTGTTCAAAGTTTTACTAGTGGGAGAAAGAAAAAAAAAGGGGGGGGGGGTGGGGTGAATATGGAGAGACTGTCAGTACTTCTGTGTACACATTGTGGTACTGTCAAAACGTTATTCTTAGTATAATGGTAGACCACCATTTCCATGACATGTTGAAACATTCAACTCTTCAACTCTGACATTTTCAGCTGTCCATGTCTCAGTTGACATATTCATATTCAGCTGTCCATGTCTCAGTTGACATATTCATATTCAGCTGTTCATGTCTCAGTTGACACATTCATATTCAGCTGTCCATGTCTCAGTTGACATATTCATATTCAGCTGTCCATGTCTCAGTTGACATATTCATATTCAGCTGTTCATGTCTCAGTTGACATATTCATATTCAGCTTTTCATGTCTCAGTTGACATATTCATATTCAGCTGTTCATGTCTCAGTTGACATATTCATATTCAGCTGCTCATGTTTCATTTGACATATTCAGCTGTCCATGTGACATTTGACATAGCTCACAAGAGTTGACTCTCTGTTACATGAAATCTGAAACTGCCTTGGAACTGATAATATAGTGATCCGAACGCCTCAGAACTAGGATGTCTCTCCGGGGATCATGAACCATTTTAGTCAACAAAAGACTTCCCGGGAAATGTTCACATCCCGTGAATTCCCGGGTCCACGCTTTAAGAATAAAATTCTCGTTTTTCCCCCCATTTCAGCAAGTCACAGATTGTAACATATTGTCACTATAAGACAGGACCTGACACATCTAGTTAACTGCGTCGAATTATTTACCAAACTCAGAAGCTCTACCACACATGCTAGCAAGCCACTCCTTTAAGGTATTGTGTCGCATGCAAGGTGCAGGTGGGTCGCCAGAAAATAAGACATAGGTCTACCAACATTCAGACTTTTTTTTTTTAATTTAAAAAAAAAAAACAAAAAAAAAGAATTAAGAAAAAGTATTGGAACAAAACCTTTAAGGGATTGTGTCGCATGCAAGGTGCAGTTGAGTCGCCAGAAAATAAGACATAGGTCTAACAAAAATCAGACTTTTTTTTTTTAATTTAAAAAAAAAAAACGCAGAAAATGAATTAAGATAATGTATTGGTACAAATGGTACAAACTATATTTTAAAAATTGACAATTTCAATCCAGATTATGTTGCAAATATGTGCTGAAGACATGGGCTACAAATTAAAAAGCTGATACACACTGCATCACAGACGAGGTCTGAGCTAATGGAAGTCAGGGCGGTGCCTAGGAACAATGGCGCCCCTCTCATAAGAAAAAATTTGAGATGGCGGTGGACCAGTAAAGGACGATTTTGTCGTGACTATTGTGAAGTACGTGAAATTGTAGTTTAATCCACTGTCAAGGTCCTATCTACAGACGATGTATGAAACTAAACCCAATGAATTGTGTGATATAATTATAAACTTTGTCCACTTCATTGGTCTGCGTGTGCTGCATGCTGACATGATGAGTCGGGTTTTTATCCAAACAACCAACAGGCGATGAAATGGGTCAAATAAGAGCGATAGATCATTCCATGTGTCTGTGGTTTGGGAGATAAGAAACTTAAAAGCGAAATGGAAAGTGAACAGAGACATTTTGGAAAGTATTAAAGAACAGCTGAGCGAAAGCTCAAATGTGATAATAGCTCAAACTATAATTGTGGACCATGTGACATTGTTATTATACTCAAATGTGATAAAAGCTCATCTATAATTGTGGACAATGTGACATTGTTACTAACCTTCAAATGTGACATTGTTACAACCCTCAAATGTGATAATGGCATTTATCTATAATTTGATCATGGCTCTATAATTGTGGACCGGGTGACATATTAGGTCTCCCTACCCTATATTTCAGGTGTATTATAGTGTGCTATATCAGGTCTCCCTACCCTATATTTCAGGTGTATCTAAGTGTGATATATTAGGTCTCCCTACCCTATATTTCAGGTGTATCTAAGTGTGATATATTAGGTCTCCCTACCCTATATTTCAGGTGTATCTAAGTGTGATATATTAGGTTTCCCTACCCTATATTTCAGGTGTATCTAAGTGTGATATATTAGGTCTCCCTACCCTATATTTCAGGTGTATCTAAGTGTGATATATTAGGTCTCCCTACCCTATATTTCAGGTGTATCTAAGTGTGATATATTAGGTCTCCCTACCCTATATTTCAGGTGTATCTAAGTGTGATATATTAGGTCTCCCTACCCTATATTTCAGGTGTATCTAAGTGTGATATATTAGGTTTCCCTACCCTATATTTCAGGTGTATCTAAGTGTGATATATTAGGTCTCCCTACCCTATATTTCAGGTGTATCTAAGTGTGATATATTAGGTCTCCCTACCCTATATTTCAGGTGTATCTAAGTGTGATATATTAGGTCTCTCTAACCTATATTTCAGGTGTATCTAAGTGTAATTTATTAGGTCACCCTAACCTATATTTCAGGCGTATCTAAGTGTGATTGATATATTATGTCTCCCTACCCTATATTTCAGGTGTATCTAAGTGTGATATAGTAGGTCTCCCTACCCTATATTTCAGGTGTATTATAGTGTGCTATATCAGGTCTCCCTACCCTATATTTCAGGTGTATCTATGTGTGATATATTAGGTCTCCCTACCCTATATTTCAGGTGTATTAAAGTGGGATATATATTAGGTCTCCCTACCCTATATTTCAGGTGTATCTAAGTGTGATATATTAGGTCTCCTTACCTTATATTTCAGGTGTATCTAAGTGTGATATTTTAGTTCTCCCTAATAATAATAATAATAAAAATAATAATAAGACATCTTATAAAGCGCGGTACCCCAGCAGCTGGGCTCACCGCGCTGTATATAAAAATTTTATCAAAAGAGACATAATTATGACATTAAAATAAAATACATTTATGAAAAAAAAGAACAGCAATGTATATTCACCCACCCCACCACATAACTTTTACACGACAAACCATGGACGGCAGCCAGCAAGATCATTTATCGGTCAGAGGAGGGGAATCAGTCAGGGTAGTATAATTTAAAAAGATATGTTTTTAGTGCAGTTTTGAAGGCCTGGGTGGTTGGTATATTGCGTATGTGTAGTGGCAAAGAATTCCATTGTTTGGGGGAGCAGAAAGAGAAAGATAATTCACCATATGTTTTAGTGTGTGTCTTGGGAACGGACAGAATACGCGTGTCTGCAGAGGAGCGAAGCTGTCGAAGGGGTGAATAGACAGAAAGAAGTTCGGTTAGATATGAAGGGAAGGAATCTAAGAACAGACAACTTGTAGTCGATGCGTGCCTGTATAGGTAGCCAATGAAGGGAATGGAGTAGTGGAGTGACGTGATCACGTTTTTTTGCCTTTAAAACTAGCCTAGCAGCTGAGTTTTGAACTTTTTGCAGTTTTTCTATGCAGTGTTTTGGTGAACCTGACAGAAGAGAGTTTCAATAGTCAAGACGAGAGAGAACAAGAGCACAGACTAGAGTTTTTGTAGCGCTAACTGTGAGGTAGTGGCGTATGGAGCTGATCTGACGGATGGCGGTGTATGCTGAACGACAAATGTGAGATATGTGTTTATCGAGAGACATGTTGTTAGAAAGAATATAACCAAGATTCCTAGCAGAGGGGGTAAACCGAACGTCAGAGTTACCTACTTGAAATGAGTTAGGAAGAGTTGAGGTAGAGGATGATGTGTTATTGTGGATGAGCAGTGCTTCCGTTTTGTCATCATTAAGCTTCAATTTGCTGAGTGTCATCCATGACTTGACATCATCAATGCACCCCCGCAAAGTCTGGACAGCGGATCCAACAAGAGAAGGATGGGTGTGCTTGTATAGCTGCGTGTCATCTGCAAATGACTGGCTCTCAACAGCATGCCTCCCAAGCAAGAGGAGCAGTGGTCTGGTATACAATGTGAATAGAATCGGGCCTAAAACGGACCCCTGGGGTACTCCGTACACCAAATCAGCACTGCCTGAGAGACAGCCATCGACAGAGACCGCCTGCGATCTATCAGAGAGGTAGGACCTAAACCAAGCCAAAACTGAGCCAGAAATTCCAAAGTAATTTTCAAGGGTTTTGAAAAGGATTACAGGTGTATTAAAGTGTGATATATATTAGGTGTCCCTACCCTACATTTCAAAGGGTCCTATTCTAAGTTACCAAACACATTTCATTAAAGTCAAAAGACTCTCAAGTCCATAAGTTTCCAATTTCCAATATATAGTTCCAAAGTTTATTCACATGGAAATAAACATTCTATTCTAGATAAGACAATAGCGTCAAATCTCAGTCAGAGTCATTCTTACCATTTGCAAGCTCAAACTGTTCCAAGTGACACAAAATGTTACCAAAGTAACAATTGAATGTGTTACTATTGACTTTCTTAAAGATGACATATTAATGACTTTAACACGAGACCACTACATACAAAAATTGCCAAAAACCCACAAGCCACTCCAAAAACTTTCTAAGACCACTTAGTGGGAAAGAGAAGCATCCAACTCATACCAAACGGTCACAGTCAAACCTCTACAAGCGAGAACTACACCTGAATCTTGGGTACGGAACTAACAAAAGTACATTTGGTGAACAAATTCTGATTGAATTCTTTAAGTGATGGTGATCTGAATACATGGATTCTAAGTGATGGTGATCTGAATACATGGATTCTCTAATGGCTGGTGATATGAATACATGGATTCTCTAATGGCTGGTGATATGTATATGTGGATTCTCTAATGGCTTGTGATATGTATACATGGATTCTCTAATGGCTGGTGATATGAATACATGGATTCTCTAATGGCTGGTGATATGAATACATGAACTCTCTAATGGCTGGTGATATGAATACATGGATTCTCTAATGGCTGGTGATATGAATACATGGATTCTCTTATGGCTGGTGATATGAATACATGGATTCTCTAATGGCTGGTGACATGAATACATGGATTCTCTAATGGCTGGTGATATGTATACATGGATTCTCTAATGGCTGGTGATATGAATACATGGATTCTCTAATGGCTGGTGATATGAATACATGGATTCTCTAATGGCTGGTGATATGAATACATGGATTCTCTAATGGCTGGTGATATGTATACATGGATTCTCTAATGGCTGGTGATATGAATACATGGATTCTCTAATGGCTGGTGATATGTATACGTGGATTCTCTAATGGCTGGTGATATGTATACATGGATTCTCTAATGGCTGGTGATATGTATACATGGATTCTTTAATGTCTGGTGATATGTATACATGGATTGTCTAATGGCTGGTGATATGAATACATGGATTCTCTAATGGCTGGTGATATGTATACATGGATTCTCTAATGGCTGGTGATATGTATACGTGGATTCTCTAATGGCTGGTGATATGTATACATGGATTCTCTAATGGCTGGTGATATGTATACATGGATTCTCTAATGGCTGGTCTTATGAATACATGGATTCTCTAATGGCTGGTGATATGAATACATGGATTCTCTAATGGCTGGTGATATGTATACATGGATTCTCTAATGGCTGGTGATATGTATACATGGATTCTCTAATGGCTGGTGATATGAATACATGGACTCTCTAATGGCTGGTGATATGTATTCATGGATTCTCTAATAGCTGGTGATATGTATTCATGGATTCTCTAATAGCTGGTGATATGTATACATGGATTCTCTAATGGCTGGTGATATGAATACATGGATTCTCTAATTGCTGGTGATATGAATACATGGATTCTCTAATGGCTGGTGATATGTATACATGGATTCTCTAATGGCTGGTGATATGAATACATGGATTCTCTAATGGCTGGTGATATGAATACATGGATTCTCTAATGGCTGGTGATATGAATACATGGATTCTCTAATGGCTGGTGATATAAATACATGGATTCTCTAATGGCTGGTGATATAAATACATGGATTCTCTAATGGCTGGTGATATAAATACATGGATTCTCTAATGGCTGGTGATATAAATACATGGATTCTCTAATGGCTGGTGATATGAATACATGGATTCTCTAATGGCTGGTGATATAAATACATGGATTCTCTAATGGCTGGTGATATAAATACATGGATTCTCTAATGGCTGGTGATATAAATACATGGATTCTCTAATGGCTGGTGATATAAATACATGGATTCTCTAAGGGCTGGTGATATAAATACATGGATTCTCTAAGGGCTGGTGATATGTATACATGGATTCTCTAAGGGCTGGTGATATAAATACATGGATTATCTAAGGGCTGGTGATATAAATACATGGATTCTCTAATGGCTGGTGATATGAATACATGGATTCTCTAATGGCAGGTGATATGAATACATGGATTCTCTAATGGCTGGTGATATGTATACATGGATTCTCTAAGGGCTGGTGATATAAATACATGGATTCTCTAATGGCTGGTGATATAAATACATGGATTCTCTAATGGCTGGTGATATAAATACATGGATTCTCTAATGGATGGTGATATGAATATATGGATTCTCTAATGGCTGGTGATATGAATACATGGATTCTCTAATGGCTGGTGATATAAATACATGGATTCTCTAATGGCTGGTGATATAAATACATGGATTCTCTAATGGCTGGTGATATAAATACATGGATTCTCTAATGGCTGGTGATATGAATACATGGATTCTCTAAGGGCTGGTGATATGTATACATGGATTCTCTAATGGCTGGTGATATAAATACATGGATTCTCTAATGGCTGGTGATATAAATACATGGATTCTCTAATGGCTGGTGATATGAATACATGGATTCTCTAATGGCTGGTGATATGTATACATGGATTCTCTAAGGGCTGGTGATATGAATACATGGATTCTCTAATGGCTGGTGATATGTATACATGGATTCTCTAAGGGCTGGTGATATAAATACATGGATTCTCTAATGGCTGGTGATATAAATATATGGATTCTCTAAGTACAAGCGAAATGAATACAAAGGCTGCCTTAGTGCCGGTGATATCAATCTCCAAGGACCTATGAAATCATACTTACTTCCTGTAATTTTTCGACGCCTCGGTATCCATTGTTTTAACAACCATAAGAACGGCCGCTTGGAGAGGAGTTCCACCAGCACAAACAAAAACTAATGAGCAACTATGGGAAGATGATCTCACAACAGACGGTTACCACAGACTTTCAGAATTCCACCATGATGGCACTGTCTAGAACTATCGATCTTTGTAATCTCTACCGTACAGACGCAAGGGAAAGATCCGATGATAAATACGACACTTAATACACTCCTCCAAACAAGACTGAACGACAAGACACACTATCACAGTCACTTTGGTAGGATTTTATTGTAGGTTTCACATTGGTAACGAAAGTATCTTCTTTTCTTTCTTTTTTTTTTTACAAATGACTAGAGAAAAGCCAGGATGGTCGTGATTCTGGAAATAGTCGTAAGAGGCCAAATTTGAATAAATTATGCTTCCATCAACGCGGTAGGTTTCTCCCCCTTGGATGACGAAGAAATGGACCAGCCCATGCCACAGACACACGACAGCGTGAGCAGGCTCTGCGCAGCTGGTGAGTCAGGTCTACATTAGAGGACGGACCCAATATTTCCACTATGCCGAGTGGGAAGAAAACACGCGAGAGCGACACAGCATAATTTAGTTGGCTATTGATTTCCCCCAGGCCGCCCATTTTCACCTCTCTCTCTCTCTCCCGTGCCACCAAACTGCTCAGTCATTCTTGGTGCTTACGGATCAATACCGCGAGATGCGCGCGGCGACCTCGTTGTCGTCTGCGGCAATGATAAGGTCCTGCCGGAAGCTGGCATGTCACGTGAGCACGGGGTCGGCGGATGGATAAGTCAATCAATTATTCAATTATTGATCCACAAACATCATCTCTAAACATTTATTGTTTTGTAAATAAAACTGATCAAGTTTTAAATTGGCGTAGAGAGTGAAATACGCTGCTTTGGTTTAGTAAACAACGGCCAGTCCGTGAAATATCAGCTAACTATTGGAAATATAGGAATTAAGTCAATATTAACTTTTAGCCAAGTACAACATTTAAAACAAATGAGACAACAATTAAGATGACACCAAAAAAAAAAAATCTGATCAATGTAGAATAACAATACGTGTAAAACGAGCAATTTCTAAATAATAGTAAATATCAATAGGAACTTGTGTGTAGTAGGGGACTATTTTATTTTTGGATAAACCTAAAAACTCACACTTGACGCCAATAATTCAAAAGGAGAATTAAATTCGATCTACGGACGACATAGCCCTAAGATGGGTCAATAGAAACTTCCAAAGGGAATGCCATTCTAAATAAAACTACCCCAATAGAATGAATACCCGTGTGTTTGAGTTTGAGAAATAAAACTACCCGGACCAAACACTGAGGTCCTAACTTAGCTTGTTTACTTAATGTTACCATGACTACCATACGATTTCTGGCTTGGCCGGACGTTATCGCTGAGGTGGACGAATGCATGGACACAATTTATGTTAGTAATATTTCTTAGTGCTCTACATCTAGTATTACCATAATGAATAATAGCATACGTTTTTAAATCAGCTCATGTTGGGACAGATCATGTTGGGACAGCTTATGTTGGGACACATCATGTTGGACAGCTCATTTTAGGACAGCTTATGATGGGTCAGGTCATGGGTGCTTCTATGATTTCTACAATTAATTGTCCACGCGACCATAAATAAATACAGTTTAAACACTCGGTTTAGTTGAGGGTGGGTGGGGGGGGGGGGCAAAAAACTATGAAATAGCAGGGCACTTATATAGCCACATGTCAACACCCAGCCACCGATATAACCACATGTAAACATGCAGGCACTGCCGAAACCACATGTTAGCATTCAGGCACTGCTATAACCACATGTTAACATTCAGGCACTGCTATAACCACATGTCAACATTCAGGCACTGCCAAAACCACATGTCAACATTCAGGCACTGCTATAACCACATGTCAACATTCAGGCACTGCCGAAACCACATGTTAGCATTCAGGCACTGCTATAACCACATGTCAACATTCAGGCACTGCCAAAACCACATGTCAACATTCAGGCACTGCTATAACCACATGTCAACATTCAGGCACTGCCGAAACCACATGTTAGCATTCAGGCACTGCTATAACCACATGTCAACATTCAGGCACTGCCAAAACCACATGTCAACATTCAGGCACTGCTATAACCACATGTCAACATTCAGGCACTGCCGAAACCACATGTTAGCATTCAGGCACTGCTATAACCACATGTCAACATTCAGGCACTGCCAAAACCACATGTCAACATTCAGGCACTGCTATAACCACATGTCAACATTCAGGCACTGCCGAAACCACATGTTAGCATTCAGGCACTGCTATAACCACATGTCAACATTCAGGCACTGCCAAAACCACATGTCAACATTCAGGCACTGCTATAACCACATGTCAACATTCAGGCACTGCCGAAACCACATGTTAGCATTCAGGCACTGCTATAACCACATGTCAACATTCAGGCACTGCCAAAACCACATGTCAACATTCAGGCACTGCTATAACCACATGTCAACATTCAGGCACTGCCGAAACCACATGTTAGCATTCAGGCACTGCTATAACCACATGTTAACATTCAGGCACTGCTATAACCACATGTCAACATTCAGGCACTGCTATAACCACATGTCAACATTCAGGCACTGCCGAAACCACATGTTAGCATTCAGGCACTGCTATAACCACATGTCAACATTCAGGCACTGCCAAAACCACATGTCAACATTCAGGCACTGCTATAACCACATGTCAACATTCAGGCACTGCCAAAACCACATGTCAACATTCAGGCACTGCTATAACCACATGTCAACATTCAGGCACTGCCGAAACCACATGTTAGCATTCAGGCACTGCTATAACCACATGTAAACATTCAGGCACTGCCAAAACCACATGTCAACATTCAGGCACTGCTATAACCACATGTTAACATTCAGGCACTGCCGAAACCACATGTTAGCATTCAGGCACTGCTATAACCACATGTTAGCATTCAGGCACTGCTATAACCACATGTTAGCATTCAGGCACTGCTATAACCACATGTTAACATTCAGGCACTGCTATAACCACATGTTAACATTCAGGCACTGCTATAACCACATGTCAACATTCAGGCACTGCCGAAACCACATGTTAGCATTCAGGCACTGCTATAACCACATGTTAACATTCAGGCACTGCTATAACCACATGTCAACATTCAGGCACTGCCGAAACCACATGTTAGCATTCAGGCACTGCTATAACCACATGTTAACATTCAGGCACTGCCGAAACCACATGTCAACATTCAGGCACTGCCGAAACCACATGTTAGCATTCAGGCACTGCTATAACCACATGTTAACATTCAGGCACTGCCGAAACCACATGTCAACATTCAGGCACTGCCGAAACCACATGTTAGCATTCAGGCACTGCTATAACCACATGTAAACATTCAGGCACTGCCGAAACCACATGTTAGCATTCAGGCACTGCTATAACCACATGTCAACATTCAGGCACTGCTGAAACCACATGTTAGCATTCAGGCACTGCTATAACCACATGTTAACATTCAGGCACTGCTATAACCACATGTCAACATTCAGGCACTGCTATAACCACATGTCAACATTCAGGCACTGCCGAAACCACATGTTAGCATTCAGGCACTGCTATAACCACATGTTAACATTCAGGCACTGCTATAACCACATGTCAACATTCAGGCACTGCTATAACCACATGTCAACATTCAGGCACTGCCGAAACCACATGTTAGCATTCAGGCACTGCCAAAACCACATGTCAACATTCAGGCACTGCTATAACCACATGTCAACATTCAGGCACTGCCGAAACCACATGTCCACATCCAGCCAATATTATAACCACATGTCAACATTCAGGCACTGCTATAACCACATGTTAACATTCAGGCACTGCCGAAACCACATGTTAGCATTCAGGCACTGCTATAACCACATGTTAGCATTCAGGCACTGCTATAACCACATGTTAGCATTCAGGCACTGAGATAACCACATGTCCACATCCAGCCAATATTATAACCACATGTTAACATTCTGGAAATGATAATCTCGGGCCTTGCACAAATCTATAAAATCCAAACATGTATCAATGAGCCTTTAGATGTTGAGTGCACCACTTTTAAGAAGAAGCTAAATGTGTCAGAAAAGTCAGAAGAGGAGATCTTGGACAGTAGGGCTGTCAGCCATCCAATAGAACAAGCTCAACACAGGTAAACATGCCAGCAGTCTGGTTTTTTTCAAGCATCGCTCCAACAATACAACAAAGTATATTTTGTACAAATGAAACAACTCTATCGTCATTTTTATGACTTTTTAAAAAGACTAGTAACTCGTGCCTTTGACTGATTACAATGAGTTGAACCTGTGTAATACTAATATGGTTAAGCTGGATATAATTGATGATCCGTATATTTAAGGCTAATCTTGTAAGAGGCTTACACTATTCCATTATAAATATCTTACTGTTCAGAAAATTGGCAGTGCCTGATTATAAGCTGAAGTATTACGTCCTGTTTTTCACACATATCTGACATTATTCTTTTTTTGGTGCAATTTCACAAGTGTAAAGACTTTAATAACATTTAATTAAACTATACTAGAACCTTGTTATGTCGACGGCCTTGAGGTTTGCCAAAAAGCATCGAAATAACCGATGATAGAGATAATCGAAAACCAATATGGCGGCAATATATTAACATTCTTGAAATTTCTTTATGTACATGATGTGCGTTAATAAATGATCAGTAAAAAAAAATTATAAATATTTTTTTTAAATATTAGTTATTTAGAGCAAACTTCAAATTAAAAAATGAAACCAGAATCAACTTTTTAACTTCAGATCTTTTTGAGCTACGAATTTTTAAAGTGCGAGTTCATTTGGTATTTCCTGCTATGGACAAAGCCACCACATTTTGTGATGATCGTGTCTTGCGTAAAGACTTTATAGTTTATGTAAGGCAACGCATACCCTTATTACTAAAATACTTTTTAGGGACTACTTATTTTGAACTGTCAACTTTGGCACATGACTATTTAATTAAAGCTTTCCAAGACCAATGGTTTAATAGCTTTTGCACACAGGCAAACTCTTATGAATTAAACTCTGATGTAGTACCACAGCATAGCCATTTTGCAAGTGACCGTGAATGGCTGCCCATGACAATGTTTTGCACGCTGCAAATTATGATTATTTATAATATGGACTCTTACCGGGTAATTAAACCTCGAAATAAAACATTTATTTAAATTACATATAGGTTCATTCTAAAACACAAGTCCTGTATTTTGAGGAATAAATAATTATTCTTAATTATGAAAAACTTTTTTTACTTGTTGTTTGCAATTTCTTCCAGCGGAGTTCAAAAGCCGGTGATTGGTCATGGGAATCGAGATAACCAAGATTAAGTGGCAAATTTGGCTACCTTTTGTGCTCGAGATATCAGGGTTCGGCGACAAAAAAGAATCGACATAACCGAGGAGAAAATGCTAAGACAAAGAGAGAATTTGGCGGTTGCATTTCCAAAAAGTTGACATAACAAGGTTGGAGAGTTAGCCGAGGTCGAGATAAGCGGGTTTGACTGTACCATTACACCAATAATTCTTGCTAACAATCAATCATGTGCAATCTGTTTTCAAAGTTATATTTCCTCATATATGCATCATTAAGGGACAGATGTTATTATAAATTGAATGATGGGATCTTGTTTTAAAAAATATTATCAGCAAAAATTTGAATTGAAGTTGACTCCATGCGTGCTGATCAGATAAAATACAAACATTTAAAAAAAAAATTATTTAAAAAAAATAAAAATAAAACTTTAACAGGCGATTTAAAGACATCTATTTCGCAAACACCTTTTGGGATGATTGTCTACCATATCTTCCATTTAATGCATATTGGCTGTGTTGCTGAGGGTTGAAATGGGTAGAAAGACTTTGACTTGGTATGCTTAAAATTAGTTTTTGTAGTGTTGCGTTTGTTTTAAATGTGGTAAATTATAATTATTATTTTTTTTTTTTACATTTTTTAAAAATATTTTGTACCGCGCTTCGAGCCTTTGGGGATGAAGCGTGTTTTTGAAATAAACTTTATTATTATTATTATTATGCAAAGAGTGCACTTTTCATCAATTATTATTAAATTGAAAGTGTTTATGTTTTCTTTCAATGAGCTACTTTTGTAACAAAGTTTCCTGAATCAAGGAGTTTTTACAAAAATACTTGGCCTATATTTATTAAATTCCCAATTGCTTTCCTCTTTTTAATATCAGAATAATAAAGAATATTCCTAACCTATTTGTACACATTTTGTAAAATAAATTTTTTAAATGAGAATCCAGTATAAAGTTTTTTTGTGAACTAGCTTTTCTTTTCTTTTCTTTAGTATTAGTTTTAGAAAACATTCTTGATCCCAAATCGTTAATTTAAAAATAAATTATGTGGGTTTGGTAAAAAAAATGTTTTAAAGTTTATTGAAAAGACAATTTGTAATTTATCTAGAAAAAGTTATAGTGGTTTGATCCCATCAAGTAAGTATTGGAAAATGTATACTTTATTTTTATACTATTTTCCTAAGATAAAATTATACTTTAATAAATTAATGAATATGTCTTTTATAAACAATTCGTATCGTCTTAACATAATTATGCCGTTCATAATAAACGATTTATAAAAATGACCAGTTTAGAAAAACCATAAAAATGTATAGACCTTTTTAACAAAATAGTTTGTTTTTTTTCCTTCTTTTTTTTTACACTGGTAAAACTTGGAAATATTGAAAAGGTCAATATTGAAAATACAAGTACGGTGCATCCCTGCATTTTAAATTTGCCCAGTTTTTGGGACCCTCAAATTCTGCACCTCCTTTCTCTCATGCTGATTAATGTGACAGTATAGGTGGAATATAAGCTTGTGCCAAATTATTACCCTGGGGCACATAACAAATGGAGTGAATTCAGTTTATGTTGGGAACTGGGCGCCATAATGCCTCCACCAGATTTTTTTTAAACCCCCCCCCCCCCCCCCCCCTATAAAATTCTAATGGATCATTGAAATCAGGTATACTCCAAAATACACCTCTTGATTTGAAATAGTTAATTATTACGATGGGGCACCCCAGGCTCTTCTTCCGCTCAAGAGCAATCTGTGCCCTTGATTTCTGCCCAACTTCCGAATAAAAATTATCGCCAATTTTGGTGCAAATAGATATTCTGCATAGTGGTGTAGCTAGTATTAGTATTAGGGCCGCCATGAGTGGGCCAAGATTTTTGCAGCACTCCCTTTCCTGATTTAAACTCTGCAGTTTTCTGGAGGAAAAAGTGACAACTGAGGTCCCCCCCCCTCCCCGGTTTTTACACCACTGGCAGAGGCGTAGCTAGTTTGTTTTGCACCAGGGGACAAGATTAATTTTTACACCCCTACCCCCTCAACTCTGTAACACATTATTTTCATCCATTAATTGTCATCAAAGCCCATTTTGGCCCCTCATGCTAGTCTGGTGCTCAGGCACAACTGTCCGCTATGCCCCCTAGCTAAACCTCTGGCCACTGGCACAGCCCACCCGAACTGCAAATTGTTTTTTCACCAGAACTGGTAGTGATACAATACCATTACAACGGTTGTGTTACAGCACCACTACAATGGTTGTGATACAACACCACAACAATGGTTGTGTTACAGCACCACTCAATTGCTGTGGCACTGCACTAAAATTATTCTGACCAAAGTCAGAAAATGGACTCTATTTACAGAAATGTCTGCCAGTATATATTGGAGATGTAATACAGGACCTCTACAACCCCTAGCCCTGAATTTCATTTTCTCAATATAAGTTCTACAATATTTTTTCATCAAAGTTTAAGAGTGGCAAATTACTTTTATGAAAGCAAACCCTGCCATAAAAATATAAACAAATAAACGAAGCAAAAAACAAATTCCTATCAGTGGTCTCCAAATTAGTTTAGAGGTACACTCGCTAGCTATAAATCTGAAGCTTCTTCGCAGTCTAAAAATCTTACAGATACAGAAAAAGAGGAATAAATATGTTAAAATAAACCAAAACAAAGTATGGATATCAAAAAGCGTCTCAATGGACCACTTTTTTTCATTTTGCATACAGGCATCAATCCCTATTTGAAGACCCCTCAAAGATTTAGACAAGAATTGGATTTACCTTTCCTGAGGAGCTTTAGTTTCAGCCATGTTAGTATGTATACATTCGGGGTTTGAAGGACATAGTCTGCAATACAAAATGGTACATGCTATTATGTCACAAATAGAACTAAGGATGTTAAATGATAATCGGGTTTCTGCTGTTCAGTTTTGAAACCAATAATGGGCCGTTGATTTTCACAACAAAATGATAAATTATTTTTATTTGTTCTCAAGAGGAAAAAATCCAGGATTTTAAAATACGTTTCTAATTCAATAAAAAAACACTTTTGAAACTAATAAATATGCGTTGTAATGAAATTACTAGCACCGAGTGCCAAACCCTGCTGCAAGCTGAATCAGAAAAGCTGAGGTCCTGAAAGAGCATTCCCAATAAACAGAGGACTGCCTTTAAATTAGAATCTGCTATCTTTTTTGTCTTTGCAGCTGTGGGTATATCTGCGATACCAGTTTACATGTGGATGTATCATCTCACATTATCTCAGTCTGTATGATCAGATCACATTATACAGCCTGTATGTTCCGATTCTGTTATCTCAGCCGGACGCCCCCCCCCCCCCCAAGTTTACATGTGGATGTATCATCTCACATTATCTCAGTCTGTATGATCAGATCACATTATACAGCCTGTATGTTCCGATTCTGTTATCTCAGCCGGACGCCCCCCCCCCCCCATAAACATTAATAAAATCATCCACTGGATAGAAAACCCCTATGAGACATATTTTTCGCAACCCAATGAACTTTATTAAAATTCTCAAGTCCCAGCACCCTTCTACCACACATAGTTTTACATTTTAATTTTTATTTAAAAAGAAAAAAAAAAAAAAGGGTTTTGACATACATCTCGGTATATTGAAAGATTAAGGTTATTTTTTTTCATCATTAAAAAATGTATCAAATTTCAAATCTTTAACACAATTGGGTTTTGAGATATTGATATCAAAATGAACCAATTGCTACTTCATATGGTTTGTTCTTATTTGGATGGTTGAGTGGTAAGAGAATTAGTGAGTGGCATTTGACTATGAATTATCATTGGACTTAATAGCTTAAATGAAATATTCTTATTAAAAAATGTTTTTAAATGTTAAGTTTTTATACCTTTATAAAATTTGATAAAAAGCACATTTTTTGGAATGAAAAAAGTAAAACTAATTAAATATAAAAAATACAAAGCTAAAATTTGGTGTGGTGTATCAACAATTTAAAAATCAATCAATCTATATTTATTACATTTATTTTTAAAAAGGGGAAATACATGATCAGTTTTGTAACACAAGGTTATTATTATTGTGATTGGCGAGTTTAAATTAAATTCTTAAAATGTTATTCTAATTTTTTTCTTTCTTAGAGTACAATAGAAAATTTTAATTTGATATTGTTTGAAGACCTTTGGTTAACAATTTAAATTTAATTTTGCAATATTAAGTAAAGACTAAAAAAAGCAACAGATGTTTGGGTTTCCCGATAAATAAGATTTTGAAACAATAATATTAATACTTTGACGATAATTTGTTTATTATATAACATGTATTTTTAATTAATAGCAATACTACTTAAATATATACTTAAACATGAGCAGATTTATTTTATTTTTATCATATTTAAACCCATTCAATTTCCATAAAATAAAAGAAAATTCCTAACAATGTTCTAGGATTTAATTTGATTTGTTTTGTTTTTTTTAAGCGTTATATGGTCAGCTTAGCTCATTCTTATATAAATGTACAATTCTGCTCTTACAATGAACAACAATTCTAATGGTATTGTAAAAACTTGTAACCTATTTAACAATAGCGATGCCAATCTACGATATAGTGTTGGAGTAATTTTTTTTACTTTATTTTGTTGCCTGCGGCTTTCCAATCCAACTTTTTTAAAATTTTTATTTCATATGAATGACTCTTGCATTTTCTTTCCTTTTAGAAGTAAGGTGTGTTTACATTTATTTTTCTAGCAAAGCAATGGCCACGCTTACTCCAAGCACAACATCCTCTGCTAGGAATCTTGGTTATATTCTTGTTACATTCTTTCTGACGACATTTCTCTCAATAATCATATCTCGTACATTTGTTGCTCTGCTTACATCACTATCCCTCAGATCAGCTCCATCCGCCATTACCTTACAGTTAGCACAACAAAAACCATAGTTTGTGCTCTTGTTCTCTCTCCTCTTGACTATTGTAACTCTCTTCTGTCAGGTTCACCAAAACACTTCATAGATAAACTACAAAAGCTTCAAAACCAGCTGCTAGGTTAGTTCTAAAGGCAAAACAATGTGATCATGTCACTCCATTACTCTACTCACCTCGTTGTCTCACTATACAGGCACGCACTGATTACAAGCTGACTGTTCTCTGCCACAACTTTTTCTTTGATTCCTGCCATTCCTATCTAACCAAACTACTTTCTGTCTATCCACCCCTTCTACAGCTTTGCTCTTCCGCAGACACGCGTATTCTTTCTGTTACCAAGACATGCACTTAAACTTACGGTGAACGATCTTTCTCTTTCTGCGCCCCAAACAATGGAATTCTCTCCCACTACACATTCGCAATATACCAACCATCCAGGCCTTCAAAACTGCACTCAAGGCACAACTCTTCAAAATCTACTAACCTGATTGATTCCAACCCCTTCTGACCAATAAATGATGCTGCTAGGTGCCGTCCATGGCTTGACATGTAAATAGTTCTGGGGTGGGTGGGGTGAGAATTTTTTTTTTTTTTTCGTTTTTATACAGCTGTTATTAAATGTATGTAATTTTTTTAATGCCATGATTGTTTGCTAATATATTTTATGTGAATCGTTGTGAGCTTAACCTTAGATTGGGGTACTTCATTATATGATACCACTGTAATATTTTGGGGTGGGTGGGGTTAGAATTTTTTTTTTTTTTTTCGTTTTTATACAGCTGTTATTAAATGTATGTAATTTTTTTAATGCCATGATTGTTTGCTAATATATTTTATGTGAAGCGCTGTGAGCTCAACCTTAGATTGGGGTACTACATTATATGAGACCACTGTAATAATTACAAGTGTTGCTAGACCACACGCCTACTCCAAACACATCGGATAATATCAGATTTGGTGTGGATTTTAAAAAAAAACAACAAATATTTGAACTCATTATATTACTGCTAAAATTGAAACTATTATTGATATCATATTATAGTTTTATCTTTTACATATCATTATTCTCTATCTAATTTCCTTTAATTTGATATGATATACAGCTATCTTGCTAAGAAAAAGCTATTCAAAATTCATTGATAAATAAGAGCACCCTAAAAAATTTCCATTGCCCGAAAACTAGTCTGGCACAAATGTGGAAACCCCTCTGGCATGGAAAGACTTAGCTGGTTTCCTAAAACTGATAACCGATTTGATGGAAAAAACACAACATTAACATCCTTAGACAGAACATAACATAGACTGCTGCAATACAATTTGTTACATGCTATTAGTGCCACTTATAGAATATGACAAATGTGCTGCAAAAGAAAATGTTACATCCTATTAGTGCTAATGATAAAACACAACTGCTCATGCTGGGTTGCTATTATACTCAATTTCAAATAAAACTTATCCTTTCTTAACACATTCAAAAATAGTACTAAATAAATATTATGTGGAAGATGATTTCAAGAACAGATAAGCATAAGAGAATTATTTCCTTCACCTCTTATATGAACCACTGATAGAATGAGATTCCTCAAACAGCCTTCGATAAAAAAATTCACAGAAGTTTTCTTTCATGGACAATAGGATTGTTGGCATTTCTAAAGCTTTCCTTTTAAGTAATGACTTACCTTTGTGCAGAGGAAGATGTAGAGAAAGAATGTGGACGTTGGTATTGGCTTCTCAGAAGCAACTATTCCTGTCCACTTATGAAATTCTTAAACTGTAATCTTGACACACACATGGACTGATGTAAATGTTCCCTGAAATATTTAAGGAATAATGATTAATTAATACTAGTTGTTTTAACAGAATTTAACCATTTTTAAAATAACAAAGCATTAGAGGAAAATCAAAGCTAACACTGACAAGAGATATATGGGTGTGAGATAAATTGGCAGTTATAACCATTGATGATTATTGGAGGACTAAATTAAACATTCCCTAAAAACAGAGTTTTTCGTATAAATCCTTTATAAAATGTAATATTGAGCAATGGGGTGGGGCTGAAAATTTGACGAAACGTGCATTCAAGTAACGCACTTTATAAGAATTCAAATTATTGCACCCCCCTCCCCAGCCTAGACTTGCAACCGCACATTTATTTTTACACCCCTGAACTGTATAAATATTGTAATGACACATCCGCCTTATACACTGCAGATTAATTTCACAACTATTTCAGAAAAACAAAAGAAAATATTACCAACCAAACTCACTTGCGATATTTTTTAAAAAAGAATCTCATTTAGGGCAGTTAACAGTTTATCTTCCCCTTGAAAAACAGGGAACACAGGGAGTTGGGGCTGAAATTTGATAGACTGTGTTGTCATAGGCAACAAGTCTATGTGCCAAGTTTCAGCTCATTAGGTTGACAGGAAGTGGGTCAATTAGCCATCCAAAGATTTTGCCAGTCTGCCATCCAGACCCACGAACAAAAGCGAAGTTAATATGAAGGATTTAAAAAGGAGAATACAGTGAATCCATTTCCAGACACCAAATTCCCCCATACTCACCAAGGTAGTAGAAGATCACAGGTTGGCAAGTTTTTCTACTGTAGCATTTTCTGTTCAATGTTTTTCTTTCATCTGTGCTTTTCTTTGTTTTCTTTGTTAAAAATTAGATTTTTAGAATAGATCCAGAATAGGACTTTCAAGAGCTTGAATATTAGATCATTCAAGAATCAGTCTGTAGTTAGCTGGAATTATAATTAAAAAAACACTTTACAATACTGCTTTTAATAGTAAAACTATACAATACATTATCCTTAAAAACTATGAATATAGTTTTTGAACAAACTCTTGAAACAGACCAAAAAGCATGAAGCACACAATCGAGCCTAAGGTAATTTACAGAATGAGCTATGTTCCCTATTTGAAAAGTGAAGCATGTTGCCTATTAAATATTTAATCCAGAAGCGTCTGAAGCATCTTTGTACAAAATCTAGACCATGGGGGATGCCCTGATGACTTTTATTTAGGGCTAAGAATAGGAGTTTGGCCAGTTATGTAATTCGTGGTTTTTATTCTTCCACTGCTTTGAATGAATGGGAAAAACTTTTATTTCTAACCCAAAAATTGTCATATTATTATTATTCACCTAGCCTTCTTTACCAAAGCATGATAAATAGCAGGGAAAAGATAAACTGAAAAACCCTTTAAAGGCAACCCACAAATTCTGCACCATTGTTGAGTAAGAAATGCACAAAGTGGTACCCCACTCCAAAATTTTAGGTTTAACAAACCAGCACCAAATTTTTATAAATAATAAAGATTTAGACATTTCTCAGGACTTTGTGTAAATTTTTAAAAATATGTTAACCCTCGAACTGTGGTCGGCCGACAAAATCTGCCAATATTCTCGTTCTGTACTGTGGCGGCCAAAAAAATCGGCAGATTAAAAAACACGGTCTGATAGCAACTTCCAATCCAATATTTAACAGGAATTATAGCCACTTCCTTTTATTAATAATTAAATCATCTTCCAGCTCAAGCTGTTTCTTGATAACTTAAAAATAAATACTTTTTAATCGGAGTTTTATATCGCTTTTTTTTTAAAGCTAACATGGTTGAAAGATATGGCTGGGCCATAAATAAATAAATATTTTTGAAAGTGTTTTACGAGAGGATGTAAGTGATACTGATGATGATTTTAACATTCCTCATGATATCAGTTGTGATTATTCTTCTTGTGAATTTTACATTAGTCTTAGTGATACTGAAGCAGGCCTACTGTGGCTACTGTTAGACTTCAAGCCAGGCCCGGAGGTTGGGCTAGGACTGACTGAATTTTAGTCACAGAAGCTACAGATTATAGATCAGAACTAATAAATTTTAAAGTTTAACACCCCAAATCAGTTCCAAAGTTCCTTTTTAAATGTTTGCTAATCAATAACAACTATTTTGCCTGAGATTTTGTATTTTGTACTTGGTTTTAGCTGTGGTCCAAGTTTCTTATATAAATGACCTAAAATTACTAAAATTGATTTCAGAGGTTTACTTGTAATCAAAACCTTAGCAAACTATACATTTTCTTAAAGAGAAATGAATTGGCTACAACATTTAGATTAGTGTTTTAAGTGTATCTTTAAAAATTAATGATGTTATGAGCACTTGAAAGCAAGGCATTTTGTTGATTTGTTCTTCTTGAGCACTCCAAGGTCAAGGACACTGAGTGAAATTGTTTTACGAGGTGGACAATATGGTCAACTTTATCCCCATCCATTTACCTTTCTAAAAATATATACTTATTAGGGTCTTGTATCAATTTTTCTATGTCATTTAATGCAATTTCTAATGCAATTTCAAAAGTCACTAAAAAAGCTCTGATAAAGCTCCCACACCACAGAATGATGCATGCCACAGTTTGAGGGTTAAGTATCTAGATGATGCAATAACAAATTAATTTCTATTTGTATCAACTGTTGACAGCTATGATAGAGGTAGGCAATTATTAATAATCTGGTAAATAAGTGAATAATAATTGGTTTTTATTATTATTGGATTTACTATTAGTTATTGATACTGCATAAAAACATTGGCGGAGCCCAGGGGTCTGGAAACTTTTTAGTCATTACTCCAAATATATTTGTTTAATTAAGTAGATGTTACACTCCCACCTCCTTTCCTGATTTAAAAGAAAGAATTAACCAATATTTGTTAAATAAATTTATATGAAGAAATCCCTTAAAATATAAAGAGTATAAAATAAATGCAATAAAATAAATTTAACTATCCTTTTGAAAAAGCTTTGATATTGTTGGTTTCATAAAAAGTATGATTTAAATAAGAGCAGGGTGCCATAAAAAAAGAGTTCCACCAGAGCAGGCAGACTCAGAGGAGGTTCAAGAGGAAGTCTGGAGAGGTTGACAACATTAGTTTACAGCACATTGTTACACCAACCCTAATAATGCCACTGAGCATAAAACAGAAGACTATGCCAAAATTATGCATTCAAGACATGTAACATGCAATTAGCTAGCTGCCAACACACTAGTAAGCGCAACATGGGGGTGAGTTTCTCTATTACACTGGTGTTACATAACGGTACAATTATATGGTTTTAAATTTTACACCATTTAAATTTAAAGATTTGGCTCATAGAATGAACAAGACGTAACAAAGGACTGAAAACAAATTAAATAAGTACACAAAGAAAATAATACCAACAAAGCCAGTGATAATACCTGTAACTATAACCCCATTCCATTTAATTTAAGGCAGTGTCTACACGTCCGGCGCGCCGGACGTCTATCTCCCGCACTATGTGTCCGGCGACCAAGTCACATGACCGCCGTAACAAAGTGGCGAGAGATATTATATCTTGTCGGTCAGCCTTGTCACATGACTGCGAATAATTCAAAACTATTGTTAATTTTAAAATCTATTTCTCTACCAAGTAATGTACTGAGTATCTTGAATGCAAATAATAGAAAACATTTTTGTTTAGTTTGTTATTTGAGTTTGTGTACCAGTAATCCATAAAATAAATTAGGGGCCAGTGTGGAGTAGGCGTTGGCAACCAATAAAAGTTAAAGTAAAAGATTTCATTTTAAATTATTTCAATTGCAACAAAATATTTAAAAACTTCTCATGAAACTACTGTTGCTGAGGAACATGATAATATAAAATATATACAAAATATTTTAATTAAAATGGGAAGAAAAAAAATGACCCTATCCCCGGTATAGATCCTCAAACCTTCCTATAGTCAAGCAGCCACTCTACCACAAGACCAGACAAGATGTAATAAACCGTACTTCGTTTGGAATTATAAAAACTACAAGCCGTCCGGCCATGTCCGGCGGTCACGTGACAAGCCGCCGGACGTATATCTTGCGCACTACACGTCCGGCGCGCCGGACGTGTAGACACTTCGTTAATTTAATTATACTTACACTATTAAGTTTCTATAAAATACAAATACCATATTCAGAAACCAAAAACTATATCAACTTACAGCACAGGAAGAGAAAAGGTACAATTGTCAAACAATACAAGCCTATTAATTTACACACACACATTCAGATATCATTTTTTTGTCTTGTGGTATTTTTATTTTAGTTAACCTGAATTCACTGAAGACTTGAAGAAGTAAGTTTACAAACATATAGTCTATTCAATTATCTTGCATTTGATGCCAAATGAAATTTGTCTTACAAAGCCAACAATAATATTTTGAATATTTTTTAAAAACCCAACCTCTCACTCAAGAATCCCAATCCCAGTGCCAATCGGCTGGCCACGGCAATAAAATTTAGAAAAAAATATTTTAAAATTAGGTTAACTTTGTGTTTGGTCAAAATTTGAATTCCTTCTTCAGAACAATCGAACTTCTTACTGTGAAATATAATTGCTGACTGGCCCAGGTCAAAGGAGGGAGTTTAAAGCACTGTGAAATCGAAAGAACAACAAAAAAAAAACAACAACACCGGTTCGGGTTTGTTTAGTTTGTACATTAACTGAGATCTCAAATGTGAATGTGGTCAGTGGTGTCCTTTTATTTATCTAATGCAAAATATTAATTTTCACACGTATATGAAATTATCAGAGTTACCCATTAATTTCGTATGATGAAATAAGACCAATAAATGTTTGGTTACAACGGGAAAGTAAATTAACCAAATGTCTTTCTATTGTTCATTCCATTTCATTGATTGACACCCATTGAGTTGTCAGCATAAACATGGCGGATCTCGCGTATTTACGCAAGCTGTAACGAGATCAGAAATTGCCCCGAATCGAACTAAGTACGGATTCCAAATTTCTTTTAACGAGAGGCCTATGATTTATCAAGCGGGAGGGATACTGCATGATTTTCAGTTAACACAAAATTTCCCCGGAAACGTTAAAAATACTCATGTTCTCGTTTTAATTCAAAATTTCACAAGCCAGAACCTGGAAAACCTAGTTAACAGTGGTGAATTATTAAGCTCAGTAACTCTAGTACACAGCTTCTCGGGCGTTTTCAAGTAGTGACAGTAATTATATAAATATTTATCCCCCCAAACATTGGCGGTAGCAATGCGTGAACTTCCCATCTACTAAAGTTATTTTACAAAAACGTGAACTCAAGTTACGCACATTTAAGAATGCCAATTTTGCCCCACCCCCCCCCCACACACACACACTTTTTTTTCCATGATACGTCACGGCACACTTTTTATTCCACGCCGACCCGCGGGAAGGGAGGGTTTGCCTGCGTCTTCGTCTACCAATTTTGCCCCCCCCCCCCCCCCCACTCTCACACACTTTTTTTTCCATGATACGTCACGGCACACTTTTTATTCCACGCCGACCCGCGGGAAGGGAGGGTTTGCCTGCGTCTTCGTCTTGCTTGCTCTGGCGTATCTATTTATAGCCTGCGTCTTGTTTGCCCCACTTCTTCTGGCTTATTATATATATAGTTATAATTTCAATATAACTGTTGTTAACAGAATGAAGTTACGAACGAACTTTCTACACAAAACGAGTTAAAGCGAACTAAGACGTGTAGATTGATGCAAAACTTAATTCAGGTATGCGCCTAAATGAATCCTTGTGTTTTTTTAAATATTTTTTTTAGCCCCTACTTTGGTTTATGAACCTTTGTGGCCATTGATTTCCCTCTCCCCTCTACCCACCCGTTGTGTTCGTATCTTTACTATCAGATGGTTACTGGAGAAATGCTAAGAATACAAAATCAACATACATCAACTATATATAGAATAAAAACAGCTTATGATAGCGTAGACATGCCTATGTATGACGCTCTACAGGAACTTGGAGTCCCAAACAAAATTACCTGGCTTAAACATATTATGACGATGGCTGACTCCAAAAGTAGAATCAAATTACAAGGAGGGTACTCGACGGAATTTCTGATGCACCTGATACTGATATTATTCTTTAGAACAAATTAGATTGTTTTTGAACTTAAAAACCGTTTCCCAATCAAGAGACGGGTGGGGTGCGCGATACATTTAATCGGTGACGTCAATATCTAAAAAAAAAACAACAAAAAAACAAAAAAACAAAAAAAAAAGCGGGAGGATAGGTTAGGTTGAATGCCACAGATTGTGGTGAACAAAAACGTTTAACTTTACACAGGCTATAGCAGCTGACCATCGCATACCTGAAATATGCGGACGACACTATTGGGCAGAAACAGCACTGATATAATTAAAGCATTCAAGCAACTTGAACATACCTAATTAAAACTGGTCTTGAGTTTTGAGGTAAATTAAGTCAAGACGAATAACTTACCATTAAAATCATATTTACAACAAAGAAACAAAAAATCGAATGAAAGAATATCAACAGAAGGGTAATAATTAATAAGGTTAACAGAATGGCATAAAATACTAATATTAAAAATATCACAAGAGAACAAAGAAATATATAAATAAGACAGCAATAAAATTAGTAGTAATTTATGTCAGTGTGACTTGGACTCCAACGAAAACAGCAGAAATCTTATTAAATACATGTGAGAGGTAAGTCACGACCAACGAGAACTCTAGTGGGTCATGGGTAAGTAGAATGGCAATGAGAGAGGGAAGCTCTGCATCAGATTAGGTATGAAGAAATAAGCGAAACAAAATAAGGGGAAACCTGAAAAAAGGACGCAACAAAAAAGGACGCAACAAAAACGAACCAGGGACGTCATTTGGGAAGGGTGGCATTGGGGCACCCCCCCCCCTTCCCAAATCCTGAATTTGCAGTTTTTTTTAATAATAATTGCTATTTACTGTGGAACCTCCTGTGATAAACAACTTAACAAGCGTACCAAGTTTTACCCCCCCCCTCCCTTTTAAAAAAACCTGAAATGACGCCCCTACGAAGAACGTGTCGGCAAGAAGCCTTCTTCAGTGAATAAACACAGTACTGGTATAAACAATATATAATTAAAAACAAACACACAGCTGCAATGAATAATCCGAAAGGACACCAAGCAGTAAAAATAGATGGAGAATATTTAAAGGGCTGACTGCGCTAAATGGGACAACAAGAAGAACGCCAAAGGACAGAGGGGTGACGAGGTTGTACCAATTCAAAACAGAGACAGACTGCTGAAAAGCTGATACAGGTGCTGATATAGGCTTACCGGTGGAAGAATAGACGGCGTTGAAACAGGTCTACATAAGGTTGTAATTTCTGAGAAGAAAAAAAAAGAACATCTGAGTGAAAGGAAGTCGTGTAGCAGACCAAATCCCTCCATGGGCTGATGGATGAATACGGGGGCCGTGCGATACCTGCTCTGGGCACCATCTTCAGAGGGAAACCAAAATTGTTATTTAGAGCGCCGAAATTAAAGCCTTGGATGGATAGGTGCATTTTCTGTACAATATTCTATTATTCCGATATAATATATTATATACGTAATTTCAATTACTTTTGAACAACTATCGTATGTTACTGCCAGCTTTGTAATTTTTTTGTAATAATTCTCCAAAATTTAGCAGAATTCTTCGACCCCACAGCCACAGTGACAGTGTCAATGTCATTTTAAAAAGTAGGCCACATAATTATTACTGACTTGACACAATTACTTTATTTGTGTATGCAAAATATTATAATAAACTGGATTAGTTTATTATAATTCTTACCATATTAGCCTACATTTTTAAACCGTATTTAATTACCGTCCTTTCGAGCAAATGATTTGCCCGTTTTATAGAATTGAACGGTTCGAGAAAGAATGATGACGACATTAGTATTCGCACAACATCCGGGTAAGCACACGGCATTTAATGTAAGTACGTTCGAGACGGTTGGTAAGTTTCTCCATATGTCTGGTATCTCTCACTGTAATATTCACCCAGTCTGACTGACATTGTTCTAAGCTTAATTGTATATTTATCTGTTTCCTATCGTTTTATCCAGATATCTTTCAACTTACACAAGCGAATAAACGCCTATTTATAGGGCCTGTTACCTTGGCCAGCTGCCATCACTTTGCTTGCTGTTATAACGCAGATCCAGACAGCATTTTTATGACTTTATCGAGTCAAAACGGTATGTATTCAGAATTATGGTTGAATTTTTGTTTTCTGGTAAATGAATAATATACCCTAAGAGCTTTGATACACAGAAGTATGTTATTTACAAAAGGACTTAGAAGATATCTGCCAGTGACCAGCATGACGGCAGCATGTCTCAGACAAACACAAATTACACCTAGAATTTGAAGTATGCCATACTAAGTATGGCCATCATGAGAGGCAGTGAAAACTATTTTTGGCTGAATGTGTGTTCCACTTGGCTAGGCATAACACGATTAAACAGTTTTATTTTATGCATCTTATTTTTGTTTAAAAAATAGGCATCTTGTATATAGTATATGCTACAGACCTGTTTACTCTTACGATTTTGGCGTACAATGTATGATTTTGAGGTGTATAGATTGTATATGTATGCTTATTTTTTACTATAAATATAATTTATTGAATGATTTTCTGATGATATTGTACGATTTTAAGAGTTTGCGGGTAAACAGATCTGATGCTATCATTATTTTCCTGCCTTAATTTTAATTTGAAAAAAACAAACTAATTTAAATTTAATAAAGTGACTGGGTTGGGTGAGTTGAGCCCATTGAATAATTGCATATTCCCATGGCTTCAACACTTCCTGTTTCCACCTTTTTACAGACAACACACTGTTGTCAACAGCACTTGCGACTGCAGGCCGTTGACATTGACTCTTCTTGCAGCATTGCAGCGTATCTAGAGAGATACAATAATTTTGCTATGTTAGCCTTGAAATTTATCCATGAGGAAAGAAGCCTATATAGGAAATTATGCTTTGTGCTCTACCCATCATGTAATATGCTTATGACGCGTCCCGCATTACCCATCACAGGCAAAAAAACGTGTGGCTAGTCCCAATTTTGAAAAAGATATTACGTTTTTTAAAGTTTAGAAGCCATGAGGCCTTTAGTGTTTTAAGGATGTTTGGCCTGTTTTGTTCCAAACATCTTCAATCTGTATAATTGCACACCAGAAATGTAGCAAGTTGGCTTCAACATAACATAAATTTGTTACTTTACCCACTACTGTCTGCTTACTACTGTCTTAATACACTCATCATACTATTTAACCTCCTTTGACAATTGCCCACATTAAACCTTTACAACAATGTACCACCTTCTGCTATATTATACTTCTGCTGGGTGCCTATTGTAGCTATCGCTCTAGCTCAATAATTTGTAAAATTTAAAAAAAAAAGATCCATTCAGCAGTTGCCAGCTGCAAAAATCCCACTTAAAATGTATGAAACATCAATTAGGTATCAGTCTTAAAAAATTCTTTTAGCTAAATCTATTTCAAGGTGCACTAATTTAATGTGACCAATATTCATAGCTGATTCTGAAATATTAGTAATGAGTGCAAAATCAAAACTTATAAATGTAATTTATCTAATTCTAATCAAAAGCATTGTAGTCTTAATGTCACCTCTTATCTGGAACATTTTTAACTGTAGGCACATTTAACATTTTGTTAAAAAATATTTGTAATTTCTCCTGAAATAGTATTAGTTATAATCTTCAGTTGGCTGATTGAAAATTTTGATTTGAACATTTTGAAAGAATTTCTTTTTTTTCTAATTGTTTTTGGATGCATAATAACTGTTCTATATTAAATTAAAAAAAAAAAAAAAAAAGTAGGCCTAGGCTATAGTATATATTTACTCAATTTAAAGGTACGATGTATGAATTGTTTTATATGACACTTTATTTAAGGATCAGTCGGGTAAACATTTTCACCTGGTACCAACTATTTTTGGATTCCTTTTGCTGAACCTGAGTACTGTTTGTACATTATTCATGTTGACACTGTATATTACAGCGTATAATGCCATGTCTGAGTTTAATGTGACCATTACTAACTGGTTAATTATAATTACGTCCATTAAAAAAATTGTTTATCAACATTTGAGAACTATCAAGCTTTAAACAAGCTATTAAGTTTAAAATTTGTGATTTTGTAATGATTGTTATGATTTTGGAATGATGTAAACATGTCAGAATGCATGCAGATCTAATGTTATATTGAGTAGATATGAAGTTAGTGTTGATAAGCAGCTGATGTATTTTTTTTTCTTTCTGGGTTATGGTTGGGATATAGTATTCCATTCCACAAGTTTGAAATTGACACAATTTAAACTGCATAACCATCCAGCCTCTCAATTTAATATGCAAATGAAATGAATATCTTTAAATATTTTATTTTCAAATAACTTTTTTGCATATATGGAGGTGTATACTTGAAAAAAATAATGTGATATTCAGTTAAGGCAAAATATCAGGCGATTTCCCGTTGTTCCTTACTTTAAACTGCTTTGAACTCATGGCAAAATTTTATTTTTATTCTTTCTGTGACAGCAGAGGTACAATCACAGAATGAATTTAGAAATGCATAAATTTCCAACAGTTGCATTTGAAACATTATACGTAATCTGAAACACATAGCTTAAGCCTAATCAGATGTTAAAAAAAAAAGATTGTAACGTATTCTCAGGACTTAGACTTAGATCACTTTTACTACTAATTATAAAATTATTTTAGGGCTTAACTGGCTAATATGATGTAATTGCGAGGGTTGCACCAATAGGTAGGCCTATCAGCCTACTGAAAATATTAGATACAAATAATGCGAAATATTTAAAAAATATTTAAAAAAAAGCTCTAAAATGCCATGACCACTTTTAAAATGACAGTTAATCTTGTTTCCTATTGAAAAAATCTTTCTGACTAGTACCAGTGGTTGAATAATTAAATCTTTTGTTGGCTGAAAGATATAGAATAATTTGTTTCACAAAATTATGGCAACCTCTGTAAAAGGCAAATATTGAGATCTAATTTACAATGTAAAGAGCTGAACTCTCTTCATGATAGTGAATGGAACTCATGTGTTGAAAGTCTTATTTAATTATGTAAACAATTATTGTCACATAATAAAGTTGTATAGTTATTACAGCTCACTCTGCTGAAGATGGAATTATGTTCAGAATTAATTTATAATGTATTTAAGGAATTTAGTATGATATTATTAAATGAAATAAAATTGTATTCAAACGTTATTTGTTTTATAGTTATTCAAAATTTAAAATTTCAACATCCATATTTCCAAACAAAGCAGGCAAATTGTTTCTACAGTTAATTCATGATAAAAAGGTTGAATCAGCTGAGCTTAGACTTCTACACATATTGACATTGTTATTCATATGGAATGTAACTAAATTGAGTAATTAATATTTTTTATTATCGACAAAATTGGGAAGTGCTGCTAGTTCTACATTACATTAAGTTAAAAATGGAAACATCCACTACCACCACACACACAATAGTAATATATTTTTCAGAATAAAAATAAATTTTGTGATTTGGGTGTAAATAATTTTTAAAACCTAAAGTAAGTGAACAAATAATTCATGTTACTATCTTCATTCTGTTTTATTTTAGAAATGAGGAATTTCCCAAAGCCTTATAAATTATGCATTTTCTGTAAGTTCTCTGGATATTTCTTGTGTTAAAATTGGTTTTGTTTGGTGATGGTCTTTATGGATGGTTTTGAGTTATTCCAATGAATATAAACATTTTAAAAGGTCAGAATATATATCTTTTTAGCTCAATGGCAATTCTAATTGTTTAAAATTTTAAATTTTAAATTATTTTGGAGAAAACAACATTACTCTTTAATTCTATTACAACAAAACAAATCCATAAATTTTATTTCCGAACATTAACATTTTTGTTATCATTTTGAAGGAAAGCTATACCTTCCCCCATTTTATTTTACAGTATATTTTGAATTGTAGATAAAATCTGTTATGGATATAGTTGATTTGTAAGATAAAAGTGGATAAATAAAGGTGTTAACAGAAATTATGCAAACATTAATATTTGATATATCAACTGTGTGTGTACATCAGTAACATGCCCATGCCACTGCTAAGTTTCTGGTGTGCTCTTTAAGTTTAAGGGATACAGATAATACAACACCTGACCACCTGTTCTAAAGTTAAGTCCGAAGTTATGCACATTTTAATTGTGATGCTGACGTTTATGAAATGAAGCAGTAATATCCTGTGATATTTTTTAATTTTCAAAATTCATGAAAATAGGGAGTTGATAGTTTTAGCATGGTTTCTCTTCAGATATAACAGGTGGTCTGATCCTAGTATTACTCTTTACCAGTTTGAAAATTAACGTTGTCATTGCATGGAATTCTTTTCCTGTTTCTCCAACGAAAGAATTGTCAGAAATATCGAAGGTAATCATCTTTAAAAAAGAAATCTTGTGTTAGCATATAAACTTGTAACAAATTTAATATATATTTTTTTTCATAATCTGTTTTCTCTCGTGATTACGGCTCTCTGGTTTATGATATAATTTGCTTTAGCTTGCATCAAGTCAAAACCTGGATTTATTAAAAGAGCAAAAGGTTTTTGAGTGATAGGATGTGTCTGATATTGTTATTTGTTTTCTGATTGTAGAAATTACCCAAATAAAGCAAAAATATTAATATAATATATATTTTTGTGAACCTGCATCGTCATATATATATTTTTTTTTTACAAACATTCAAATTAATTTTCCTAAGGACTACAAGGAAATATTTTTTTGATGGACAGGGTGCCAACGAAAAAGTTATGCGTCAAAAGACATTGGAAATTAAAACTTAAAAATAAAGCCACAAATTAAATATATTTTTGATTTTATTTTAATTTTTCTCCACACATTTATTTACTTAAGATGGGGGCATTACATATACAGACCTGTTTACTCTTACGATTTTGGCGTACAATGTACGATTTTGAGGTGTAAACATTATTTATACTGTATGTTTATTTTTTACTATAAATATAAGGGATTGAACGATTTTGTGATGATATTGTACGATTTTAAGAGTTTGAGGGTAAACAGGTCTGCATATGATAAAATATTTAAGCTTAATTCTTCTTTCTTCCCTTTTTAGAGCCCTTGGTGTGGCACTCTGAAACCATTGAGTCAAGATTGTTGGCACATAGAAGCGACACCACTTCCAACGCGTATATGAAGTTCACAGTCCCCCAGAAACATCTGAGTAAAGTTGACAGCAGTATTCATAGGAAGCGAAGACCAATTTATATAAACAGTCAGCAATCATGTCTTTTAACATTGACAGAAGTAACACTGATCCATTCTACCGCTATAAGATGCCTCGGCTCATAGCTAAAGTTAGTCTTAGTACTTACCACTACTTTGTACATTTTTTAGATTTTTTTTTTCTGTATGGTACATTGTTGGCAAATTTATTAATGCATTAGATTTAAATTGTCAAATTGAAATTCATTTCTGGGAGTTTGAGAATTAGTGATTACATATATGATTAAATATTTTTTTTTTGAATAACTTACATTTACCAGGTAGAGGGAAAGGGAAATGGCATCAAAACCGTGATTGTCAACATGACAGAAGTGGCTAAAGCATTGTCCAGGCCTCCAACCTGTAAGTTTTCTTCTGCAAAAATAATGTTACATTAACTTTTTTAACAAGTTTTTATTCATTTAACACTGGAATTTACAAAGTAAAGAATTATTAACTCACTCTAAGCACATGACTTTCTTATCTAATCTGAATTCCTGAACAATGGGAAGTAATTTTAGATTCAACCATATTTGTAAGAATTTTTTTAAAGCTCCTACTTGTTAATACATTTTAATAAACTAACAGAGGTATCTAGAATTCAATGTAGTTAAAGAAATATTTAACATTAATGGTAAAAAAACAATTGACAAACAATTTTTAGCAAGACAAACTGTGCTAAAACATATGGATATAAAAAAATACAAACTTGATTGAAATCAGCTATCAATGAAGTTTCAGACACACATGATATCATTAACTCTTTCTCTCCGGATCAACACTCCCATCGTTGATTTTAAATGAGGTTTCAGGCGAAAGGACGATGAGATCATTGATGTATAAAAACCTGTTTAATTTGGTTCTTTTCTTAGCTATTGGTTTTTAATTACTTTTAATCAAATCTAGCAAGATTTCCCTTTGATAAATATCCGGTTTTTCTTTATTTTAACGAGTTTTTACCTAGAACGAAGTGTTTGAAGAGGTTAATTTTGATTGTCCATTTTATTTTTGTTTACAAACATGAAATCTTAACCTGACCCATCTGGTGGTCGATCTAATAAAGGTTGAAAATATTACTCTGACGATTCAGACAGTGATTTTATGATTTTGGATGCAGAGGCTGTTTCTGATTTTAATCCTAGTTCTACTATTATTAGTGATGAAATTTTTAAGTCATCAGCTGATGAACAACCCGCTAAAGTGCCTTCTAGAAGAGCTAATACTGTTCCTACTATAAATAATGTAGATTCTAAAAAGAAAGCTGCTGATCTTAGCACTAAAACTGAGTGCAGTTTCAGATTTGAAAAATGTAGGTGTAAATTAGGAGCTTGTATTGTGACAAGTAACCTTCACTATTTTTTTTACTTTGCTAGACACACATATTATTCACAAGCTTTTACAATCAATAAATGAGTATGCTTCCTACAGAATTAAAATCAACACTCCAAGACTTATCGAAGCAAAACATGTGCCTATTAAGTATTAGCTCCAAAAAGGGCAGTATGCAAACACTATAGAACAGGGCGAACTGTACCGGTATACGTTTGTGCTGGATGTTAGTCAAATCCACACATCCATATGGATTCAGGCTTACCATAGCTAACGCCAGATGAAATTTTCCATTTAACATAATAAATATTTGTACATACAAGGATATTTTCTCATAGCAACAGATTGTTTCCAGTGGAAATAATTTGTTTTTTTTTCTGAATTTTTAAAAAATTTTTGGCGGTGACAATGGATAATGTGCTCTGGTGTTTCTTTTTTCTCTTTTTTTAATGTGATCTTTATTAATGCACATATGGATATCGTTAAGAAAAAAAACAATTTTGTTACTCTTTGGATTATATATTTCTCTTTGTATGACTTGGAATGTGAGTTTTGTGAACATTTGGTGAGTTTTTTATTTAAAGTTTTTATTTTCCTTAAATCATCACATTTATATATTAAAATTTAAACCCAAGGCTGTATTGTCTGTAAAAAGCATGCATTCGCCTTTAATTCCAAACCAACCATAACATTTTATGATGAAAAACAAAAAAGTTATTATGGTTCAGAGATAACATAGAAGTGCGTAACAAATATGCAAAATCGATAATTCCGTCAGAAACTACCGGTATTTCCGTAGAGAAAGAGTTAAGTGAAATAATGCAAGAGGTGTACCATGTGAAATAATGTAATAGGTGTGTCAGCACACATTTGGTCTCATCTGACAGGACAACCCAAATACACATTAAGTGGCATAAAGGGAATTTATTATTGTTATAATAATATAGTAGTAATTAGGCTTTTACTATTTAGTTAACACATTAAAAAAAATATTTAACCTTTTTTTAAAAAAAAATCACATAAAGCTTATGCTGTGTTGCACAATATCCTAAAGCTTCTAAATTTATAGATTCGGTTTGAGTTTGAAAGAGTGTTAACATTTTAAATTTGTATTTTTGTTAAGCACACCACTTGGAACTGTTAGGGGCTTATAACTCCAGTTATAAAGTTATAGCGCTGCTTTTATATGAAATAATAATCCTTTGGTATGTCCATTTCATTTGATAAGATCCTACCAAATTTTTTGGCTGTGAACTGGGTGCTCAGACCCAGTTTGACTCAAAAAATGACCGCTACATTGTAAATGGCTCACATACTGACGAAAAACTGCAAACTTTGCTGGATGGGTTTATCAAGAAATTTGTCCTATGTCCAGAGTGCTCGAATCCAGAGACCAACCTTGTGAGTTTTAAAAATAAATTTCAATATTAAATTTAAGAGCAGTATTTAAATTTTGGAATGTGAATTTTCTTACCATACCTTATTTAGTTGTTATATATAATTTATAATCCTCATGACTTTATAAATGAAGAAGCTACGTATAATTGTTAATTTTCTCCCAAAAAGGTTGTGCAAGTGAAGCGTGGTACTATCATGCAGCGCTGTATAGCCTGTGGATATAACGGCTCAGTGGACATGAGGCATAAACTGACCACCTTTATTCTAAAAAATCCGCCTGACCAGGTAAAGTTCCAAAAAGTGCTGGATAAAATCTTAAGCTATTAAAATAAAATTATAAACAATTCCTTTTTTTAAATTGAAGTTTCCATATATTTGCACTACCCGGTACTTTGCATACTATTTTAACAGGTTCATTCATTGTGTTTTTTTAGAAATTTACAGTATATACACTTAATTTGGTTCTTTTGACATAAGTCTAATGTAATTACAAGGACCCCAATGCTGCTACACCAAGCAAAGGAAAAAGAGGTAAAAAGGAAAAAGGTTGTAAAAAGGATGAAGATGAAAAGGATGGCACAAGTCCAGAGGCCACCCCTACAACAGCACAAGAGCAAATGGCAGCAATGAGAGAATCTGGAAACATGATGAATTTACTACCACCAACAGTAGGTGTTTTTAAAAGAGAATTATCTGCTGTATTTAAAAACTAAATGTTAAAACTTATCTGTAACATTTTGGCATTTGCATAATATTGAACTTATCTGTATGAATTTACCGGCATGCTTCCTCTGAAGTCACACATCTGAATGAGAACTAATAAGTCCCCGATTTTGCTACAAGAACTCACTGAATGGCTGTTTGAAATAATTTATTATAAATGTCTTGTGTTCAAATTGTTATATTTTTGAGCTGAAAATGTATAATGCAATAAAAAAAATTTCCATTTATTTGGATCAATAAAAGAATCTTATCTTATTAAAATACCTGAAGAGATGATGAGAAAATGTATGGATTCCCCTACATAAACTTCTATTGATTGATAACACATACTCTGATCTTCATTTTTTAAATTTTCTTAGTCCAGAATGACAAATTTTAATCATTTAATAATCATAAAATTTCAAATAATCAAGCAAAACTTAGTGTAGGTTACTGTTAATACTTAGAAATCACATGCTTTCAGAAACAGAAAGGCGAAGAAGATGATGATGACTGGGGTGATGACTTTACTGAAGAAGCTATTAAGCAAAGGATGGAGGAGCTGTCAGATGCTGCTAAAGGTCTAGCTTTTACGGATGACTTGGAAAAATCAGCTGAGGATCGTTTGAATATGATATATGAACTGATCAAAGTAAGTTGCTTTAGCTAACCCTTTTTTCCTTTTGACATTATGTTTTAATGTTTAAGAAATAACAAGAATATGAGATCTATGAAGTTATGATAAAACATTACAATTATATTTTTAAAGATAAAGAAAGATGATGATGAGTTGACCAAACAAGCTGCTATCAAAGAAATTTTCTCTGAAGCGGAGAGACTAGAAGTGAAAGAAAAAGTACCTTTGGTACTTGTGGAGCTTCTTTTAAATGAAAAAGTTCTGGTGCAATTGCAGAAATACAAAGGTCTCTTTCTAAAGGTAAGTCCTGCAGTCTCTTATCACTGTGCTTCTAGTAATATTTGAGTTTGTTAAAGTTATGGAATGATTCTCCTAACCAATTTTGGGATTGAGATTATTCTTACTTACTATTAACATTTTATTCACACTGTCCATCTTTAGCTTTGGTGCTCATTCCCAATATTTAAAGTAATTTTTTTTTTTTTCATTTCTGGTTTTAGTTTTGTGTTCAGAATCAAAAAGCTCAGAAAGCTTTACTGGGTGGCCTTGAGATCCTTTTGGCTAAAGAGTATCCTGAGCTTGTTCCAAAAACAAGCCATATTCTCAAAGTACTGTATGATCTTGACATTCTTGAAGAGGCTGTTATTTTGGAATGGGGCAAAAAGGTAATAATGAGTGAATGAGTTCTATTTGTTGTGTCTTACAGGTCTCATAACATCTGTGGTGTTAACACCGCAGTGAATGTTGTATATTTAAAATATTTCAAAGGGAACACAACTTAAAAAAAAAATTAAATATTTAAAAAAAACTTAACCCTTTACAGTCCAAGCCTATTCATCCTTGTCTACTCCCAGCGCCCAAGCAAGGGGACATACTCAATTTTAAATGAAGGTTCTTTATCTAATTAATTTACAGAAAATAAAACTAGAAGCCAGAAAATAAAATTAAAAATAACTTTGGACAAATAAATGCTTTAAGCAAAAGTTGCACCTAAAAACAGTTTCGGGGACTCTCCCACTTTGATTTGTGAACTATTCTCAAACCACTCTGATCTTGCTGATCAGTTGGAGTGGAATTAATAGGTCAAATGTCATCAATGTCTCTACTATTACTATAATCTTCTTCACTTGAATCACTATTACTAGAAGCGTCTTTAAAATTAATGTCTATATCAGATTCTTCACTATTGCTGCTAGACTTATGAAATTGTGAAGCTTCATTAGGCCTAAGTTCTTTCAAAATTTTATCCAAGGCTTGGAAAGCGATTTTTTACAGCGAAAAAATCACAACTTTTTTCGCAACTTAAAAAAAAAACAATAGCAGAAAATGAGCCCCGAAACACACCGCTTTCAAACCAGTATTAAAATAAATGGTAATGCCCAATGGATTTCCGCTGTGTTAAGAATGAAAGTAAACAACCTCAAAATGGGCGGGTTTGGCCGCAACGGACTGTAAGCTTAAGGAAAAAAAATGGTGCATTTCAGGCTTATCGGACTGTAAGGAGTTAAATTATTTATTATAAACAAAATCCTTGAAGAAAAAACTTGACATTTTGCTGGTTAAAAAAAAATTATAGTAATTATAATTCCCTCTTCCCAAAAGTTTCCATATGCACCTAAAAACTCCCTAATGTTTTAGTGGTCGCTCTAGGTCATAATTATTTGTACCAGCTGGTACTTTATAAAAATGAAGGCATGATGAAACTTTTAATGGATTCCCCTTCATATTTTTTATGACTGAAATTCCATTTCTGACCTTTTTTATTTAATAAAGATTCTTTAAGTGGATACATTTAATATTCAAAAATTCTTGGTTTTCGCTGTATGTAATCTATGCAATTAGTTTAAGTAATCTTATATAGAGGAAGTTGTTTGCCACATGAGCCTTAGATACTACAATTCAGAACAAAAATCACATAAACCAAAGAAGTAGTAGAAATATCTGAGTTGGATTAATATTCAATATATGACTATTGTTTTGAGGATTACCATTTAAGTTTGTAAATCATTCATGTTTGTGATAGTAATATACACTGCATTGGTATATTTTAAATTTACTAACTTGCTTAAATTTTGAGAATTTGTATACTGGTATTTCCTATTCTTCACCTGAAGCTCACTTATGTCAATATAGTTTTATTGTGTCCTATTTTGGCTTACAATTATATGTAAAGAACATTGAAATTGAGGCGTGATGAAACTATAATGGATTCCCCTTCATATGTCTTATGACTGAAATTCCATTTCTGACCTTTATAATTCTTTAAAGATGCATTTAAGTGAATAAGTTTAAAATTGAAAAGTTGTTTCCACTATTTTCTGCTATGTAATTTATGTATTTTATATGGAGGAAGTTGTTCGCCATATGAGCCTTAAATTCTAACAATATAAAAAAAAATTCTTATAAACTGATGAAATGGCAAAAATTATCTTAGTGGGATTATATTCAAAATTGACTGGTATAAAAAAAAGAGTTGTGAAGATTACCCTTTACTTTAAGTTTATTATTCATTCATATTTGTGAAGGTAAAATAGACTTTATAGTTTCATTTCAATTGACTACAAACATTTCTCATAATTATATATATTAAATTAACACATTGGGCATTCGTTTATTGGTCCTCCATCTGAAGCTCACTAATGTAAATAAATATTTTTATTGTGTCTTTCAATATAATATCAGTAAAGAACATTAAAATGAAGGTGTGATGAAACTATAATGGATTCCCCTACATATATTTTTTGATTGAAATTACATTTCTGACCTTCAACATTTGTTTAAAAAAATAATTAAACACCTTCAACATTTATTAAAAAATAATTAAACTAAATACATTTTTAGCTTAATGTTAAATTTTAGTATTGTAAATATGTTGGCTATGACCATTAATGCTTATATGTGGTTAGTTTCACTGATGTCCAAAAGTAAGTAGTTTTCTAATGTATTTTAACCTGAAGTCATCATGAGTATATGGTTGGAAATGATTACTTCACTAAGAATAGTGTTTAAATTATTGAATTAAAATAAGTAGTATATTTTTCAGCTTCTTTGATATTAGTTAACCTTTTCTTTGAATCATATGAGTGATCTTTAATTTATTTATAATTCGAAGTGTTTCTCAATTATATTAAGTGTTCTTATTATATGTACCACACAATCCTCCAAGATCCTTTATCTACACCAATGCGCTTGCACAATTATTTTTTTTGTCACTTCCTTGGCCTCCCATTTTTCAGTGTTAACAGTTTTAGTGAAATTTAATGCAAGAATGTGGCATGTTGAATTTGTATGTTTAACATGTTAACTGGTGAGATAGACTTGAGTGTCTAGAGTTGGTAGCAAAGACTTGCAATGATGATAAAAATAATGGTTCTTCCTTTAATTTATACACTGACACTCCACACGCGTCTTAAGCGCGATAGTTCGAAATGAAGGTGTGATGAAACTGTAATGGATTCCCCTTCATATTTTTTTATGACTGAAATTCCATTTCTGACCTTTTTTATTTAATAAATATTTAAATTTTGGGCATTTGTATACTGGTATTTCCAATTATTCATCTGAAGCTCACTTATGTAAATATAGTTTTATTGTGTCCTATCTTGGCGTACAATTATCTATAAAGAATATTGAAATTGAGGCGTGATGAAACTATAATGGATTCCCCTTCATATGTTTTATGACTGAAATTCCATTTCTGACCTTTATAATTGTTTAAAGATCCTATTAAGTTAATAAGTTTAAAATTGAAAAGTTGTTTCCACTATTATCTGCTATGTAATTTATGTAATTAGTCTCTGTAATCTTTTATGGATGAAGTTGCCATATGAGCCTGATATTCTGAACAATTAAAAAAATAAATTCCACATATTCCGATAATTAGTAGAAAATATCATGGTGGGTTAAAGTTTTAAAATATGACTTTTATAGTTGTGAGGATTACCACATTATAAATCATTTATGTTTGTGGAATTTTGGGCAACTTTAAACTAGTATTTTAAATTCATTATCTGAAGCTCACTTATGTAAATATATAGTTTTATTGTGTCTTATTTTAGTGTACAAATATCTATAAAGAACACTGAAATGAAGGTGTGATGAAACTATAATGGATTCCCCTACATATGTATTTTTGATTGAAATTCCATTTCTGACCTTCAATCTATTTTCAAATTAAGCTGTTTTTGAGTGGACAATTTTAATATTGAAAGCAGCTTCAGTCAGCCATTATGAGCTTTTTTATCACTTGACTTCAAACTTTTGGATATTGTAGGTTGCTCACATTTTGGTACTGTTATTTTAGGCCTTATTTAAGGGGATACAAAAATCTATAAGCAGTTTAGTTGGTATTGCATTACAGTAGTGACTATAGTTTGAACTATCCCTTAAATAAGCTGGTGTGATTTTGAACATGATCTCTATTTCTGATGCTAACTACAATGGTTTATGCTTTGCTTTTTGTCTCCAGCCAACTAAGAAGTATGTAAGCAAAGAAGAAAGCACTCAGATTCTTAAGGAAGCTCAAGCATTTGTCAAATGGCTTGAAGAGGCAGAAGAAGAGACGGATGAGGATGATGAAAATGATGAAAATGAAGAAGATGTAGAGGTGACTTTTTGTTTTTGGGATCAATTTATTTTCCTGAATGACCAGTACTGAAAAAGGGTGTTCTTTGTTGATATGTGCTCCTTGCCACCACTTTAAAAGGCTTTATGATGCATTGAGCAATAGCCAAAAAAAAGAGAAATCACTTTTTTATCAGAGGGAAGAGAAATAAAGACCCTAAGCAAGTTTGTAAAAATTAGTGCCAGATGTCCTTTTATGCCTTTTACACAATTAATTAGACCATTAGAAAAGTATAAAAATTATGGATGAAATATTGCTCACTATTTGCCCTACTTTGCGTTCCTCAGATCATCTACTCTAACACCCAGAAAGTTGGTGAAATCACAGTGGAGCCTGTAAAGTCAACTACTGCCAACTCAACACCTGCTATCAATGGAGGCAAAAAGCCAGTTGCTGCAGATGATGATGATGAGGATGACATTGACATTGATGATATTTGAACCAGCTTATTGAAGACATCTTCTGAAAGGCTTAGCATTTACTTTCCTGGTGGTTACGTCATGTTAAAATGGTGAACAGGTTGTGATTGTGGCCATTGTTATTTTTTTTAGGTCATTTATCATAAAATGCTGAACTTATTAGGCAATATTAGGTCATAGCTTATTATTACGACAAGATGTATTAAACTATAGATATATTAAAGATATTTGGATCACTTTTCCCTTTTTAAACTCTGTAGATATTTCACAAGATAAAAAGTTTTATCTAAAACATTTGACTATTTGTTAAAGATATAGTTTAGATTTTTAAAAAAGTATAAGTTGAATATAATCAGTGTCTTAAGATAACTTTACAAAAATTGTGTTGTTTTTCAGCACCAATGAAATCCATCATAATCTGCAGTAGTTTGTCAGTGTTTTAATATTTTATTTTGATTAAATTCTCTTCAATTTTGTCACATTGTTTCATTATCATGCACAACTGTTCTCTTTCCCCCAAGTCTGATTGTGAGCAGTTGTTCATCCTTGGTGTGATATAATTTATCATAGGTTGTCAAGTACAAGTTATTTAGTGGAACAGAGAGATTTATCATTACAAAAATTATATGTACATGTATAGCCGGATGTCATGTTTAATGATTTTATTCTGTGGAAAGATAATAAAGTCTACTGTAATGATGCTCTGATAGTTGAGTTGTAAAATTGGCCTGTCCAAAACATGTTTGACCAAATCAAGTTGAAAGTGAACAACTCAGCAGGACCTATTTTTTATGATCTTCTTTCATGAAACTAAAGTCATCATATACCTGTGCACAAGTTGAATTCTTTGTACTTATCTGTGCTTGAGTTTCTATCAGCTGTTACCATAATGTCAGTGTGGCCAGAATTAAGGCTCAAGTTTCTCTCCTTTGATAGGTCTATATATTTGCTCCACTATTCCATTCTAATGCTGGAAGTTATCTTTAGTATTGTGTAAGTAACCATTTGATCTGTGTCAGTGTATACAAACAACAGTTTCATTTAAGCTGGAACAATAAAACAATGTTGAAATCATTTGAGCTTTCGAGTTTATAAAAACCTGTTATTAGTAACTGTATAGTGATTTGTATGGTGTTGGTATTGTGATTTGTTGTTTACAAACTTTGATGTTGTCATCTGTCTGTGCTAACCCCACATTTTGGCCAGGTTACAAGAAAAATTATTGCACAAGAATAGGAGTGATCAATTACGGTCTGAAATGTCTAACCCACAATAAAATAGCAAACTGAAAAGAACTGGGGATTGAGGGCCTGTTTTTTTTAAAAAAATGAAAATAAAATCTAGCATTGGGGACTCATAAATTAATGTTGAACTGGCCAGGATTTGAAACATTTGTATTAGAATTAGAATGATGATTACATCAATAAGTATTTGACTAAATAGGTAAATGTATGTCACATACAAAGATGACCAAGACTAAATTCAACCGTGAGTACGCAGGGAGCCTACCAGTCCAGCAGGGGGCCTACCAGTCCTGCAGGGTGCCCGGAAAGCTTTCCCTTTCCTGTACTTGGGGGAAACAATGCGTTGTGTCCTAGTTGGATTTGAGTCTTATTCTGCAGTTTCCATGAAGAGTCTTTTTTGCCCACCAGCTGAGCACCTCCCTCTGGAGAGTTGACCGAACATTATAGTTGTTTGATAAGTCTGCTGTCTGGCATCCTTGTGACCATGCCCTGCCCATATGGTTTGTCTATTTTGTAGGATGGTGTGGATGCTAATGTTTTTATGTAAAGAGCGGTGAGCCCAGCCCTGGGCTGGGGTACTGCGCTATATAAGACCACTAATAGTAGTAATAATAAAATCAACCCGTTGTAAGACCTCTTCATCGGGGACTTGGACTAGCCACCTTATGTCAAGACGTTTATGTAGACAGCGTAGGTGGAGATGATTTAGCTGTCTTAGAATGTCTGCTCTACTTCCTAGCATTCGTATAAGAGAGATGTTCATATGATTGCCCTATATACTTCAACTTAGTGACAAGATAGAGACTCTTTCCCTCCCACTTTTGCGGAGCCTACCAACTGTAACATTTGTTTTGGAAATTGGGCTTTTGATCTCATTATCTATTGTGTCTGTCCTAGATAGGGTGCTGCCTAATGATGTGTGTGTTCTCACCGTCCTGGAGAGGGTGCTGCCTAATGACGTGTATGTTCTCACCGTCCTGGAGAGGGTGCTGCCTAATGACGTGTATGTTCTCACCGTCCTGGAGAGGGTGCTGCCTAATGACATGTATGTTCTCACCATCCTGGATAGGGTGCTGCCTAATGACGTGTATGTTCTCACCGTCCTGGATAGGGTGCTGCCTAATGACATGTATGTTCTCACCGTCCTGGAGAGGGTGCTGCCTGACATGTATGTTCTCACCGTCCTGGATTGGATGCTGCCTAATGACGTGTATGTTCCCACCGTGGACCTATCCCACGACGGAAATGACATGTATGTTCTCACCGTCCTGGAGAGGGTGCTGCCTGACGTGTATGTTCTCACCGTCCTGGATTGGATGCTGCCTAATGACGTGTATGTTCCCACCGTCCTGGATAGAGTGCTGCCTAATGACGTGTATGTTCTCACCGTCCTGGATAGAGTGCTGCCTAATGACGTGTATGTTCCCACCGTCCTGGAGAGGGTGCTGGCTAATGACATGTATGTTCTCACCGTCCTGGATAGAGTGCTGCCTAATGACATGTATGTTCTCACCATCCTGGATAGAGTGCTTCCTAGTGACATGTATGTTCCCACCGTCCTGGATAGGGTGATGCCTAATGATGTGTATGTTCTGACCGTCCTGGATTGGGTGCTGCCTAATGACATGTATGTTCTCACCGTCCTGGATAGGGTGCTGCCTAATGACATGTATGTTCTCACTGTCCTGGATAGGGTGCTGCCTAATGACATGTATGTTCTCACCGTCCTGGATAGGTTGCTGCCTAATGACATGTATGTTCTCACCGTCCTGGATAGGGTGCTGCCTAATGACATGTATGTTCTCACCGTCCTGGATAGGGTGCTGCCTAATGACATGTATGTTCTCACCGTCCTGGATTGGGTGCTGCCTGACATGTATGTTCTCACCATCCTGGATTGGGTGCTGCCTAATGACATGTATGTTCTCACCGTCCTGGATTGGGTGCTGCCTAATGACATGTATGTTCTCACCATCCTGGATAGGGTGCTGCCTAATGACATGTATGTTCTCACCGTCCTGGATAGGGTGCTGCCTAATGACATGTATGTTCTCACCATCCTGGATAGGGTGCTGCCTAATGACATGTATGTTCTCACCGTCCTGGATAGGGTGCTGCCTGACATGTATGTTCTCACCGTCCTGGATTGGGTGCTGCCTAATGACGTGTATGTTCCCACCGTTTGGAGATTCTCTCCCTTCACTAATGTTTTAGTTTCTTTGTCCTGGTGCTGGCTGATCTGTTTTTTTTCTTCGAATTGTTGGCGAGGCCGGTGTTGGCGAGGCCGGTGTTGTCGAGGCCGGTGTTGGCGAGGCCGGTGTTGTCGCAGTCGCAGGTCCGAACAAAGCCATAAAGTGCTGCATGTTCAATTCCGTGCTTACATTTAGCGCACTGTCACAAGCCAACAAGAAGTCTTGAATAACCTTTTCTTTAATACTGGTATACAATTATACTCAACACTTTCAAGGTTTGGTGACAATGAACAGTTTATTAAAAGAAACCTTATAGGTTTTCAATACTTTATTTCTAATTATTTTTTAAAACTGATTGGTGAAATTACTAAATCCCGTAAAAATAAAATATTAACTAAATTAATTTGTACACATTCTGAGTACGAAGGAGAATTAAAAATGAAATAATAGTTTTTCGTTACAACTCCATGTAGCCGGACTCAAACATGACATCTCTTTAAAAAACAACACATGCAAAACCACATAATTATGTGTACACATTAATTAAACAACATTCAGGCTACTTCCGGTACCACTACATATGGAAAACTGGATTTTTTTACAGTACGGTCATCGCTTCACTTGGTACCTTGGGGTGGGGGGCTAAAATATCGTTTGCCAGAGGCATCGAAAAGCTAATAAAATTCCAAGCTATATTCACCAAAAATTATACTGTATACAATATCTATAATAGTAGGCTACTAAGTCCAAAAATACATGTCAGTCATACCAAGTTGGTAGTCATCAATGGCACATTAATTACACTTACACCACACACTTTATTGTTTAATTGATCCCACAATATTACATCCGTCTTACTTTACTTTCAGAAAATTGTGCGGTTGGGGGAGGGGGGCAGGGGCGTTGTATATGTAGTGCCGACTTGGGTGGGCTGAAAATCCCCCCCCCCATATAAAGAAAACATGTGACGCCCCCTTTCCCCTCTACCCTTCTGTTGTCAGTGGACAGTGCCCCAAATTAGACAATGGTGCTCAAGGACAGCTCNCGCTCTGAAAGTTCAACTGCTTACATCTTACATCCCTGTTCATGTTCAACCATCTCCAGAATAGAACCTTTTTTTTCTTTCTTTTGTCTTCGTTTACTGATACCGGTACCGGTACTATTAAACATTTGAGAATAATTATTATCATTAGTTATTGCTTTGAAAAACATGATACTCTTAGTATTAGAGGCGTGCCGAGAACATATCGCGCCCACTGCAAAGATTTAAAACTGCGCATCTATCAAGCTTGAGAAATTTATTTTTCATATTTAAATCAATTTTATAAATTATAACAAACATTAAAATTATTAATTCCTTAGAGATCAGATAACATTTTTATTTTAAATTTTAGAAATTCTTTGTCCGTCTCGCCGATTTTGCGCCCCCTTCCACTTATATTTGTTCGTTTCTTGCTACACACTACACCTTCAGTGCATTATAGGAATACCGTGCGATCATCTAGTCTTTTCTTTTAACGTAAACAAGAAAGCTTTTTGAGGTACCATCATAGTAAAGACACATTCTGTTTTTAGTTCCATAATGAAAGTAAATCCACACATTCCCTAGGGTAAATTGACCTACGATAAGTTCACGCTTGATACCAGCACCAATCTTTGCGATTTTCAATGGATATTATTTATAGTCACAACTCGTTTTACAACTCGATTTTGGCGGACATCCCAGTGCTGCCATCTGGCGCATGATTGTTCTCAGTAGCCTCCCCTAGTTGGGAGCTTGGCTGAATTTCGTTTTCAGCTGTTTGCGTACAAATTTCATCATCCACTCTAGATGGTGACACAGGTTCGCCTGGATTTTCTGCCAGATCATCGTCACTGTTTGGAAACACCAGATCACGTGCGGGCGAGGGTTGTGGGGAATTGTTCTGACATCGGCAGACGGTGGGTAAACTGACCAATGTAAAACTTGCGTTATGTGGACTGGTGAAGTTGTAGACCAGGACGGAGAAGGTCTGATTGATCTTTTTGCACGTACAAGGACAAGCCCGACAATTTGGGACACTCCTGTCGAGGTAATTAATTCATATTATCATTAAAAGTGTTACAAAACCAATAAAACACATGGCTAAGAAATGCGAACACATGGAAGGTGTCGGAATAATAAATAAAAATACCAGGCTAGTAATTTATGATCAGTCTAAAACAGGGGGTCGACAATCTACACATTTTTTCTCTCTTTTTAAATTTTTTTTTAAAATAACTCGTCTAATACTTTTAGTGAATTGGTGGAACCAATGAAGGTCGACACGCTCTTGGTGGAACCAATGAAGGTCGGCACGCTCTAGGTGGAACCAATGAAGGTCGGCACGCTCTTGGTGGAACCAATGAAGGTCGGCACGCTCTTGGTGGAACCAATGAAGGTCGGCACGCTCTTGGTGGAACCAATGAAGGTCGGCACGCTCTTGGTGGAACTGATGAAGGTCGGCACGCTCAAGACATTTGATAATCCGATCTATTTAAGGCACATCTCTCTACCTGTACTGTATTCGATCCTTCGTACCGTTTTTATTGTTCCCCAAAATGGACGGCTCCCTATTTCAAGAGTCACCACTACTTCCGGAGTTGACGGGCATCGGTGGGTTTTTTTTCTTTTTATTTTTTGTTTGTTTGTTACTACGGTGTGAACGAATAGAATCTCAATACCCGGTCAATACTTGGTCAACACCCGTTCAATATTCGTTCAATATTTGGTCCATACTAGGTACATACATGGATCGATACCCGGGCTGGGTTCCCACATTTAAAGCCCCGCGAAGATATTTGGATCGATACCCGGTCAATACTCGGTCAATCCTGCACGGCGGAACTAGGCTTGGTTCCCACATTTAAAGCCCCGCGAAGATACTTGGATCGATACCAACTATTTTCAAGTCCCAGCTCACGTTGCGTAGCTTCACTTCATTTTTATGTTGTGTGTGGAAAAGACGTGCAAGGAAGAACCTGCCTGTTCCCCTCCGAGTTTGTGGAAGTAGTGGTCGCTGACTGGAGGTGACCGTGTCAGGGCAGTCGTTTCGACGACTAGTGTGGAGGGACATTTGTATGGAGGGACATTTGTGTGGAGGGACATTTGTGTGGAGGGACATTTGTGTGGAGGACACTTGTGTGGAGGGACATTTGTGTCGAGGGACAGTTGTGTGGAGGGACATTTGTGTGGAGGACACTTGTGTGGAGGGACACTTGTGTGGAGGGACACTTGTGTGGAGGGACATTTGTATGGAGGGACATTTGTGTGGAGGGACATTTGTGTGGAGGGACATTTGTGGGGAGGACACTTGTGTGGAGGGACATTTGTGTGGAGGGACAGTTGTGTGGAGGGACGTTTGTGTGGAGG
>CAXITT010000243.1:1040957-1054602 GCA_964033795.1 Lymnaea stagnalis
TTCAGGACTTCGTTCCGGAATGGGGTAGGAACTACTATTTGATGAACTATCCTCCATTCTTCGTCAGCATTTGCGTCTGGAGGTCGCCATTTTCTCAAAAGTATGTCATCTTGAAGGTAATAACATACAGGGAATTGTTCAGCTTCTTCTTGGGTCAAAGCGTTCTCTCGAAGTTTGACTATTTCTGGATCACTCTTCTTTTCTTCAATAAGTTGCATTCGAGTTGGAGTCTTGTAATTACTAGCCTCTTCATTTAGACTGGCGAAAAATGTTTTTCCCAGGTCAATTTCAGGAAGAATTTCATTGCTTTTTTTGTGAGATCTCTTTTGTGGAGATCTTGGAACTCATGGCCCTTGTCACAGCACATGCTGTATACAATTCTTGATCTTCTTCCTGATTTTCAGTTAAACAAGGTTCATGAGTAACGATGGGTTCGGCTATTACCTTCCCACCAGCTAAGTCATTGCGTAGCAGCAACGAGATGCCGTCCAATGGTAACGTTGGTCGGACACCCACAACCACAGGTCCGGAGACTAAGTCTGATTTTAGGTTGATGAGATGTGAAGGTACATATATGCATCCCAGCTCTACACCTCGTGACAGGATGTTGCTCCCAGTAGCAGTAGATTCAGACAAAGGTAGTATACCCTCAAGTAGCAAGGACTACGAAGCACCTGTATCTCGTAAAATTTTGATTGGTCGTAGACTGGACAAATCACCTGACAGTGATACAAATCCTTCCGATATGAAAGGCATGAAGTCTTGTATGACATCAGTATTTTCTGATGTAGAATTTGGACCTTGGTAGGTAAACTCTTGTTGGAGTCTTGAGAACATTCGGCTAGGGTAGAAGAAGTAAAATTCTGTGTAGAGTCGTCAAAACTTGCACACAAGTCCTCAGTAAGACGCCCTCTGGAGGTAGACCTCTTCTTGGAGCAAAAGGATCTTGGCGACAAGCTCATAAAACTCGCAGTCGAAGCAGGAACTTGGCTGGAGTCAGTAAAACTAGCCTTATTGTTCATAATGGAACTCTTTGATGAGTCGTGACAAACCTCTTTGAAGTTTGTATGGACATCTGGAGAGCAAAAACTCTTGCATTTTGAAAATGTGTTTCCAGATGTATGACGAGACGTACAAGCGGAGACTTTGTGTTGTGTACCAGGATGTGTGATCTTCTCAGTTTTCTTCTTGAGTTTCCAGCAATCATCCCTCGTATGTCCTTCCTTTTTACAGTAGGCACATGTGTCTTTTGCACTTTTTCTTTTGTACCAGGCTTGTATGGTTTTTGTGGAGGTTTACTGTAAGTGGATGCAGCTGTTTTATCGTGCCTGTCATTTTTGGTGTCCGATGGGTTCTTTGAAAGTTGATGTGAGATGGTGAAGTCGTCGGCTAACACTACTGCCGTATGTGCGTCACCTTCACCACGGTCTGCAATATGTATTCGCACCTCAGTACGAACACAGTTCTTGAACTCCTCCATCAGAATGAGGTTCTTGAACTTTTTGAAGTCTGTGTCGGTGTTGGTTGCGTGGAGCCACTTGTCCAAGAGTCATTCCTTTTCCCGGAGGAACTCAACATGAGTCTGGCCATCACGTTTCATCAGTTCCCTAAACTTTTTACGGTATGCTTCGGGGACACATTCATAAGCCTTAAGTATTAATGATTTTACTAGGTTATAGTCCCCGCGCTGTTCCGCATTCAGGGACACAAAGACTTCGGATGCCCTTCCGGTCAAGGCTGGTTGAAGTAAGGTGGACCACATAGTTTCAGAATTTTTTAAAATTTTGTGCCGTTATTTCAAACTGTGCAAAATATTGGTTAACCTCCTTGTCTGCAAATTTTGGGATTACTTTTGCAAATTTAATTGCATCGCAACCCTGACCGACTGGAGCCGTGAGTCTATTTTCCACTGCTCTCAAATTGGCCGTTATTTCCATTTCTTTTAATTTTATTTGTAGCTCTTTTTGTGCTTCTAGCTCCAGCTGTTTAAGCTCTCGTTCTTTATCTAGCTCCAGCTGTTTGAGCTCTCGTTCTTTATCTAGCTCCATACTAGGATCATGCGGTTGTGTGACTGAGGCCAGTTCGTCCTCACACAAAACTTCCTCTTCCACTAAGTGGACGATGATCATATCTCGAACATTCTTTTTTTTTACTGCCGAAAGAGCTACACTTATCCCTAAATTTTTAGCAATGGAAAATAGCTCCTTTCTAGAACATTTGTCTAATGCCTCTACTGATGGGTTTTCAACATCAAAATCCATTTTGACACAGGCAAAATACAGCACTTAGTTTTATAAAAAATTTAAGCTTAGTGAACACACTAATTTAATTGAATGTAAAGAAAACTTGTAACCAGCTCTGTTGTTGGTATCGTTAAATGGTATCGTGTACTCAAATTTAATATGATTATATTAAAGTAAACAGGGGTCTAAATCCACAAACACTCAATGTATTATTAGTGTATTAAAAGTTATGGATTCAGTTATCCTCGAGAGAGCCCACAATTGTTGAAATTGGGGACTTACGAAAAATAATAATATTGATTCAGTTATCGCGGACGAGCTACCCCAATTTTTTACTATTGGGTACTTGAGAAAAATAATAATATGGAGTCTGCTATATCCCGGAGGAGCAACCCAATTTGTTACGCACTGGCTTCTAATATGAGAAATTGATCTCCTATTTTAATTTTATTGGCTCATTGTAAACAGTGCCTAACAAAGGACGATACCATAGAGTCTACAACTTTAAAGATACGACCCCCAAAACAGTTGTTAGTTACAATTAATTAAGATTTATTAAGTATTAATACAATAACAAAACAAAGGAAATATAATTATAAATCATCAACTTACAGTATGGTAGATATTGTACCGGTACACAGTTAATACAACGTGCCAATAAAATTAAAATAGGAGATTAATTTCTCATATTAGAAGCCAGTGCGTAACAACAGCCAAGATGTAACTGTCTATGACAGCCAAGATGTAACTGTCTGTGACAACCAATGTGTAACTATCTATGACAGCCAAGATGTAACTGTCTATAACAACCAATGTGTAACTCTCTATGACAGCCAAGGTGTAACTGTCTATGACAGCCAATGTGTCACTCTCTATGACAACCAATGTGTCACTCTCTATGACAGCCAAGGTGTAACCGGGTTAGGGTTAGGGTTATGTTAATAAAGTTGTCTCCTCATTCAAAAGTGCGTTTAAATTGACTATTTAAAAAATTTCTTTCATCAAATTCAGATAAAAAAATTCCTGTAATATAAAATTATTTATATCACATATAGATTTTTGTTTCTAAATTTAAGATTATGTTTTTTAACAATTTCTAGAGAAATAAAGTTGTAGTTCATGGGCACGAAAAGGGGTAAATCGAAAGTATTTCTCTAACGTAGAAATCGTCCCTCGGTTAACTTCTTTAGTGACAAAAGTGATAAAATTAGTGATAAGTTAGATAGGGTCATTGAAGGTCGTGTTTAGGGGGGAAAATGTGGTTTAGGAGCGTGAAAGGGTGTAGGGAAGGCGTATAGTATGTAGCAGGGAAATACTTCTCCAACCCAAATGATATTAAAAAAGTAAATATCATGACATGGAGACTTCTCTTTGAAGTTAGGAAATGTGATCAGTTTTTGCAATAGCAGGTAGAAACTATCGCAAAGGACCTGCCATTATTATCCCGATAATATATATATAAAGTGGAAACTTATTTTCTCTCAAAATGAGAATTCCATTAAGAAGTGCCATATTGCGGGAGAGTTGCTCTTTTGTAAAACCGTCGTTCATTTTTATATAGGGTAAACATTAATGCTCTCAATCAGGGAGGGGGGGGGGCAACCATGGCACTTGTCAGGGGCCCGAGCTAGATAAGGGCCCGACCTTTTCCGAGTTTTTAAAATATACTAGCATGTTTGAAAGGGGCCCGAATCTGTCAGCTGCATGGACCCCAGAATTTCCTAGGGCTGTCTCATTGGTATGTTGTGTATGAAATCAACTAATGAAGGATGGTGTGTTGAAATCTACTAATGAAGGATGCTATGTTGAAATCTACTAAAGAAGGATGCTATGTTGAAATTTACTAATGAAGGATGCTATGTTGAAATCTACTAATGAAGGATGCTATGTTAAAATCTACTAATGAAGGATGCTATGTTGAAATCTACTAATGAAGGATGCTGTGTTGAAATCTACAATTGAAGGATGCTATGTTGAAATCAACTAATGAAGGATGCTATGTTGAAATCTACTAATGAAGGATGCTATGTTGAAATCTACTAATGAAGGATGCTATGTTGAAATCTACTAATGAAGGATGCTATGTTGAAATCAACTAATGAAGGATGCTATGTTGAAATCTACTAATGAAGGATGCTATGTTGAAATCTACTAATGAAGGATGCTATGTTGAAATCTACTATTGAAGGATGCTATGTTGAAATCTACTAATGAAGGATGCTATGTTGAAATCAACTAATGAAGGATGCTATGTTGAAATCAACTAATGAAGGATGCTATGTTAAGTATAAAAAAACACACAAGTATAAATAGTAACAATTCATCCATTATTTAAATATCCGTGTCATAATATGGTTCTAAGTATATATATATAAATATTTTGCGACAATAACCGGGGAGTCCATCTCCGGTTTCGGTAATAACACTTCAGGAGTATGTAGCGAAAAGAAGAAATGTGGGTTTTCCCAATGGGTAGATGTAAAATGTGCCAGCAGAGATCACGAAGGCATTCAAGGATCGGCGACACTGTCTTCACGACGTGTTCAATGAGTGCTTGCTTCAGTTTTGTGTTTTGTTGACTAGATTTGTTGGTGAGCGTAGTTGGTGTGGAGATGAATTGTTTAGCTGTTGCTTTGTGGTTTGTAGTGGTGACTTTTTGGGTACGGGTGATGACGGTGTTCGTTCTTATGGTTTAGTTAGTCAGTTGTAGAGAGAGAGAGAGAGAGAGAGAGGGGAGAGAGAGAGAGGGAGAGAGAGAGAGGGGGGGAGAGAGAGAGGTGGAGGGAGATAGAGAGAAATAAAGAGGGATAGAGTGATAGCTATATATATATATATATATATATATATATATATATATATATATATATATAGAGAGAGAGAGAGAGAGAGAGAGAAGGATAGAGATAGATATAAAGAGATACATAGATAGAGATTGATAGAAATAAAGAGAGGTATATAATAGAGATAGATAGATAGAGATATAGGGCGATAGAGGTAGATTGATAGATAGATATATATATATAGAGATATATATATATATATAGAGATAGAGATATATAGATAGCTATATATATATCATCATCATTATCTGCATCTGGTCCCTTAGTCCTTGGACCGCTGGGGCGCCACAGATGACATGTGAACTATTCTCCTCCATTCGTCTCTGTCTTCTGTACGTCTCACAGCATCGCGTAGTTTTAGTCCCGTCCACTCTTTGATGTTATCCTCCCATCGTTTTCTTTGTCTTCCTCTTCTTCTCCCTCCCTCGTTGTGCCCTGCATGATTTCTTATAGATAGGGAGAGAGATAGAGAGAGAGAAAGAGAGAGAGAGAGAGTTAGACAGAGCGAGAGAGTGGAAGGAAGAAGGCGCGCTGTGCATTGTGTTGACTAAAGAACAACACCCCCCCCCCCCGAGAGATAAGTTGTGTTGTTACTGACAACCCCTAGGCCCCAGAGATAATTTGTGTTGTTACTGACAACCCCTAGGCCCCAGAGATAAGTTGTGTTGTTACTGACAACCCCTAGGCCCNAGGGGGGGAGAGAGAGAGGTGGAGGGAGATAGAGAGAAATAAAGAGGGATAGAGTGATAGCTATATATATATATATATATATATATATATATATATATATATATATAGAGAGAGAGAGAGAGAGAGAGAGAAGGATAGAGATAGATATAAAGAGATACATAGATAGAGATTGATAGAAATAAAGAGAGGTATATAATAGAGATAGATAGATAGAGATATAGGGCGATAGAGGTAGATTGATAGATAGATATATATATATAGAGATATATATATATATATAGAGATAGAGATATATAGATAGCTATATATATATCATCATCATTATCTGCATCTGGTCCCTTAGTCCTTGGACCGCTGGGGCGCCACAGATGACATGTGAACTATTCTCCTCCATTCGTCTCTGTCTTCTGTACGTCTCACAGCATCGCGTAGTTTTAGTCCCGTCCACTCTTTGATGTTATCCTCCCATCGTTTTCTTTGTCTTCCTCTTCTTCTCCCTCCCTCGTTGTGCCCTGCATGATTTCTTATAGATAGGGAGAGAGATAGAGAGAGAGAAAGAGAGAGAGAGAGAGTTAGACAGAGCGAGAGAGTGGAAGGAAGAAGGCGCGCTGTGCATTGTGTTGACTAAAGAAAAACACCCCCCCCCCCCGAGAGATAAGTTGTGTTGTTACTGACAACCCCTAGGCCCCAGAGATAATTTGTGTTGTTACTGACAACCCCTAGGCCCCAGAGATAAGTTGTGTTGTTACTGACAACCCCTAGGCCCCAGAGATAAGTTGTGTTGTTACTGACAATCCCTAGGCCCCAGAGATAAGTTGTGTTGTTACTGACAACCCCTAGGCCCTAGACTAAAAGAAATCATTGAACTGTGCATGCACTTAGCAGATCATAACACATAGCACAGATAGCATAATAATTTAATCCTTACCCAGCGATTCTCAAACTTTTCAGTGTCGGGGTACACCATCTCAGGAAGGCACACATTCTCAGGGGGGTACACCATCTCAGGGGGACACACCACCTCTGGGGGGCGCACCATCTCAGAAGGTACACCATCTCAGGGGGGCACGCCATCTCAGGGGGGCACACCATCTCAGGGGGGCACACCATCTTAGGGGAGCCACCCATCTCAGGGGGGCACACCATCTCAGGGGGCACACCATCTCAGGGGGGCACACCATCTTAGGGGAGCCAACCATCTCAGGGGGGCACACCATCTCAGGGGGCACACCATCTCAGGGGGGCACACCATCTTAGGGGAGCCAACCATCTCAGGGGGGCACACCATCTCAGGGGGCACACCATCTCAGGGGGGCACACCATCTTAGGGGAGCCAACCATCTCAGGGGGGCACACCATCTCAGGGGGCACACCATCTCAGGGGGGCACACCATCTTAGGGGAGCCAACCATCTCAGGGGGGCACACCATCTCAGGGGGCACACCATCTCAGGGGGGCACACCATCTTAGGGGAGCCAACCATCTCAGGGGGGCACACCATCTCAGGGGGCACACCATCTCAGGGGGGCACACCATCTTAGGGGAGCCAACCATCTCAGGGGGGCACACCATCTCAGGGGGCACACCATCTCAGGGGGGCACACCATCTTAGGGGAGCCAACCATCTCAGGGGGGCACACCATCTCAGGGGGCACACCATCTCAGGGGGGCACACCATCTTAGGGGAGCCAACCATCTCAGGGGGGCACACCATCTCAGGGGGCACACCATCTCAGGGGGGCACACCATCTTAGGGGAGCCAACCATCTCAGGGGGGCACACCATCTCAGGGGGCACACCATCTCAGGGGGGCACACCATCTTAGGGGAGCCAACCATCTCAGGGGGGCACACCATCTCAGGGGGCACACCATCTCAGGGGGGCACACCATCTTAGGGGAGCCAACCATCTCAGGGGGGCACACCATCTCAGGGGGCACACCATCTCAGGGGGGCACACCATCTTAGGGGAGCCAACCATCTCAGGGGGGCACACCATCTCAGGGGGCACACCATCTCAGGGGGGCACACCATCTTAGGGGAGCCAACCATCTCAGGGGGGCACACCATCTCAGGGGGCACACCATCTCAGGGGGGCACACCATCTTAGGGGAGCCAACCATCTCAGGGGGGCACACCATCTCAGGGGGCACACCATCTCAGGGGGGCACACCATCTTAGGGGAGCCAACCATCTCAGGGGGGCACACCATCTCAGGGGGCACACCATCTCAGGGGGGCACACCATCTTAGGGGAGCCAACCATCTCAGGGGGGCACACCATCTCAGGGGGCACACCATCTCAGGGGGGCACACCATCTTAGGGGAGCCAACCATCTCAGGGGGGCACACCATCTCAGGGGGCACACCATCTCAGGGGGGCACACCATCTTAGGGGAGCCAACCATCTCAGGGGGGCACACCATCTCAGGGGGCACACCATCTCAGGGGGGCACACCATCTTAGGGGAGCCAACTATCTCAGGGGGGCACACCATCTCGGGGGGCACACCATCTCAGGGGGCACACCATCTCAGGGGGCACACCATCTCAGGGGGCACACCATCTCAGGGGGCACACCATCTCAGGGGGCACACCATCTTAGGGGGCACACCATCTCAGGGTGTGTACACCATCTCAGGGGGGAATATACAAAATTGAAAATTTTCAATTTTGCAGAACACACACTGCTTGTTCTAACCGAATTTTATAAAAGGATACCCCATCCCATGTAAATTTTCCACACACGTAAATAATCCAAAATCGGTTTTATTAAAATTTCACTGTTGATGTCATACACGAAGTGACCCAATAACTTGTTCACAAAAACACCGTTTTGATGTCATACACGAAGTGACCCTATAACGTGTTCACAAAAACACCGTTTTGATGTCATACACGAAGTGACCCAATAACTTGTTCACAAAAACACCGTTTTGATGTCATAAACGAAGTGACCCAATAACGTGTTCACAAAAACACCGTTTTGATGTCATACACGAAGTGACCCAATAACGTGTTAACAAAAACACCGTTTTGATGTCATACACGAAGTGACCCAATAACTTGTTCACAAAAACACCGTTTTGATGTCATACACGAAGTGACCCAATAAAGTGTTCACAAAAACACCGTTTTGATGTCATACACGAAGTGACCCAATAACGTGTTCACAAAAACACCGTTTTGATGTCATACACGAAGTGACCGAATAACGTGTTCACAAAAACACCATTTTGATGTCATACACGAAGTGACCCAATAACGTGTTCACAAAAACACCGTTTTGATGTCATACACGAAGTGACCCAATAACTTGTTCACAAAAACACCGTTTTGATGTCATACACGAAGTGACCCAATAAAGTGTTCACAAAAACACCGTTTTGATGTCATACACGAAGTGACCCAATAACGTGTTCACAAAAACACCGTTTTGATGTCATACACGAAGTGACCCAATAACGTGTTCACAAAAACACCGTTTTGATGTCATACACGAAGTGACCCTATAACGTGTTCACAAAAACACCGTTTTGATGTCATACACGAAGTGACCCTATAACGTGTTCACAAAAACACCGTTTTGATGTCATACACGAAGTGACCCTATAACGTGTTCACAAAAACACCGTTTTGATGTCATACACGAAGTGACCCTATAACGTGTTCACAAAAACACCGTTTTGATGTCATACACGAAGTGACCCTATAACGTGTTCACAAAAACACCGTTTTGATGTCATACACGAAGTGACCCTATAACGTGTTCACAAAAACACCGTTTTGATGTCATACACGAAGTGACCCTATAACGTGTTCACAAAAACACCGTTTTGATGTCATACACGAAGTGACCCTATAACGTGTTCACAAAAACACCGTTTTGATGTCATACACGAAGTGACCCTATAACGTGTTCACAAAAACACCGTTTTGATGTCATACACGAAGTGACCCTATAACGTGTTCACAAAAACACCGTTTTGATGTCATACACGAAGTGACCCTATAACGTGTTCACAAAAACACCGTTTTGATGTCATACACGAAGTGACCCTATAACGTGTTCACAAAAACACCGTTTTGATGTCATACACGAAGTGACCCTATAACGTGTTCACAAAAACACCGTTTTGATGTCATACACGAAGTGACCCTATAACGTGTTCACAAAAACACCGTTTTGATGTCATACACGAAGTGACCCTATAACGTGTTCACAAAAACACCGTTTTGATGTCATACACGAAGTGACCCTATAACGTGTTCACAAAAACACCGTTTTGATGTCATACACGAAGTGACCCTATAACGTGTTCACAAAAACACCGTTTTGATGTCATACACGAAGTGACCCTATAACGTGTTCACAAAAACACCGTTTTGATGTCATACACGAAGTGACCCTATAACGTGTTCACAAAAACACCGTTTTGATGTCATACACGAAGTGACCCTATAACGTGTTCACAAAAACACCGTTTTGATGTCATACACGAAGTGACCCTATACCTTGTTCACAAAAACACCGTTTTGATGTCATACACGAAGTGACCCAATAACGTGTTCACAAAAACACCGTTTTGATGTCATACACGAATTGACCCAATAACGTGTTCACAAAAACACCGTTTTGATGTCATACACGAAGTGACCCTATAACTTGTTCACAAAAACACCGTTTTGATGTCATACACGAAGTGACCCTATAACTTGTTCACAAAAACACCGTTTTGATGTCATACACGAAGTGACCCTATAACGTGTTCACAAAAACACCGTTTTGATGTCATACACGAAGTGACCCAATAACGTGTTCACAAAAACACCGTTTTGATGTCATACACGAAGTGACCCTATAACGTGTTCACAAAAACACCGTTTTGATGTCATACACGAAGTGACCCTATAACGTGTTCACAAAAACACCGTTTTGATGTCATACACGAAGTGACCCTATAACTTGTTCACAAAAACACCGTTTTGATGTCATACACGAAGTGACCCAATAACGTGTTCGCAAAAACACCGTTTTGATGTCATACACGAAGTGACCCAATAACGTGTTCGCAAAAACACCGTTTTGATGTCATACACGAAGTGACCCAATAACGTGTTCGCAAAAACACCGTTTTGATGTCATACACGAAGTGACCCAATAACGTGTTCGCAAAAACACCGTTTTCACCCAAATTCAATCAACGCCGATTCAAGTGGTCGGTAACTTTTATACTATTTATCGAAATTCTGAGAAATCTCGTCCATGTCGTCGGGCGATTCTAAGTGCACTAATCAAATCGGTAAAAATACATTTTTAAAAAAAAGACTTTTAACCTGTTTATAGGGTTAACAAAATACATTTTGACACACTTTTCTATTAAGTTATAATAACTATGTTTAATTTATTTAAATTTAAAAATAAACGTTTTTGGAAACCAAATATATCGACACCCAGAAACTCTCAATTTTTATTGTTATTTTCGGCGATTCGTCACTAGCACCGCCCTTAACATTTGAGCCATTTGAGCACGATTGACAGATTTGTAGGTTTGAAGACCAGGGAAGTAACATTTTAAATAATTTAAATTTAATGTAAAAAATAAACAATATCTTAAGGTTGTTATAGTTCTTAAGTACATTTACCCCCTGACTTTCAATAATTTTTTTTGGTCTTGTCATTGTTCAACGGTGGACATAGTTTAACAAGAAGAAATCCATTGCGGAAGTCGGGGGAGTTGGGGTGACACCATGAGTTTACCGCAGCGGGTGACACCAACCTTAGCTACGCCATTGCTTATGTATAAAGTGTAGTCTTTATAATTCGGGATATTTTTTGTGAGTGAGTGGTCATCATCGGACATACGGTAATAAACTCTAGCCACTCCATTGATTAGAACGATAACTTAACCACCGTTGGTAGGCTGTCCCTAAGTGGCCAACAGGAAGTCATAGGTAAGCCCACTGTACAGCTCGTTACAGATACGCCAACTTTTGGTAGATAAAAGAAAATACCAGAAAACCTGACAGCAGAATTTGATATGTTGTTGTATTCAACTAGTGGCCTTGAATTTCGCTTATTTTGTCCCGTCAAAGAACACTTCAAATAAGAGAGAAAACAAACATTGAAGCACTCTCTTCCGGTAGTACTTGTGATTAAGAGATGGTTTTTTTTTTGGTTTTTTTTTTAAATTTCGTGCAACGTTACTGCACAAGTCCAATGGTGCATGGCTCGCATTATTACATCCTGAACAAAACTGATGGGTGCAGAGGGAACATTTGTTTTTTATGTCACAGCTCTTCTGTTAAAAAAATTATATTAAATTTCATGTAAATCAAACTACCAAAGGGACAACACTCAGATGCACTAGGAACATTGAAACATTTTGTTGGAGCGAGTGGGGGTGTGTGGGTGTGTCGGTGGGTATGGGTGGGTGTGGATGGGTGGGTGTGGTGGGTGTGGGTGGGTGGGTGTGGGTGGGTGTCTGTGTGTGTGAGGGTGTGAGTGTGGGTGGGTGGGGGGAAGGTCCCTTAAAAAAAGGGGGAGGTGGGTGCAGTGAAGTCTGACTCGTGGTCAGATTTGTTTTGCTTTTTGTATCTATTTTATAGCTGAGTACGTCTACATATTTATTTAGGCTGCGACTCTTCGTACCCGGGTACCAGAAGTGAGAGGTTGGGATTAAAAAAAACTATTAAAAATGCTATTGTTGGGTTTGTAAGACAAAATGAGGTATCAAATGAAAGATAATTGAATGGACTATATGTTTGTAAACTTACTTCTTCAGTTGAACTAAAATAAACTACCACAAATGACATCCGAATAGCTTGAGTCAAATGGTACCCGGGTGCGAATGGCGGCCCTGCGTGTCCAGGTCCAGTTTGACAGTGCTATTCGGATGTCATTTGGGGTAATTGTTACAAACCTCTTCTTAGTTAATAGGTTCGTTGGCTTCGTTGTCTAGGGGCTTATTATAAACACTTCAAAACTATAAATTCTTGTATAAAATATCTTTATTCATCCAACTAAGTCCTCAACTGCCATTACCGTACTCAAAAGCACAACACTCTACAGCCATCTACCATACTAATGCGTCACATCCCTTTTTACACAATACGTCACAAGATACTAAGAATAACAGATAAAACAACACACATAATCTCAAACCAACACGCAATCACACTATACACTCAAGTCCCTAACATTCCTCCCCCGCTTCCTTTGACATTAATTTGAACAATTCATGTCACCCACAAATACATATCCAAAAATTTGTCAATAGACATCAAACAATTAACAAGAGTAAATACCAAATGTAAACCAATCAATTGCAATATTACATTTACAATTAAGCGACATGTATTACAAACAGACTTATAACACATTGCCACTCCAAAAATGTTTAACCAATCTGGCAACATACATAAAATTGTTAGTATCACCTCCCAACTTAACAAAGTCAAACCCTTAAATACAATTTAGTTCTGAGCAATTCCTGCTCCCAAACATAATATATCATCTTCATGTTAGGGACTTGAGTATATAGTGTGATTGCGTGTTGTTTTGAGATTATGTGTGTTGTTTTATCTGTTTCATGTTAGTATCTTGTGATGTATTGTGTAGAAAGGGATGTGACGTATTAGTATGGTAGATGGCTGTAGAGGGTTGTTCTTTTGAGTAATGAAATGGCAGTTGAGGACTTAGTTGGATGAATAAAGATATTTTATACAAGAATTTGTAGTTGTGAAGTGCTTATAATAAACCCCCTGGACAAAGAAGCCAAGAAACCTATTAACTAAGAAGAGGTTTGTAACATTTGGGAGGCTCGTCCGCGATTGGGCGCCCATTGTGACTCCATACTGATGTATATGTGTGCG
>CAXITT010000244.1:9714-33936 GCA_964033795.1 Lymnaea stagnalis
TATTTATCCCACTTCCCCACTCAAAATAAAAGCATCAGATAAAAGTAATTAGAGCTATTAAATTGTTGCTTTGTTTTAAAATATTATTAGTGGGTAATATGCTGGATTTCCAGTGTAAATCAAGCTACTTACTACAAAAACGTTCATTATCCATAATAGGTAATTTTGGGACACATGTGACAAAAATTTTGTGCAAAAATTTCTCACCCATGCACTGGTCCTAACCTCACGAATTTTGGATATGTTGTTAATTATGCCTTCATCTAACATTGGTATTTTCTTTTTTTAAACTTATATTTTCCACAAAAAAAATATGAATAAGTCAAATTAGCTATTATTTACCATTAATTTTCAAAGTCAAACCATCAAATTTTTTCTAAAAGGAAAGTGTCAAATGAACAAGAAACACGTCTGCTTTAAGTTGAGGGCAGAAGTAGAATTTATTAAAAAAACTAACTTTAGCAAAAATAATCCTAAACAACACTACCCTCGGTAAATTAAAAAGTGGAGGTCGCCATTTTGACAACGAAATCACGATACCCGGTTTTCGGCACTTCCCGGATCATACCAAGGTCCCTACTGTAGGTGACAACAACCTGCCACAAGAATATGCTATTTATTATTATTATGTAAATATTTTTCAAAGCACATGCACTTACTTCTTTTGATACTTCATGGCCAGTATGTTCATGCATTGATTTGGTAATTTCTAGCTGAGATGGATTTCTCTTGGCAACATCAACAAGCTTTATCTTTGCCTGGCATCCCAATTTGAAAGAACTGAAAAATATTTAAAAAATTCACAACGAATTGCCAAAAGTGGAAAGGGCTAAAGCAGAGCACGAATGCCACGGCGTCATTTGCTTCTTTATTATAGTTGCAGTGAATTAGGGTTTAGCGGTTAGGTTGAGGGTTCGATTTAGGCTTCAGGTTAGGCATAGTATAGGGATCGATTTAGGGATACATTAGTCGTGGCCATCGATAAAATAGTGGCATTCGTCCACTACATTTACCGTGGTAATAATCATTGGCTTGGAGAAAGAATTATTACATGACAAGACCAACTAAATTTAAAGTTAACCTATTATTACTTTATTACTTACGCTTGTGATCTTCTTTGGCCTGTTGTCGTTGAAGACTTTGACTTGTGTTTAACTCCTTGTTTGCAACAGTGAATTACATATTCATATTTAATGTGTTCCAAATTGGGATCTTTCATCTTCTCTGACGATCTTTTAATGAAACACACATTGTGTTCTTTACAAAAATAATTTAATTCGTCTTCAAAAGTCACAGAGGTGTCAAAAATGCTGCCAACCTCCATTTTTATAAAAGAAAGCGCGGCAGACTTGTCGATTATTAAGCCTCTGTTTCGGATCATGTTTTTTTTTCGATTACTAAGACTTTCGGGTGCGAATAGTCATTGGCAATGAGGGGTACTCGGGTACCTATAGCCACACACACACACACACACACACATATATATATATATATCTATATATATATATATATATATATATATATATATAGGGCCTACATGTATCCTACCTAAAAAAAGAGAAAATATCGGAGTGGGATCAAGGTAGTCAAAATTAATAGATCCGGCTACGCATCGCCGCTTTCGTTAACGGAACCTATAGACACACACACACACACACACACACATATATATATATATATCTATATATATATATATATATAAATATATATATATATATAGGGCCTACATGTATCCTACCTAAAAAAAGAGAAAATATCGGAGTGGGATCAAGGTAGTCAAAATTAATGGATCCGGCTACGCATCGCCGCTTTCGTTAACGGGTCCCCTTAAACTAAATTAACGTTATGCGGATATCATTTGTGGTCGTTGATTTGAGTCAAACTGAAGAATAAAGGTTATAAACAGATCGTCCATTCAATTTTCTTTCATTTGATAATACATTTTGTCGTACAAACTTTACAATAATATTTTAAATATTTTTTCATAAACCCAACCTCTCACTTCTGGTAGCCGGGTACCAATAGTCGCAGCCTTTTAACAATTGTCCAAGTAATAGTAGTATGTCTTTTGTTAAATTATATTTTAATTCACTGTATATATTAAAACAATATCAGTTTTCACATTTTATTTTAATTAATTGTTGTGCAAACAATATCAATTTAAAATTTTATTTTAACAAATTTCTATTATTAAACACAAATCCGGCAACAACAATGGATATTAACTCTTGAGTTGTTTACTGTGCTCTGTTCCTTGTGATATTTTCCTTTGTCCTGTGTGCTGAGGAAGGCTCTATGCCGAAACATTCTAATCTTATTGTCCTGTCCTTAAATTCACGCGTCCACAGACCTCGTTTGGCTATGTCATTTACTTAGCTTGAATGCAGTCCTTGAATTATTGTAGTACGAAATAGACCACTGATAGGTACAGGCAGTTGCCGGATCCCGGAATAGAGATGAAGTTGTGCGCATGAAGTTCGCTGTGTGACAGAGGAACACAAACCAAAACAACAATGTATCATAGTCTCACCCCCCCCCCTTCCCCCCCCCCCCCCCAAAAAAAACCCNNTTACTTGAGTTCAGGCGTCAAGCATGAAACTCGCTGCGTGACAGATTTTTTCACTCAGACTTTTTTTTTGTACTCGGTACAATTAATGTGAAATAGAGTTGGGGGGGGGGGTGGAAGGCCGGTTTTGAAGAGGATGCAGGACACACCAGAAGCAAAATGTTTATAAGAGAAGTAATTCAAAACGCTATAAAATAGTTTGTGATAAAATTATATTTAAAGAAAATACCCCATAGCCTGCTATTATTTTGGGGACATAGTGCAACATGAGCAAGCTACTAGAATGATGACGAAAGAGAGACAACAGAGCTATATTTCAGAGCAGTAAACAGATGATTTTGTCGCCCTTTTTCTGTGTGAATGGCATGATATTTCATTCTTTGATTCACATCTGAAGATGTCACCCGGGGAGAGCGCCTCTTTTGGCCCAGATGTATGGATGGTAGGCCTATGAAATCACAATTATAGCCGTAGAGCAGTGGTTCTTAACCTTTTTGGGGGTACTGAACCCCACCAGTTTCATATGGACATTCACCGAACCCTTCTAAATAGGAAAAATAAAATATGATTTTTTTTCCGATTTTTTTTGGGACCTCCACCGAACCCCTGAGACTGACTCACCGAACCCCTGGGGTTCGAGCGAACCCAGGCTAAGAACCACTGCCATAGAGTCTATGTGTATTTCTAGTTCAGTATCCTTGCTTTATAGGACCGGGTGATGGGTGCTGCGTGGCCGGGCGGTCAAAACTGTCTCAAACCAAATAGCTGGTGTTCTGGAGTTCAATCCCTACCAAAGCGCCAACATCTCTAGCACCCGGGTGGATGGGACTCGTTAGCCTTGGACGGCAACCCATCTCAGAGAAGGCAAACTCTGAATTTAAACCAGGAGCCAGAATGATCAACAAATGACCCTCAAATATAAGAGGAGAGGAAGAAAAGGTCCAACGAAGAAAAGTATGTTTCTATTTTAAGCTATTGTAATATTATTGGCATCTGAGCAAATTGAGGTCTGCCTTTTCGTAAAGGTTAAAGAAACGTATTTCGTTGTAGTGAAAACACAACGACCCACCAGAACACAACGACCCACTGGAACACAACGACCCACCGGAACGCAACGACCCACCAGAAAACAACAAGCCCACCGGAACACAACGACCAACCGGAACGCAACGACCCACCGGAACACAACAAACCACCGGAACACAACGACGCACCCAGTAGCTAGTGTTAGTGTCCCCTTCAGATTTGCATGCTATCACAGGGAAGGAACTATATGAATCTGGCGACATATTTGACAACATTCTGACTAAGCGCCAAACGCTGTACTTCTGCGTCACAGTTGCTCTAATGTTTTCCTGCAGAGAAGTATCGCTCTAGCGTGTCTCGTTGGTGTGTTTGCCCATCTAGTAAGCGGTAAGTCGCGGGACAAATTTACATTGTCTAAAAATAAGCTTTAAGAATGTGCATGGAGCAAATTGTGTTTGGGTCGGTGAGCGCATTCATATGTTAGAGCAGGCGTCTTTAGTACGTACTATTCCCTTCTTTAAACAATAAAGACATAAAATTAAAAAGTCCAATATAAACATACATTTAATTGCATGTCAATATTTTTTCGGTTGTAAAATATATACAACTTTCACTCTCCCTTGGTGATAACCAAACTTACAGTACTTAACCGTGGGTGGCCTTTTTTAAATGATATACAGTACTTAACCGTGGGTGGCCTTTTTTAAATTGTGTACAGTACTTAACCGTGGGTGGCCTTTTAAATTGTGTACAGTATTTAACCATGGATGGCCTTTTAAATTGTGTACAGTACTTAACCGTGGGTGGCCTTTTAAATTGTGTACAGTACTTAACCGTGGGTGGCCTTTTAATTTATTTTTTAATATTTAAGGTGATGGTTGACGCCGGCATTTACACGCCCCCCTCCCCCCCCCCCAGTTCACACCGCCACGAAAATGGCAATGGAATCTATATAGAATCTAGGAGGATAGATTGGAAAAAAGGGGGGGGGGAAAAATTATGGATCTCAAAGTTGTGATGTAGAAAACGAACAAAAAAAAAATAATGTATGTTATATTGCGTGGCACTGGAAAGAATTTTCCAAAAGGCTCAAAGCGGTTTGGCTGTTTTGTAATTTACCTCTAATTGTGTAATGTACTTAACCGTGGGTGGCCTTTTAATTTATTTTTTAAAATTTAAGGTGATGGTTGCCGCCGGCATTTACACGCCCCCCTCCCCCCCCCCCAGTTCACACCGCCACGAAAATGGCAATGGAATCTATATAGAATCTAGGAGGATAGATTGGAAAAAAGGGGGGGGGGAATAATTATGGATCTCAAAGTTGTGATGTAGAAAACGAACAAATAAACAATAATGTATGTTATATTGCGTGGCACTGGCAAGAATTTTCCAAAAGGCTCACAGCGGTTTGGCTGTTTTGTAATTTACCTCTGTGCACCACAGCCTTTTTTTTTTTACTCATCGGAAACTCGGGGGGGGGGGGGTCATTAGTTTTATGCGCAGTTATAAAAAATCACACACTATTATAAACCGACTAAACAGTTTGACAGAAAAAAAATGTTTAATTCAAACGTCAGACTTAATTAATTGTACAATCGTAACAAGTAGCCTGTATCATTTTAAAAAGTATTTTTCAGCTAAGCAATACCATGAAAACCTCCGGCCTATGGCCTTACACAAAGTTACAAATAGAGCAAGTCATATAATTTATTCAAATATTCTAAAATAATATAATGTAGAATACATCATCAAAGATGTGTTTTTACAACGTAAAACACGAAGCCGAAATGGAAGACCTCGTATATTGGTTTACTATCCAGATTAGGTATTGGGAAATCTTATTGTTCTCGCTTCCTTAATTTTTTTATAGGAAAATAATAATAATAATTGAAAGCCTAGTAGTAATACGATTCAATTAAAACAAGAATACATATATTTCCAATGTCCCAAGCAGTCCTCTAAGTCTATGGAGAGTGGAAATAACTTTTAAACAAAAAACAAAAACAAAAAAAAAATCAGTGAACGGAATCTGTTCTTTTTTTTTCAGGACCTCAGCTAACATCAAGCTTGCGCACCAAACAAAGTAGCACCGATTGCTCCAAAAGGTGAGGATCATGTCATTGCTATGACGCAGCAAGACACCTGTCTATGAAGAGCGCTGTGTTCAATAGTTCAATGACAACAATATCTTTTATTTGAATAAAAAACGTTCACAACGTGTATAAGAAGAAATGACATCAAGTGAATCATTTCCAGCAAGATATCATTGGTAAGATCTTTAAATGAACCAGCTTGCAAGCCACACGTGAGCTCAAGGACCCTCGAGACCAGATGGCTTGCCAAACGTGTTACCACACGTGACGTCTTCTTCAAGGTAAAGGTGTGGTGAAGTCATTGGCTGAAACCTTCCACCGACGTCACTGCATGAAACAGACTGTAAAAACATAGTGTAAACACATATGGTAATAGCAATGAAATGTATTTGTTTGAATCTTTGTTTAGCTGCATGGACTGGCGCTGTCTTTGTTAAGATTTCCGTCAACGTTACGACCTGTCTTTGTGGTATGAAATGAAACCATAATATTTGGTGAGGAGGATCTCTGTGTGTGTGGCGGGGTGGTTGAGGTGTGGTTAGCGATGTGTGTAACAGTTTACGCAGTAAGCATAAAAGCATGTGTAGATTTTTACTTAAGTTATGCTTGTTACAGAATTTAAAAAAAAATAATAATAGTTCTTTGAATCATTTCAAGAAGGTCATGAAAGAAAAAAACTACCAACATGGTCTTCAGGAGTTTTGAAAGCTGATGATGAGTTGGATCACTTCGACCTGAATTTCTGGCTTTTTTTTTTATTGTTTTTATTGTTTTTTTGTTTTTTTTATTGTTTTTTTTTTTTTTTTTTTTTTGTTTTTTTTTTTTTTTTTTTTTTTTTTTTTTTTTTTTTTTTATTTTTTTTTTTTTTTTTTTACTTTTGTGTATTGTATTTTTATAAATAAATACTCATTACCAAAAAACAACCTAATTCTTGTTTAGTCCGATGCATACTGGCCAGTGATTAGACCTCTGTCTCCAATAATTACTTTATCTGCATTGTAAATGGAAAAATATCTGAAATTGGAAGGGGAAAAACAATATTTTTATAGCAATTAGAAATTATTTTTGAACAAAGTTGTAGTTTGATTAATGTGATTAAATTTATCAACTAAAGGATCGCAACTTTCTGTGCCAAAATGCAAACAAGGTTACTGTCTGATCAAGTGGACATGGTCCTGCAAGCCATATGTGCAGTATTTTCAATGATGCATTCAATCTGAGAAGTGCATCTTTATCAGTAAGACTACGTCTATTTCAGTTCTATCCCCACAGCAAGCTGGGTTGTTGGTTTTGTTGTTGATGTTGTTCCATGGCACTCTAGCAACTGTCTTTCGACTTCCGTGGCTGAGGGTTGTCCCCACAAAATTACTGCTGCTTAATTAAATAGGCTAAAGCAGGGGCGCTTAATTTTTTTTGTTAAAACATGGATATCGGTTCACTATCCCCCAGGCAGCGCCGGGGAAAGGGCAGCGCCGGGGCAAGGGCAGCGCCGGGGCAAGGGCAGCGCCGGGGCAAGGGCAGCGCCGGGGTAAGGGCAGCGACGGGGCAAGGGCAGCTCCGGGGCAAGGGCAGCGCCGGGGTAAGGGCAGCGACGGGGAAGGGCAGCGACGGGGCAAGGGCAGCGCCGGGGTAAGGGCAGCGACGGGGCAAGGACAGCGCCGGGGCAAGACTTTAAGCCGGGGCAAGGGCAGCGACGGGGCAAGGGCAGCGCCGGGGCAAGGGCAGCGCCGGGGTAAGGGCAGCGACGGGGAAGGGCAGCGACGGGGCAAGGGCAGCGCCGGGGTAAGGGCAGCGACGGGGCAAGGACAGCGCCGGGGCAAGACTTTAGTTTGAAAAAAATATGCCAGCTGAACATATCTTTTTTTGTATTTTGTTTTTAACAGTAAGGGGGAAAATTAGTTAAAATGAAGAACAATTTTAATCAGCTTAAACTTATTTTTATTTCATTAGAAGTACGAGACTGCATTTGGCTGATGAGATTTTCTATATTTGGTGGGGCAGGCTAAGAAGCTCTTGCGTGCCGGGGTCTGGCTCGCCGGTCGTAGTTTGAGGACCCCTTTCTGCCCATACGTCCATTGTACTGCTTCTTTTTTTCTTGTTCGCTTTTAATTTTTATTTTGCTTTAGCAGTATCAATAGTTTACATATTTTTAATAATTGTAAAGCGCTTAGAGCTGTAAGGTGAGCGCTATACAAAAAATGCCTAAATAATAATAATACTAATAATTACCGTATTTTCTTTTTAATATTCCATTGTGACCAACTTACTTGTTGATGATGTGTCTTTGAGAGTCCGACTCTTGAGTTTCTGTCGTGTTAAAAGTCTTACTCGACGTGCCTACAATGTGCCTCTCGATGCGCTCATCCCCACTTGGTGGTGCCAACGATTCCCTAAGGATGCACGTGGCAGGTGATATGAGAGGGGAACAGTTCAGACACGTCACAATAAACCTAACCAAAAAATACCTTCAAAACTATTTTTTCTCTCCTTTTTTTGTAAAGTCTCAGTTTAATGCTCAGTTCACACGGTCAGATTTTCCTCAAATTTTGGTCCTATTCCTTTTTCTGAACGCACCATTTTGTGTTACAACACAGTGCAATGAAAAAGAAGTTTGACCAAAATTTGACCAAAATTGAACTGAGCATAGTTGCAGTGTTTCGAGCAAAAAACAAACAAACCGTACGTCCCAAACGGGCATGATTGTGGAGTACCGTCCCAGAGGGGCGTGATTGTGGAGTACCGTCCCAGATGGGCGTGATTGTGGAGTACCGTCCCAGAGGGGCGTGATTGTGGAGTAGCGTCCCAGAGGGGCGTGATTGTGGAGTACCGTCCCAGAGGGGCGTGATTGTGGAGTACCGTCCCAGAGGGGCGTGATTGTGGAGTACCGTCCCAGAGGGGCGTGATTGTGGAGTACCGTCCCAGACGGGCGTGATTGTGGAGTACCGTCCCAAACGGGCGTGATTGTGGAGTACCGTCCCAGACGGGCGTGATTGTGGAGTACCGTCCTAGAGGGGCGTGATTGTGGAGTACCGTCCCAGATGGATGTGATTGTGGAGAGTGATTGTGGAGTACCGTTTCAGACGGGCGTGATTGTGGAGTACCGTCCCAGACGGGCGTGATTGTGGAGTACCGTCCCAGGGGGTGTGATTGTGGAGTACCGTCCCAGGCGGGCGTGATTGTGGAGTACCGTCCCAATCGGGCGTGATTGTGGAGTACCGTCCCAGATGGGCGTGATTGTGAAGTACCGTCCCAGATGGGCGTGATTGCGAAGTACCGTCCACACCCATCTCGTGAGAGACCCAGCGGCGTGCTAGAGGCGGTTTGATCCAGCCCGGACTAATAGGTTCATAATTATGGACAATTTTACCAAACGTTTAAAAAAATATCAAAATAACAATGCTAATAAACAAATAGTTCTTTTTTATTTTTAAAGCACCAAACCGGATGTTGCTTGTCGGGCGACACACCACTGGATACGCCAGCGTAATCTCTACGGCCAATGAATCGTGTGCATTCTATTAGACGGAGCCGACACCGTCAATAAAAGAAGCTACAAAAATAAAATTCAGGCACGGTGGTTTCAAATTCAGTTTCTAAAATACCATTTCATCAAATCCTGGTAATAAGACAGGAATCTTTAATCAAATCATTTCCGTTCATTTGATGTTCATTTTATGGGTTGCTTGAGCAGTGAATATTAAAACTTCTTCTTAGCATCATGCAATGTACTTTGCTTTCTTAGCATAATGCAATGTACTTTGCTTTCTTAGCATCATGCAATGTACTTTGCTTTCTTAGCATCATGCAATGTACTTTGCTTTCTTAGCATCATGCATACATGAAACGAAAGAATCGTAGTACGTTACATGAAACCTTTCTTAGCATCATGCAATGTACTTTGCTTTCTTAGCATCATGCAATGTACTTTGCTTTCTTAGCATCATGCAATGTACTTTGCTTTCATTAATCGAATTGTGCTTGCCACGAGAGAAAGGTGCGTGTCACAGTCAGCACTATGATAGCTGCGGGTGGGAGGTGCATTGGCCAGCTCCACGCATCGGGTGATGACGAGGTCTGGTTGATGCTAGTGACGGGAATGTAGGTGTCGCCATGAAACCTCATGGTTTTTTTGTTTGTTTGTTTTTTTGTTGTTGTTTTTTTGCACTTGAAAACGGTGTCGGTAACACAGAGATCATGGGAGCAGCACAACTCCAGCAGTCGCTGTCGGTAACAAAGAGATCATGGGAGCAGCACAACTCCAGCAGTCGCTGTCGGTAACACAGAGATCATGTTTCGCAACATGGCAAGTAAGAACCGTTCGTCCTGGATTTGAAGCGGACCTAAAACCGACTGACGACGCCGCGAGACAGACTGCCGTTTGGGACAAGGAACGCGCCGGACTCAACGCTTACGTTGCCAGCCTCCTAGAGATCCGACTACCACCAGATACTGGTACCATTGACTGCCAGGCAAACCCCACAGATGAACCCTGGCAGCAAGGCATGAGACTCGCAATGAATCTCAAAGTTCTTTATCTATGCCGTTCCAGTTCCATGAAAAAGCCAACTCTGCAGCTGGTCGTAAATCCCACCTATCTGTAAAAAATATATATTTTTTTTAAACTGCCCCTGGTGTGGACCCCCCCCCCCGGTCGTCCGCCACTGGTTGAGCCTAATCGAACAACACTTATGCCAAGTTTGAAGTCATTACAACATATTCTTGACATGGACACGTCACAACTGTAGACAGAGACACAAATGGTTTACCCTTTGTTCTGGAGAACGCTGTCAAACAAACTTGTTGTTAATGGTCTCGGGTTAACTTCTTCTTTCAAACCCGCAGTCAGAGCATGGGAATCTAGGAAAAAACAAAGTCAGGGCATGGTATTCTAGAGAGGAAACAGAGTCAGGGCATGAGATTCTAGAGAGGAAACAGAGTCAGGGCATGGGATTCTAGAGAGGAAACAGAGTCAGAGCATGGGAATCTAGGAAAAAACTAAGTCATGACAAGGGATTCTAGAGAGGAAACAGAGTCAGTTCATGGGATTCTAGAGAGGAAACAGAGTCAGGGCATGGTATTCTAGAGAGGAAACAGAGTCAGGGCATGGGATTCTAGTGAGGAAACAGAGTCAGGGCATGGGATTCTAGAGAGGAAACAGAGTCTGGGCATGGTATTCTAAAGAGGAAACAGAGTCAGGGCATGGGATTCTAGAGAGGAAACAGAGTCAGGGCATGGTATTCTAAAGAGGAAACAGAGTCAGGGCATGGTATTCTAGAGAGGAAACATAGTCAGGGCATGGGATTCTAGAGAGGAAACAGAGTCAGGGCATGGTATACTATGAAAAAAACAACAGCAGAGCTTGGAAAGGGACAAACAAAGTCAGGACATGGGATTCTAGAAACAAACAAAGTCAGGGCATAGGATTCTAGAATAAAAAAAGACAAGGCATGGGACTCTAGAAGAGACAAAGTCAGGGCATAGGATTCTAGAATAAACAAAGACAAGGCATGGGACTCCAGAAGAGACAAAGTCAGGGCATAGGATTCTAGAATAAACAAAGACAAGGCATGGGACTCCAGAAGAGACAAAGTCAGGGCATGGGATTCTAGAAACAAAAAGGAATGACGAACATATAAAATATTGTCTTTATTTTTGAACACTCAGTATTTACATGTTAGGTGTTTACAAAATGTGATTGTACTAAATGATACGCCCAGGAATGTAACTCTAACATTTCTGGTGCGTTTCGTCCATGTCAAACTTTCTTATCATTCAATAGATGTATACCTTATTTTCAGAACATCTAAGTTCAAGGATTCACTTGAGAATTATTCATTAATTCAATGAACAGAAAAGACATTTTACGCCATTTTAAAAATCGTATATATATTTTTTTTAAATTCTTTTATAAATCATAATACATGTTAAGAAATAATTAGGGTCCTACCTGCTTCCAGTTTTTGTCCAGTCTGTTTTTCAATCATCTCGACGATATCTGAGTGTCTGCGTTGAAAGGCTGCAGCCATGGCTTGTTGAATAACCTCATTGCTGTGTGCGTCCTTGACCTCTAGAAGAGTCCTCACAGCCTGGCGATGTCCATTTTCTGCACTCAAAACAAGGGCTGTCTTCCCGTTCTTATCCTTTCTATTAATATCTGACCTAGATTTTAACAGTGTTTGAATGACCAGGTGATGTCCTAAGGTAGAAGCAGACAACAGCGGCGTGTCACCGTTAGAGTTGGCCTTCTCAATATCCGCCTTTGCTTCCAGTAGATCATCCACAATGCTCTTATGTCCCAAAGATGCACTGATATTTAGGGCTGTGTCCCCATTTTTGTTCGTGGCATTCACATCACACTTGGCCTTGATGAGATTTTTTACTATTTCTGTTCGACCTCTTCTTGCTGCGATGATGAGAACAGTGTCTCCTTTCTCATGTTCTCTGAGCTCTAATGTATTTTTAGCTCCATCATCTTGGAGAAGATACAACACAATCTCTGTGTACCCGTTGTTAGAGCTCAACATTAAAGGTGTATAACCCACATTGTTCTGTACTGTTGCATCAGCGTTGTATTCTAAAAGCAAACGAACGGCATCCTTATGGCCGTTAGCTGAGCAGATATGAATGGCAGAGACTCCCTTTGTATCACTTGGTGTGGTTTTGGCCCCTTTCTCCAGCAATAATTTCATGCACTCTGTTTTGCCATACTGCGTACAGAACATGAGAGGAGTCCAGCCACCCTCCCCACACTGATTTACGCTAGCTCCACTGTCAATTAAAAGAGTGACAGTCTGAGAATCCCCGTTGTGGGCTGCCATCATCAAGACCGTCATTCCCTTGTTGTTCACAACAGAGATGTCAGCCTTCCTATCAATCAGAGCTTTGGTGATGAGATAGTTGCCTTTCAAGGCCGCCATGTGAAGCGGGAAATCCCCGTCCGCATCACGTTTGTTGACAACCGCATGTGCTTGCAGTAAGAGATCAACAACCTCGGCATGCCCCTCATGTATGCTCACATGGAGAGGAGTTTGGCCTTTGCAAGTCTCGCTGTTGACCACAGCCCCTTTTGATAAAAGAATTCGAACGTTTCTCGCACGCCCTTTTAAAGAAGCCACAAATAGAGGGGATCCGCCATCTTTGTCTTTTTCGTTGACCGAAGCACCACGCTTGATTAAAGCTTCCAGGATGTCAGCATAACCATGCCCAGCACTTATAGTAAGGGCGGTAACCCCAGCCCTTGCTCGAGTATTGGGGTTACCCATATGGTCAAGAAGTATCAGAGCCGTGTTTGTATGTCCGAACTGAGAGGCCACCATGAGCGAGTCCCAACCTTTCATATCTACGGCGTCCACGTTCGCTCCAGCTTTCAAAAGACATTGCACTACATCGCCATGGCCACCGTAGGAAGCATGGATCAAAGGTGTCCTACCCTTGACGTTACACACATTCACCTCAGCCTCTTTCTCTAGCAAAGCCCTAACGATGCTAATGTCCCCTTTAAATGAAGCTAGATGCAAGGGGGTGTCACCATCATTATCGCACGCCTTCACGTCAACTCCTCTGCCAATCAGATACAATGAAGCGTCCACGTGACCATTAAAGGCACTTGGACAGAGGGCAGTTTGACCTCCTGGGCCAAGTGCATTCACAACAGCCCCAGCCTCTAACAGCTGATGCAATATTTCTGTGTTCCCATTAAACGCCGCGAGATGTAAAAGTGTGATGCCGTGTTTTCCTCGCATGTTAACCCTAGGATAGGGTTTCTCTTGGTTGGACAAAAGCAGTTTCACGACGCGTTTCCGGCCGTGCATCACGGCAAAGGTCAAGGCCGTGTTGTTTTCTAAGCTAACCTGCAAGTCGTTAGCACCGGCTGCCAGCAATAGTTCAACCACATGTTCGTGGCCATTTTGAGCAGCGCACATCAAGGGCGTATCTCCATCAGTGTCAGTTATATTGGGGTCAGCCCCCTCTTTTAAAAGGCATTCGACGATCGTTGAGTTCCCTACAAGAGCACTGATAAAAAGTGGTGTCCTTCCATCTTTGCCTGCCATGTTCACAGACGCTCCGTGTTTGATCAGCTTTTGCACCGATAGAACTTGCCCCGTTGCCGTGGCAACTATCAACGCCGTATGTCCCATTTTATCAGTGTGGTCAACTTCCGCTCCGCACTTTAGTAAAACCTTTAACGTGTTCAGATTCCCATGACCTGCAGCTATGTCGAGGGCAGTTCCGCCACTTATCTGTTCAGCATTGACGTCGGCACCCTTTTCAATGAGAGCTTCTGCGCCTTCATAGTTATCATTCTGTGCACAAGCCATCAGCGGTGTCCATTGTCGTATGTCCTTGGTGTTGACATCGGCTCCCTTTCTTATCAGTAGCTTCAGTAGCCCACCGCCTTCTTCATTCGCAGCCAGGATCAGCGCATCATCCCCGTCTTTATCCTTGTTTGTCACCACCGCCCCACGGTCCAGCAGGTCTCGCACGACGCCTTCATGATTGTAGAAAATAGCAAACTGAAGAGCGTTAATTCCATCATACGTTTCTACGTTAATGTCCGAGACTTTGCTGGCGATGATTTCTACAATGTCCTCCCTGCCTGAAGCCGCCGCCAGGTGCAGTGCGGTCTGTCCGGAACTTGACCTTGCATCTGCATTTGCCCCTTCGTCCAAAAGTTTTTTCACGAGATCCTTTCGTCCCATCGCGGCGCACACCATGAGGGGCGTGGTGTCCAAGTCAGGTATTGTGCCGTCGATCGACTCCACCTTTTCAAGAAGAAGTCTGTACAAGTCTTGGTCGCCGAGCAAAGAAAATTGCAATGAAGGATCTAGCATATTTTTCACAAAGTTAACTTTATCTTTTTTCATGGCTTTTTGATCATTTAAATTCCTTTTCATTTCTCTGAAATCTTGAGGACCTTTCAAATCACCCGCCTCCCCTTTTAGCCCCTCTCCTAGTTCTTCGACGGCCTCCCGCGCTGCACGTTCGAGTTCGTTTCCCATGTTCAGTTTTCCTGTCCCTTTTGTCCAGGCGTTTATCTGCCAGCACTGGGTACAAGAAAAATTGCTGTCAACGGATTATCGCAATCTTAGAATCGTTTTTTTTAAATTTTTATATTTTTTTAAATCGTGGGGTGTGTGTGTGGGGGGGGGGGAGGGGGAATTTAACACGAGTTAAAATTCTCCGGCAATAAATGCAGCCGAGACTGTCATTCCAGGATCCTCTTTAAGCCGTTTCATGAAGGGTCAATAGTTACTCCATAGTCTCGCGAAGACGGAAGGATGACATATATATATATATATGTGTGTGTGTGTGTGTGTGTATGTGTGTGTCTGTGTGGCAGTGTGAGAGTCTGTGTGTCAGTGTGAGAGTGTGTGTTTGGGTGTGTTTAGGTTGGTGTGTGGGTGGACGGTCCCTATTATTTCTTTTTTTACTTTACATGTATTATGGGATCTATGTAATTGCTTTCCGAAGATGCTATTTCCGAAGAGGCCATTTCCGAAGATCCCATAATGCTGGCGGGTAGGTTTAGTGAACATATTAAACAAACGAAGTCCTCCTGGGTATCATCACATTTTAACGGAGATGATCACAGGAACACATCAGATGTACCCATCACGGCTCTAATGTCCTGCACCAATACACCAGCGAGAGTGCAGAATGAAACAAATTAATTTAGATTTTTGGCACCATATCACGATAATGAATGAAGCAAATAATCTACTATTCGCAATCCTTAATTTCTCTCAATTTTTATTCTTTACTTTTGCTGTTTAAAATCTTACAATAACAATACTTATTTTTATTTTAACCGTGATAGTTCGCAACACAGAAAAACGTGGAACGTACGTTTAGATTTTGAACAACTTCACTTCCGTTTCTAGCTTCCTTTTCTGAACATTGAGCTACAATGACTTTATTGAGATCTTCCAAAACATAAGTTTTATTTTTTAATTAAAATGTATCTGTAGTTTACTATATTATATTCTCTGCTGAAGAAGGCATCTCGCCGAAACGTCTGCTTAATTGTCTTGTATTTTATTTTCAAGACTAAAAAATATCTTGCTTTGATTTAAATTTACTTAACTTTAAACGGCTTGATTGAACGCAGTCCGTCATGACTCATGTATTACCTTAAATAAAGATGGTATTTTCAATGATACAAGACTTGCACAATTTTTGTATAATTCTTAGATATCCGTTGTTTTCAGGGGGGGGGGGGAAGTAAATGTTACCAGTAACAGTTATTGCTATTATGTTTAGCCAAAAATTTTTATCTTGAATGTTAGTAAGTAAATCTTCACTTTTTATTCTTAAATGATACAAGACTTGCACAATAATATTATAATTCTTAGATCTCCGTTGTTTTCAGGGGGGGGGAGAAGTAAATGTTACCAGTAACAGTTATTGCTATTAGTATTAGCCAAAAATTTTTATCTTGAATGTTAGTAAGTAAATCTTCACTGTTTATTCTTATGTCATTACTGATTAAGTGAAGTGCAAACACTCATCAATAATATAATAATATATGGATCAGCATATCTGAAGCAGTCTGGGCTTCAAGATTTTTTATGGCAGTTAAACTCTCAATTTTAGGCTAAAATAAAAATGAAACAAATAAACTTTAAACCTACCCGTTTGTTGATAAACTCAATGGTCTGTCCTCTTCCCAGGTCCTTTAAAATAAATTAAGATATAAATGATACAAACTGAGCCAAAATAAAACGGAAATTCATATTATTAATCTATAGAAAAACAAATGGATTTTCCCGTTTTTTTTTTTCAAAGAAAGAGAGCGGTTTATCAATTTCCCGTTTTTAATTGGAAAAAAAAGGGAGATGGGGGTGTAAATTAAATTATTTCAAATTTTCCCCATACAACTGCGATCTTTCAGGAACATATACAGTTTCATAATAATCAAGAATTACCATAATTATGACTATGTTAAGTTACGTACTTTTGTTTGTGAAGTTATCAGACAAAACAGTTCATTACTTTTACCTTAACATTTGACTTAGTCAACTGTCTTTTTAAAAAATAAATTTTATTAATTTCTTTTTAACAGGAAACATATTTTTCATAAAACTTTTACATCTTTTTACAATTTAGTGTGATATTTATAACAATACCAGAGCAATGACAATAATTGATAATTCAAAAAGTTTTATTTAAAATGATGATAAAAGTATTTAGTTGCAACAAATGATAAGTACACTATTTTGTAAGGAGGATTTTGGGCTAATGGGGGTAAGCTGCTCATCTATGTGGTCATTGACAGTATGCCCATCACACCTCTACGTCATCAAAACCATGCGACATGGTTATAACATTAGTTTATTGACACACTATCTCTCAGTTGTTGAATTTCTCATGATTAAAATCATAAAAGTTAAAAGCAAATTTTAAAAAAATATATATTTTTTAAGTGTCAAAGATTGTTGAGATTTTAGGTTTTATTTCGTGTCATAAGATTTTTGAAAAATGTGTTATTGTTCTTTTGGATCGAGTAATTTTTGGTCAATATTTTTTTTACAGAATGTCCGTCAATTTACGGCTGTTTGGCAACGCTGTACGTAAAATTCAACAAACGACCCCCCCCCCCCCCCCACAAATCACTCTAACCAAATATATCAGCCCCGACCCACCCACACACACAAAGTAATATATCTCAAAATGATATGCAATAGGTTTACATTCCCTGTTAACTAGTGTTTCACATCTAACATTATAGCGAAATACACACACACATTTATGGGGATTTTCTAGAGACAAATGATAAACAGCGTTCTTGGTAGAGGAAATTTCCACACTCACAGTCAGCAAGATTGGGGTTTTTCCGATATCGCTTTGACTTCTCCAACTCTTTGTAAAAACTTCATTTAGAACATACATTTAAAATATGCAGGTAAGAATATACTGATTTCTGGATTCTCTTTTGTGTCAGCTTAATGCAAGCTAAGGTTAGACTAGTTAAAATTTTAACATGGCGTTGAGTTGAAAACATTGCATGCTACTGTTTCATTGTTCGAATTATTATTTTTTTTAAAAAATATTATGTAATATAAGTCTGCTCGAGTCTAATGGTACCCGGGTGCGAATGTCGGCGCTGCGTGTTCAAGTTTAGGTCCATTTTGACTCAGTGCTATTCGGATGTCATTTGTGGTAGTTTATTTTAGTTAAACTGAAGAATTAGGTTTACAAACATATAGTCCATTCAATTATCTTTCATTTGATACCTCATTTATTATTACAAACTTAACAATAAAATTTTATATCGTTTTTTAATCCCAACCTCTCACTTCTGGTACCCGGGCACCAATAGCCACTTCGGTAGGATACAGGATATATATCCCATACCAGAGTGTGCCTCTTTGGCTTTGTGTGTTAACTCGAAGAATCTACAAAAAAAAAAATTTGTAAAATAAAAACAGAAAAGGTCATTGATTTTTTAAAAAGCTTGAAATTCTTTGAAATGTTTTATGTTGGAAATTCCATTATGTCTTTAAATATTTGAAGAATTGATGATGTCATCTTCTATTTTTAGACAATTTGTCCTGACAATCGTGTTGTCGCTAGATTTTGATAAATAAGAAATACAAACAGAATTAAATAAACTGTTTTTTTTTTCTAACTTGCTACATAATCCACTGATATAATGGTCCCAGGGGCGTCTTAAAAGCAGGGGCGATCCTGGGCAGAGGAATGCATTGAGGCCTCCCTGTTCAGTAGCGTGGGGAGGGTGAGGCGGAAGGGGAGGTCTGTCATCGCCAAAATTAGGCAGAATGTCGTCTGGGGCCAGCACTGACACCATACACAAATAGACACTGGTCTATAGTTGTGGTCCGGAGGTCAATGCCCGCAAACTAACTCTGAATTCAAACCAGGAGCCAAAATTATATGAAAAAAAAATTATAAAAAAGTCATGTTGAAAAAGCATGTTCAACAGCACCGACAATGCACTTTTGGGCATACGAAATGACCACCTGCTTCTTAACTAAAGAAGGATTCAAAAAGGGTTTTTTCAGGGGGGGGGGGGCAAAACAAAACTTGCTTATGTGGAGGCGCCACATTACATAGCAATTGAAACAAAAACCTGTGCTACTAAAATGATGTCACTGATACCCATTGTTACGCTTGAGCAAACCTGGCTACGCCTTGGGAAAATGAGAGCAGCTAGAAACAGCTTTACTAACAATAATCATAGTCATATCACAAACAATGATATTTAGCCTTTAAGAACCTTTCAGTTGATTCTGCTATATAAAAGTTAAGTGCAAAGTCTTTTTAACATGTTGATTAACAAGCTAAAGATGTAATGAAATGGTTTTCCCACAATTGTGTGTCATTAAAATAGATCAGCACAAAGTCAAACGTATTTATACATTTATTTCTTTTTTACAATTCCTTTTTGTGTGTGTGTGTGGGGGGGGGGTGTTAGAAAATGTTGACATAATTAAATAAGGGGGGGGGAGTCCATTTGACAGTTGTTTACAAGGGCGGGGGGGGGGAAAAAATAATTGCTTAAAACTTGTAGCACTTACGATCTAGTCCATTTGAAAGTTGTGGACAAGGGCGGGGGGGAGTAAAAAATAATTGCTTAAAACTTGTTGACGTAATTAAAGGACGACTCCACGATAACAAAAGCACCCAATGCTGTTTTTTGGATAAGAAGGTGGCGGTACTGTCTCTTGGGTCGGAGAGGGAGGACTAAATCAAAGGCTCCCGAAGGAAACGTCAGGTTGGTTTTGTGGAGGCGGCTCGATGAGCAGTTTGAGAAATTTTTTGATTTTTTTTTTTGTTATGTTAAAAAAAAACCCTTTGGTAAGCCTGCCTTCTACTGCAATTTGAAAGCAAATGAACCCCTTACCTTAAAACATGAGACCCCTCGGCAACTTTCCAGTGTGCCCATGCCTTAAGAGCCCGCATGAACGTCCTGCATAAAATTATAATACTACTACAGGACACTCTTGAACACTTTAAACATAGTAAATATATACATTTAAAATATTTTTAAAAAAAACACCCATGAAATGATCCAAAATTTAAGAAATTAATGTTGTTAATAAGACAGTTGTGACCGTGAACAGTTCCATTTGAATTTAATATCAACATAAAAAATTTAAAAATTAAACACATTTATAAACAATATTTAAACCGCATTTTAAACACTATTTTAAACCATAATTTAAACCCTCTTTTAAACACTATTTAAACACTATCTTAAAAGCTAGTACAAACACTGTTTAACACTATTTTAAACAGTATTTTAAACACCATTTTCCTTGAAAATATGTGTCATAACGCATACGTTTTGTAAGGTAAAATAAAAAATATGATTTTTTTAATCAAAATAAATGGAACCATGTCTTGATTAAATTGGACATAAATTATTTTCAGCATATAAATAAACATTCTGATAAGAACTATAAAATGTACACATAAGATAATTAAAGTATATTTGATGTGCAAAATTCAGCCATCCAGCATAATAAAACCTAACTTCGCCAATGACAATACTCTTTTTAGGAATACACTTTCAGTTTCCACGCTTGAATATTTCACATAGACCGATTTTGAATCATTAAGTTTCTGCTAGATAGATTCAAGGCTGATCCATTTAAACTAACAAAAAAAAGACTAAATAAAAAAATCATGAAATCAAATATTATAATTTGCCTCCCCAAAACCCTTCAAGGCCACAGTCTGTGTAGTAACACTTGACACTTGTCAAGTTAACACTTGACACTTGTCAAGTAATCATTATTTCGGCTTCTTTTTCTCCCCCTCGTTTTTGTTTTGTTTTTTGGTTTTTGATTTTGTTTTGCAGGCACCGTCTATCTAAGGTTGTCAAACAATGGGCAACGAATTGGAGAAAGCTGCAAAGGAGGCCTTTGAAGAAGTGGCCGGCCAATCATCGCAGACTGCAAAGAGCGTGGAGGACTTTAAAAGAATGCAAGAGCAAATGAAACAAATGATGGAACGTGCAGGTCAAGACGATAGAAACAGGGGGTCAAAAAAAGACATGACCACAAAAAGCGTCAATGACGTCATAAAGAGATTGCATGATCAGAAATTTAAAAATAAAATAGACAAAGACAAAAACTTGCTGCAGGCTCTAGTGGAGAACACACAGAGCGTAAACATACTAGATCCTCAAGTGGACGCCACTCCTCTGATGGTCTGCGCCGTGCATGGAAGGAAAGAGTTGATCGCCAAAATTATCGAGAGAGGAGCTGAAGTTGATATGCGAAACATGGCTGGTCATACAGCCCTGCTCGTTGCAAGCGCTGCAGGAAAGGGTGAGATAGTTGAAGTTCTCTTACAACAGAAGGCTGACATTAACGTGAAAGATTACGAAGGAGACAGCGCCCTGCACTTGGCGATAATAAATGAACACGAGGCACTGGCTCGCGATCTGTTGGAAAAGTGTGCAGATTTTAAAGCCCAAAATGACAATGGCAGTGACGCCTTGAGTCTAGCAGCACAAAAAGGCCTGAAGGCGACTGTGAAACTTCTCATTGACAAAGGAGCTGATGTCAACACCAGAGACGTGCGCCAATGCACACCTCTGATGCATTGTGCTGTAGAGAACCATTATGAAGTGGCTGAGCTACTGATTGAGAAGGGAGCGGATGTGAACGCCGTTCAAATATCCGGAGGGACAGCTCTTGAAATCTGTGCAGACCATGGGCACGTGGAGACGATGAGAGTCTTGATCAAGAAAGAGGTGGACATAAATCACAGAGATAAGTTAGGAGCTACGGCGCTTTTAGCAGCTGCGCGCAACAGTAAGAAACTAGCAGTAAAGAAATTATTGAAATATGGAGCACAGGTAAACATCACAACCAAAGATGGAAAATCGCCCCTTTTTGTCAGTGCTCTGGATGGCAATAAAAGCATTGTTGAATGTCTTCTCAAATTAAAGGCGGACCCAAACGTATCCAACAATGACGGAGACACGCCTTTGATGTGCGCATGTCAAAATGATCACATTGACATTGTGGAAATGCTGCTTGATGCTGGGGCTGATGAAATGATGTTTAACTTGGAATATAGAAGCTCTTTGTCAGCAGCTGTCCAAAATAACCGGAAACGGATTGTTAAACTATTGCTGTCAAGACAACCAAGCCCGTACCCGGAAATTAATTTCAGGGCTAAGAAAGGGATTGGACTCCTGCATCACGCGTGTCAAACTGGCAATAAAGAGATTGTCAAAATGCTCATAGATCATGGTGCAGATGTCAACCTGACAGGACCCAACAGCCAAACCGCCCTCTGCAACAGTGCTTACAATGGACACACAGAGGTTGTGCAGCAGCTTCTCAGTGCCGGGGCACTGGTAGATTTGTGTGACGCTGATGGGGATGGTCCACTGCTCAATGCTGCAGGAAAAGGTCACCTCAGCATTGTTAAAGAGCTACTGAATAAAACGGCAGATGTGAACATTTCAAACTTAAAAGGGCAGACGCCACTAATGCAAGCTGCGTATGGTGGCCATTTGGACATCGTTGAACTGCTCGTGCAGAACAAAGCAGACGTGAACGCCGTTGAAAGTAAAGGGTGGAGCGCTCTGATGTTAGCTGCCCAGTTTGGCTACACGCCGACTGTCACTTATCTCATTCAAAATAAGGCAGACGTCAACATTAAATCTAAAGCCAGGGTTACTGCCCTTGATATCAGCGCTGGAAATGGTCGCGCTGACATAGTGCAAGCTCTTATAAAAGAGAAGGTAGTTGTTGACGTCACTGATGAAGATGGGTCGACGCCCCTGATAAAAGCAGCGACCAAAGGACACGCTCGTTCTGTGGCTATATTAAAAGATAATGGAGCAGACGTGAACTATGCTAATTCAAAAGGTCAAACTGCTTTACTTTTAAGCACGCACGAAGGCCACGCTGAAGTTGTAGACATTCTCCTCCAAGCTGGTGCTGATGTCAATAAAACAGATGATGACGGAATCCCACCATTGCATCTTGCCGCGCTGAAAGGTCACAGGCTTATCGTGGAGGCGCTGATCAACGCTGGTGCTCGGGTGGATGCGATCAGTAAGAACAAGAGGACGGTGTTGATGAACGCAGCCAACCACGGAGACCCTGAAATTGTGAGGATCTTGATCAAAGCAGGAGCCAGTGTGAACCAGTGCGGGGACAACGGCTGGACACCACTGATGCAATGTGGGCAGTTTGGGAAAACCGAGTGTATGAGGGTTCTTTTGGAGAATGGAGCAAACACAGAATCCCAAGACACCAAAGGTGATACAGTGTTTCATATCTGCTGCGCCAAGGGTTATAACGACTCTGTTCGTTTGCTTCTAGATCAAAAAGCACATTCGTCAGTTGCCAACAATGGAGGATGGACACCTCTGATGTTAGCAAGTCACAAGGGGCATGCTGAGATTGTCCACTATTTGTTACGTGACCAGGAAGTCCTTGAGAACCTGAACATGAAAGAATATGAGAGAGGCGACACGGCTTTGATTATCGCTGCAAGGAAAGGGAAGGCGGACATCGCCAGGGCTCTGATCAAAGGGGGCGCTGACGTCAACGTCACCAACAAACATGGCAGTACGCCACTCAACATCAGCTCACAGTATGGGCACAAGCCTGTGGTGAATGATCTGCTGGAGTCGCGAGCAGGTGTCGATGTGGCTGACTCCGATGGGGACACGCCTCTTCTGTCGTGTGCACCCAATGGACAGCACCTGGTTATCCATGCACTACTTGAAGCAGGGGCGGATGTCAGCAAAATGAACAACAACGGGAAGACAGCACTCGTGCTGGCAGTAGAGAATGGCCACCGCCAGACAACAGTGAGTCTACTTGACAAGAAAGCCAATCTCAAGACGGAAGACATCCAGCGTGCCATGGCCGTAGCTAGACAACGCGGTCACTCAGAAATCTACCAGGCGATAAAAGAAATTACTGGACTAGATTATGCCACAGGTTATAAATCAGACATTTTTTTTTTTCAAAATCCTAAGGGGCTATCGGTTAATTGTTGCTTAGAGCTTTTAAAAACAATTATGGTTTTAAAGTAACGATATACAATAGGCCCTACTTATCACGTATTTCCTAACAAAATTATTTTGTTCTTTTGAGATATCAAATTAAATTTGAAAAAGAATGAAAATAATGTTAACTAAAAAAAAAAACAATGGTTATCTTCATGTTATTGTTAGTTCTATTGGGTGTGGAAGAGTATGGCAATATTGGTAAGGAAATTCATTTAAAAAACAACAACACCCACAAATCAAACTGTATGAAATAAAATAAATGATCTTATCAGAAATGACGCTTGAGCCAGTGACGCCAGCAATCATCACAACATTCTTTGGGGCTGGCAGCATGTTCGACCAACTAGCAAGAGCAAACATGTGAGTTATACCTAGATAGAATAGAATAGAATAGAATAGAATAGATAGATAGATAGATAGATAGATAGATAGATAGATAGATAGATAGATAGATAGATAGATAGATAGATAGATAGATAGATAGATAGATAGATAGATAGATAGATAGATAGATAGATAGATAGATA
>CAXITT010000244.1:34184-55963 GCA_964033795.1 Lymnaea stagnalis
GATAGATAGATAGATAGATAGATAGATAGATAGATAGATAGATAGATAGATAGATAGATAGATAGATAGATAGATAGATAGATAGATAGATAGATAGATAGATAGATAGATAGATAGATAGATAGATGGGTGGGTGGATAGGTGGATGGGTGGATGGGTGGATAGGTGGACGTTATATTTATATAACCCAAATATATAGCCTTGCGAATGTGCATTACGATAAAAAGGGGGGAAAAAGTAAATTCAGCATTTCACATCTTAAGACTGAAATTTTTTCTGGTTGAAATTGTTAGTTTTACTATTTTATTTGTATTTCCAAGTGTTAACATTTCCACTGTTACATTTCTTCTCTCTTTGCAGTCAAGGAAAGCTCACTACGAAGCTGGTGGAAAACTGTCCCGATGTTTGCATTCCAAACGGCGACCCATATCACCAAGCTGGCCAGAGGAGAGTCACCAACATGTAACTATGTTTAGAGTGAAGACATTCACCGCCATATTTGCATAGGTTTAATCAGATACAAGATAAATTAAAGTGGTAAAAAAAAATTCGACTTTTTATTCGAAACTAATAATTAGCCACATTTTTTGTATCCGCACGATTCGATTCGAACGTGAAATGTAAATACAATACATTATTCTGGTGTGCTGCCCGTGAATTCAAAATATGGTGGCACAATCCCTTGCTGCTCTTACTCCATAACTGATTTGTAACCATTACACATTTGGAAGAGAACAAAATTAAAATACGGGAACAAATTTAGAAAATCTTTACTAGAATAATGTTGTTTTGGTTGATTAAAAAAAAAAAAAAAAAAAGTCTGACTTATTTGATTCGTTGCTCGAACAAAATGACGACATCAATCACGTTCACATTTTTTAAAATGTTAATTTTGAATCTTAACGTGGCTTTTTTTTCCCTCTCTCTCTCTCTTTCTACTTCACAGATATCACACTGTGACAAATGCAAGAAATGTTATAATTGGTGACGCGGGGATGATTCGAGACTAGTCCCCACCAGAAGGTGACGAACGCCGGTGATAAGTGGTGAGGCCGGCTCTGGTGTTGCCATNAAAAAAATAAAAAAAGGGAAAAAAATTAAAAAAACTTTACTAGAATAATTTTGTTTTTGTTGATTAAAAAAAAAAAAAAAAAAAAGTCTGACTTATTTGATTCGTTGCTCGAACAAAATGACGACATCAATCACGTTCACATTTTTTAAAATGTTAATTTTGAATCTTAACGTGGCTTTTTTTTCCCTCTCTCTCTCTCTTTCTACTTCACAGATATCACACTGTGACAAATGCAAGAAATGTTATAATTGGTGACGCGGGGATGATTCGAGACTAGTCCCCACCAGAAGGTGACGAACGCCGGTGATAAGTGGTGAGGCCGGCTCTGGTGTTGCCATGGAAACATTTCTGACATTTTCATAAAAAAGATTCTAAAAGAGGCGATTTGCATTTTTTGTTTTTGTTTAGAGCTGTGTTAATAACACTTCTGGGATTACTGAGACCCGAACATTCTCTGTAAATAGTAATGATGTACTTTCATAAACATCTTATTTGATTGGTAATGCCACGGCAAGCAAAACAGCGCACTGCATATACTGAACCGACAATCGCTTAGACATTGTAACAAAGATGTGTGTTACTTACGTATTTCATTCAATAAGTTATATTTACAAATTATTTTACAATACTCGTTTCAAATTTGTATAAATATATGACCTTGACCTTTGAATAAAACAATATAATTATGCTGATAATGTGTTATTTTAATTTAGTATTATGTAGCTAGGCCCACATATGATCGTTTATGTAGCTAGGCCCACATATGATAGTTTATGTAGCTAGGCCCACATATGATAGTTTATGTAGCTAGGCCCACATATGATAGTTTATGTAGCTAGGCCCACAATGATAGTTTATGTAGCTAGTATTAAGTGAAGATAAAAGAAAAATGACAAATATCTTAAACTATTTATAATTTGTTTGTGTTTGTTTTACATTCAATAACATGCTATTCATTTATGGACTGTACACGTACTTTTAAATATACTGTAACATATTGTTTTGAAAGAAGCGCAATTTCAAACAATAGTAGGAAAGTTATTTTAACTTCAACCCTAATATTAAACATACACAATTTTACAAAGAAATAAAGGGAAAAAAAGGACAATTTTTCACTCATAAAAAAAAAACTAAGTCATTTTGCTACTGGCAACATTTATTTATAATCATTTTAAGCCGCCTTTATAAAACTAATGATAAGCTCTTTGGCTCAGGCTTAGGCCCAACACACTTCCTATCAGGACACCGGACGAATATCTCGAGAACTTATTCGTCCGGTCGCCGGACATGTAGAGGCTTCGTTTGCATAAAGAATAGTGAATTACGGTAATTGACACTATATTGGTAGGGAAATACATTGATCAACTTATACGTCAACTAATCAATGTTGGGACATGATATCCTTGCATGCAAGGATCGATTTCAAGTAGACTCCCGTGTTACGTAAGTAACGTGAATCTACATCAAACTTAAAGACCATAATTGGAACGTCGATGCAGAGTCTTGAAAGAAATATTTATTTATTTTAGAATATTGTATTCATAGCTTAATTTTTGTTTAAACTACAGAAAACTGTAAGAAAATAATCATTACGCCTCTCCAGATCCATGACAGTTTATGTGTACTATCATATTATGGGAGCCTAGATGCAGGCCCATGTGCATAATTTTCACGTTTTACACACGTTTTTTTACACACAACAAAAATAATTATTTTTATTAAAATCTCTAAATATCTTCTTTCAAATATATAGATAAATATACATAAATTCATAAATATTAATTTCCCTTGAAAACAAAATTAAATCTATTTCGGGTTTTGATACGCACTACTATGTTTTCTCTAAATTCGAAACCTTCATAACTTTTTTGTTTTTAATCAGAAAATGTTAATATTGGTATTGAATTAAAGGGAAATGCATGCTCTTTGCAAGCAAACAAGATTTGGGTTTAAATTTTAATAAATAAATGTGATTGTGATTTAATGAAAATAAAAATTTATTTTAAAAAACTCACCAAATGTTCACAAAACGCTCCTTCGAAGTCACACGAAGAGAAATATATAATCCAAAGTGTAACAAAGATGGGTTTTTTTCTGAACTATATCCATATGTGCATCACAAATAATAAAGATCAACTTTCAAAAAAGAAAAAAAATAAACCTCAGAGCACATTATCCATTGTCACCACCACACAAAAAATTAGGAAAAAAAATTAACTAATTCCACTGGTCCACTGGAAACAATCTGTTGCTATTTAAAAAATAATTGCACTGAATCCTTGTATGTACTAAAATTTATAATAGTAAATGGAGAATTTACCATACATTAGTCACATATTTCCATCTGGGTTTAGCAATAGTAAGCCTAAAACACAATCCATATGGATGTGCCCTTTAGCTGGGGGGGCGAGGCTGGTTGTTCATCAGTGATCAGCTGATGAATTACCAATTTCATTATTTTGTCACTAGTACTACTAAAACTAGTACTAGGATTATAATCATACGATTCAACAGAATCAGCCTCTGCATTTGAAATCATAAAATCACTGCCTGAATCATCATAAGAGTAATATTTTCCACCTTTATTAGATTGATCACCAGATGGGTCAGGTCAAGATTTCATGTTTGTAAACAAAAATAAAATGGACAATCAAAACAACCGCTTCAAACAATTCGTTCTTCGCTCAATCACAGTAAAACCGGATGTTTATGAAAGGGAAATCATTCTAGAATTGATTTAATATAACTAAATACCAATAGCTAAGAAAAGAACCGAAATAAACAGGTTTTTATACATCGACGATCCCATCGTCGATACGCCGAACTCTTCATTTCAAATCGACGATGGGAGCGTTGATCCGGAGGGAAAGAGTTAAATGAGCTATTACCCCCACTCTCTTTTTTTTTTTTAAATTTTACAATTAATTTCAAAACATATTTTTAATATTAGTTTAGAAGTTGGGTATTTCAGAAATGCGATTGTATATAGCACGTTTCATTTCTCTCCCCCCCCCCCCCCCCCAACACCTAAAAAAAAAAAAAAAAAAAAAATATTAAAAAAAATATATTTTATGAGAGAATTAGATATGAAAGTAAACAAATTCATATTTATAAATATAATTTTATTTATTTTGCCTACCTTTATGTAAATTTAAAATGCGTTTGATTTGCATAAGTGGGGCCCTCCAGTGGGGTCGTGGAACTCTTTCATGTATTACCCCTAAATACTTTTGTTTACGCCGTCGCTACACCCATGATTTGATGCGGAGCTAATCATAGGCTATTCATAGGTGAAAAAGTAAGACCATTTTCTTGGAATAATAAAACAAATCTTCCAATGTTGTTAGATGTGTTGCCCAGTATTTAGTGACCACAGATTATGACATCAACATAGCGTGGTACCTTACTTAATACCCTGTTCATTCATTTTTACAAATGTAGCACTAGTGTGCACTAGTCCAAAAAGTCATACCATTCCGCTCAGTAAAACCAATGTGTGTGGCAAATGTTGTAAAGTGTTCAGCTTCTTCTCCCATCTTGATTTGAAAAATAATAATGAAAAAAAAATGAATAACAACTCTTGTTAAGTCTACATGAGTAAATATATTGTGCATTGCCATGTCATTTATTTGAATCTCCATAGGCCTTTAAAGTAAAGGTTCTCTCTCTATCACCGTAACTTTTTATTTCAGGCAGGTGTCCTCATTTCTATTTTTAACGGGGCGGGGGGGGATGGGGGTGTTCACTGTTTCTTACACTTAACGGAAATATTGTTTGAAAAAACTGTGAACGAATACCTACTTTAATCTCAACATTTTCATTTTATTATTTCTTATTTTAAATTACAGCTTTGGGGTAAGTGAAAAGGAAAGCCTTAGGGCAGTTTTCCCAAATGGTGGTCAGCATACCGGCACTTCCGGCATCTAACCCGCATAACAAATATATAATTATTAAATCTGGCACCGGCCAGTGGTGCGATATCGAAACAAGCACACTGGCCCGCGAAACTTAAAGTCTGGGAAAACTCAGGCTTTACTCCTAATCATTTTGGATTTTCCCGATCTTGTTTGTTATTAATTACAATACCTGGGGGTTAAGGATTGACAAAATTCATTATTAAAACTAAACATTACCCTGTTTTTTATCTTTATCAAGCTCTGCCCAATCTTGTTTTAGGTAGGCCAAGGCTTTTTCGTTTTCTCTATTGTGGATTATTTGGCTAAAACACAACATTATATACTTTATGTGCTCTAATTTTAATAGCAGAATGCTACAAATTGAAATAGCAAAGTTGAAAGGCAATATAGCCGTGCCATACAACGGACACAGACCTAGAGTCTAGAGGCTAACTTAATTACTAAATTAGTTAAATTGCAAATCTTGAGTTTGTCTATCAGTCCTTACTGTGTGTCATTATCAGTAGCCACTAGATGACCAGCAGTAGCTTAGGCTATACTTAAAATAATTGATTATATTAGTGAGGACCTAATTTTTTTTTAAAGTGATTTTTTAAATTATAAATCTGCAATTATAAATTTACAATAAAATGTTCATCTTTGTCTTTACGGAATAGTAATACTTTAATCTATCATATACCTGCTCTGTTTTTTTTTTTTTAATGAACAGAAATCGTACAAATAATCAAGTTGTGTTCTTCCCCCCCCCCCCCTTTTATTTTTTTTTTTTTTTATTAACACAAAACCCACAAACAACCACTTTTTTTTCCCCCCCCCCCCCCCCTTTTCAAAATCCCTCTTCTTATCTACCAGAAATACTTTCATTACACGTTTCAACTTTTTTTCAAAGACGATTAACTCTTTTTGTTGAATACAACATCAACATGACTTGTCAATGTCATGAGTAATATTTGTTTTTAAATTACGAGGACTGTAAACCAAAGCAACTTCTCCAGGTCAAGGCCAACAAAACTAACAAGGGGTTTGCCTTTTTTTCCCCCTTTTTTCCCCTTTTTTTGGCTGGTTTTGGGGGGGGGGATGTTTTTGTTAATTACAGTGGTAGTAAATATTTCCTCAACTATTGGTCATAACCTTGGCCGTCATGTGGCCCCGCAACCCTTGCGACTACAGGGGGCCTCGGATATTTAAGGGGCTTAAAGTTGTGATGGGAAAACTTAAATCATAAACTTTGAATGCAAGGGGACATAACTGGCAAGGTGTGTCTTGTGACGGCTCTGGTCATTTGGACCTATTAATTCAATCAAAAGTCACGTGACTGCTCTGGTCATTAGGACCTATTAATTCAATCAAAAGTCACGTGACGGCTCTGGTCATTAGGACCTATTAATTCAATCAAAATTCACGTGACGGCTCTGGTCATTAGGACCTATTAATTCAATCAAAAGTCACGTGACGGCTCTGGTCATTAGGACCTATTAATTCAATCAAAAGTCACGTGACGGCTCTGGTCATTAGGACCTATTAATTCAATCGCTGTTCAATTGGTTACAAGGGAGCCTACAAACTTTTGAAATGTAATATATGCTCTATTATAAGAATTTTGATAGTTATAAAAAATATATTTTAATTTTGTCAATGTTACTAACTGCTCATTGAATGAGCAGTTCAATAGCTTCGTTACGTGACTACGTCTTGGGATAATTACTCAACAAATGCATGATTCATACTACATGTGGATCTTTAGTGATAAACAGCGTGTCTACTTTCGTCCTCTTTCTCTCTGCAACCCCTCTACTAGCTGAAACCCATGACAACGTACAACGTCACCTCCCATGCCCAAATACGTCACACATACCAAAGCAGATAGCAACAGCCACACCAAAACACGCACCCACAACACACCAACAAATCCTTAACTGTCAAGAGGTGTTTCTACGGGTCATTTCATTTTTGATTGAGGTCATCTATCTGCTGTTTGTGTCGTATCTCGTGCAGGGCGATGGGCAACGAACTGGAGACGATGGCCAAGCAGGCTCCGAAAGACATGGCCGGTCAAAGTAGGTTTGATATGGAGGGGCTTACAAAGGTGCAGAAACAAATGCAGGAATTGGTGGAGCAGATGGGCGGAGGTGATGGGGGAAAGAGTGGCGCCTCAACGAAAAGTTTAGCTAAAGATATGAGTGAAATCTTGAAAAAGTTGAGGGATCCTTCATTCCATAGAGATTTCATCAGTGATAAAGACTTGCTCCGGAGGCTCTTGGGGAACTCAGATGATCTGGATCGTCTTGATCTTAATCTGGACGCCACGCCCCTGATGGTTTGCGCTGTAACTGGGCGGAAAGAACTGGTGGCCGAACTGATCCAGAGAGGAGCAGACGTGGACAAACGGAACTTGGCTGGTCACACTGCCCTGCTCATGGCTTGTGTGGCCGGACAGGAGGATGTTGTAGGGCTGCTCGCGACTAAGACTCAAGACATTGATCTGAGAGATTACGACGGCGACAACGTCCTGCACTTGGCTATAACGGGCGGACATGAAGGGATAGCCCGAGATCTCTTGGACGCGGGAGTGATCGATTGGAAGGCCAGAAATGACAACGGGAGCGATGCCTTAAGCTTGGCGTGCAACAAAGGCATGATGGCGATTGTTAAAATTCTCCTAGAGAAAGGAGCTGATGTCAACACCAGAGACGTGCGCCAGTGGACGCCTCTGATGGCTGCCGCCGTGGAGAATCATTTCGAAGTGGCCGAGCTGCTCATCAAGGCAGGGGCGGATGTGAACGCCGAGCAGATATCCGGAGGGACCGCCCTGGAGATCTGTGCCGACCACGGTCACGCTGACACGCTGAGCGTCCTGCTGAAACATGATCCGAAGATAAATCACAGAAATAAGTTGGGGTACACTGCACTACTGACGGCGGCACTCAAAGGTCAAACAACCGTGGTGAAGAAATTACTCAAGCCCAAGTACGAGGCCCATGTGAACAAAACCGGGAAAGACGGAAGGTCTCCACTGTTTGTCAGCGCACTGGATGGTAACAGCATTATTGTAACGCATCTGCTCAAAGCAGGTGCCGACCCTAACATCGCCGACAATGGCGGGGATACGCCTCTGATGTGTGCGTGTCAAAACGATCAACTTGAGATTGTTCAAACGTTGCTGGAGGCCGGGGCTGATGACCTACATTTCAACTTGGAATATCAAAACGCCCTGGCGTCGGCTGTACAAAATAACCGGAAACGGATCGTGAAAGTGCTGCTGTCCAGACAGCCCAAACCTTACCCTGGGATCAACTTTAGGGCTAAAAAAGGCATCGGCCTGCTACATAAAGCCTGTTTTACGGGCAGCGCGGAAATTGTCAAATCGCTCATAGAACATAGGGCTGACGTGAATCTCCCTGGACCCAATGGACAAACCGCCCTCTGCAACAGTGCGTACAATGGACAGACCGAAGTAGTGCAGGTACTTCTCAGTGCCGGGGCACTGGTAGACTTGTGTGACGCTGATGGGGATGGTCCACTGCTCAATGCTGCAGGAAAAGGTCACCTCAGCATTGTTAAAGAGCTACTGAATAAAACGGCAGATGTAAACATTTCAAACTTAAAAGGTCAGACGCCACTAATGCAAGCTGCGTATGGTGGCCATTTGGACATCGTTGAACTGCTCGTGCAGAACAAAGCAGACGTGAACGCCATTGAAAGAAAAGGATGGACCGCTCTGATGTTAGCTGCTCAGTTTGGATACACGCCGACTGCCATTTACCTCATACAACATGGGGCAGACGTCGACAACAAATCTAAAGCTGGAGTTACCGCCCTAGATATCAGCGCTGGACATGGTCACGCTGACATTGTCCGAGCCCTTATTGAGAAGAAGGTGCTTGTCGATGTCATTGATGAGGACGGCTCGACGCCCCTGCTAAAAGCTGCCATGAAAGGACACGCCACGACGGTGGCCCTTTTAAAAGACAGCGGAGCAGACATCGATTGCGCCAACTCGAAGGGCCACACGCCGTTGTTGCTGAGCACGCACGAAGGCCACGCTGAAGTGGTGGAGGTGCTCCTAAACGCCGGAGCTGATGTGAACAAAGCGGACAAAGATGGTGTGCCACCGTTACACGTGGCGGCACTGAAAGGCCACAGGGTTATCGTGGAGGACCTGATCAGCAAAGGTGCTCAGATCGGTGTGACTAGTAACAACAAGAGGACGGTGTTGATGAACGCCGCCAACAACGGGGACCCCGAAATCGTGAGGATTTTGATCAACGCAGGAGCTAGTGTGAACCAGTGCGGGGACAACGGCTGGACACCAATCATGCAATGTGGGCAGTTTGGGAAAACCGAGTGTATGAGGGTTCTTTTGGAGAATGGAGCACATCCCGAACCTACGGACAATAAAGGTAACACGGTATTTCACATTTGCTCCGCCAATGGTCACAAAGACGCCGTTCGATTACTGTTGGAGTCTAAAGGAAAGGCGGCATCAGCCAACAACAGCGGCTTCACGCCTCTGATGCTGGCGTGCCACAATGGGCACGTGGAGATCGTTCATTATCTGCTGGAGGCCCAAGACGTCTTAAACAATTTGGACTCTAAAGAGTTTGACGGAGGCGACACGGCTTTGATCATCGCTGCCAAGAGAGGAAAGGCGGGCATCGCCAGGGCACTGATCAAAGCTGGAGCTGACGTCAACGCCACCAACAGACATGGCAGTACGCCGCTGAACATCAGCGCACAGTTTGGACACAGCGCTGTTGTGGATGATCTTCTAGAGAAGGGGGCTGAAGTCGATTTGGCCGAATCCGATGGAGACACGCCTCTGTTGTCGTGTGCCACGAACGGACACCATCTGGTGATGCAGAGACTTCTGGGAAAAAAGGCGGATGTCAACAGAAGGAACACGAACGGAAAGACTGCCCTGGTGCTGTCGGCAGAAAATGGTCACCGCCAGGCCGTGAAGGTGCTCCTTGAACAGAAAGACTCCATGGTCACGGAGGACGTACAACTCGCCATGGTCGCAGCCAAACAACGGGGTCATGCTGACATTGTCGAGATGATGAAAGACATCACCGGACTGGACTACAGCAAAGGTTTGACAACTCGTTTGTGTGACAGTTCAGTTCTAATCTGGTTGACTTCAACAACGTTTTGACCGCTCATTAGTGTGACAGCTTATTTGACTATACAATAAAGGTTTTACAGCTCATTTGTGTGACAGCTTATTTGACTATACAATCAAGGTTTGGCAGCTTATTTGTGTGACAGCTTATTTGACTATACAATAAAGGTTTGACAGCTCATTTGTGTGACAGCTTATTTCACTATACAATAAAGGTTTTTCAGCTCATTTGTGTGACAGCTTATTTGACTATACAATAAAGGTTTGACAGCTCATTTGTGTGACAGCTTATTTCACTATACAATAAAGGTTTTTTCAGCTCATTTGTGTGACAGCTTATTTCACTATACAATCAAGGTTTGACAGCTCATTTGAGTGACAGCTAATTTGGCCAAATAATACAGGTTTTAACGGCTAATTAGTGTGACACCTCATTTGTGTGACGGCTAATGTGACTATACAATAAAGGTTTGACAGTTCATTTGTGTCACAGCTAATGTGACTATACAATAAAGGTTTGACAGCTCAGTTGTGTCACAGCTAATGTGACTATACAATAAAGGTTTGACAGCTCAGTTGTGTGACAGCTAATGTGACTATACAATAAAGGTTTGACAGCTCAGTTGTTAGCCAATTCTTCCATCATGCAAATGCAGAAAGCCAAATAGAAATACATTATCATTTTTAAAGATATCTGAAAAGTTTAATTCTTATAAACAAATGACATCTCTTGGTCTTATAACGAGTCAGTGGCGACGCTACACCAGGTCCCGCCGGGTCCCAGGACCTGGTAAAAAAAACTTGGGACCTGGCAAATGACCTGGTAAATTTTTATTAGTTACTAATATTTTATATATGCTCATTAAGCGTAAACTACATCACATGTAAGAGAACTTCCATTTTAAATGACTTTATATGTTTAATTTTTTATTTTTAATACATTTATTTGGGACCCGCCAAATTTTTTAAGACCTGCAAGGGACCCGCCATGTTAAATTTGATGGCGTCGCCACTGTAACGAGTATTTCAGGTTTATCAGAAATCAGTAATGTACAAAGCAATCTCAGTTGTTAGAGCTTCAGTTTCAAGTCCATCATTTGCTTTGTTGACAAAACGTAGTTTCTTTTTCACGATTAAAACTTTACCTCGATAGTATTTTGTTTAACGTCTGATGTTTTCAGATATTGACCTTCAACCTTTTGGCACGGAAGTATTTACAACGTTTTATAGTACTACAAGGTCAAAGTGAGTGACATTGTACAGATATATAAAGTTGTTCTTTTTTTTTTTTTTTTTTGGGGTCAGTGAAAAAGGGGGGGGGGGGTGGTTGTTGTTTGTTTTTACAACAACAAAAAATGGAGGAGGGTATCAACATTTTTTTAAACAGATTCTGAGTATTTTTTTTTCCTTTCTTTAATAATGTGTTAAAATGTATAACTTATCAAATTGAATCAATAAAGTACACAGATATCAATTGTTTTAAATTATAAATCATTCCACTGTGATGCACATGATTCTAAGGCAGGGCACACAATTATTTCTTCCAAGTCTGACAGGATTTCCCGTTGGCATTTTTAAATAATCTAGTCTGTCCAATCATTATGTGGACCAACATTTCCTTTTTTTAATGTTAGATTTACGAAACTATGTCAAATGAATTTGACGAAACAATTAACCCTTCAATGTATTCTTATTTCTTCGACTCCCCCCCCCCCCAATCCCCAACATAACTCTCTCCAGGGATATTCCTCCTATAGAAAAACAATTAACCCTTCCATGTATTCCTATTTCTTCGGCCCCCCCCCCCCCAATCCCCAACATAACTCTCTCCAGGGATATTCCTCCTATAGAGGAACAGAACCAAAACACAGGTCTATCGTTAGAATTTTTTATATTCCACAGTCAAGTACTTCACCGTTCCAAAGTTGGAGAGAGTGGTGCAAGCGGATCTCTGCCCAGTGGTACAGTAGGCCAGATCCTCAACAGTAAAATGTACGTATTTGAAAGCGGTTTGGTTAAGGTTAAAAAATTGGATGCCTTACCGTACCAGAGCGAGGCGTTCTCAGCTTTCTTAGTGCTGCGACCCTTTAATCCAGTTCCTCGTGTTCAGGGTTTCTTTCAGCTTTAATTATATATCACGGTCTGTTGGTCTCTGGCTCCATGTCGGGGGGCGCTTGCAGTAACTGTTGGTCTCTGGCTCCATGTCGGGGGAGCTTGCAGTAACTGTTGGTCTCTGGCTCCATGTCGGGGGGCGCTTGCAGTAACTGTTGGTCTCTGGCTCCATGTCGGGGGAGCTTGCAGTAACTGTTGGTCTCTGGCTCCATGTCGGGGGAGCTTGCAGTAACTGTTGGTCTCTGGCTCCATGTCGGGGGAGCTTGCAGTAACTAAAACATACTGAAACGTATAACGAGCTTTTTGCGATGGTTCTCTGGTCTTAAGATTTGGGTCAGTTGAATGTGATGAGGTAAATAATCTGTTGAATAATAAAGTGATTGAAATGTTTGAATCTTAGAGGACCAGGAAAATTAGGTTTTAATTGTAAAGCTTAATTTTGAATGTTTAAAAGTGATTTTTTTTCTTTTGTTTTTTAAACGCTGCAACTTGGAATTCTATGTTTGTACGTCTTTTGTTGCCTCGTGTGTACGTCTTTTGTTGCCTCGTGTGTACGTCTTTTGTTGCCTCGTGTGTACGTCTTTTGTTGCCTCGTGTGTACGTCTTTTGTTGCCTCGTGCGTACGTCTTGTGTTGCCTCGTGTGTACGTCTTGTGTTGCCTCGTGTGTACGTCTTTTGTTGCCTCGTGTGTACGTCTTTTGTTGCCTTGTGTTTTAATACACACATTATAACAGAGCCGGTTCTTTGTAATGAGAATACTCAAATGTAGAAACATTACAAGAGAAACAAAGAAAACTATTTATAAAACTGTGATCAGACCGGATGTAACATACGCAAGTGAAAATTGGACCCTACAAAAGTGGCAGAAAACCTATTAAACACATGGGAGAGAAAAGTTCTCAGGAAAATATATGGACCAATCATGGATGAATATGGATGGAGAATGCGAACCAACCAGAAATCGTACAGTCTATATCAGGATCCCACGCTAGTAGCAGAAAAAAAATGGGCAGGCTACACTTGGGTGGACATTTAGAAAGAATGCTGAATGCCAGGGGAGTGAAGAGGGTGCACCACCAAAACCCCAGAGGAAAACGGCTCAAAGGCAGACCTAGGCTTAGGTGGGTGGATGATATGGAAAAAGGTCTATAGCAGCTGGGAATCCAAGCATGGGAAATAGCAAGGTTGGTCTGAGTGGAAGGAAGTGGTGAGGGAGGCCAAAGCCCTACATGGGCTGTAGCGCCATAGGGATGGATGATTCTTTGTGATCGGATTTAGTTTAAGAATACGTCTTTAGAGATCCTGGATGGGGAATTCCGGCACAATATAAAGGGGGAAAGGGGGGGGGCTTACACCACGAGTTTACCCAATCTAAGGGACGCCTCTGGTATACGTATTTCTTTTTTCAAAGATGAAACGCTCAGATTTGTTTTAGGAAGGGTGTCGTTTGCTAGGGGTACATTGGAAACGGGTGGCCTAAACAACAACACAAGATGTGAATAGAAGATTTATTGTATCTCAGCATCCAATCTTTTATCCCCAGGCTACAAGAAACTGACTTGTGAAGCTAACTCTCAACAACTGGGGTGTATGTCTAGATCAAAAGGAGCCGATGGCAGACGTAGAAGATGCTTCTTCTTCTTTTTTTGTTTTTAATTGTATCACATTAAATGTGTTTTTCCTTGCGTACTATTAAATTAACAATTTAATTGTGTCGTGTTTTAAACGTATAATATGTAGATATGCCTTGTGATTTCGTCCAGCGAAGTCTACACCATCATTACATTGTGAAAAAAAAATATGTATATATATTTAATAGTTAATATGTGTGTGTGTGTGTTTGGTTGTGTGTGTGTGTGGTTTTGTGTGTGAAAACTGTGTAGCCATCTCCAGTGTTATATTACAAGAGAAACATTATTTGTGCAGAGACAGTATCCTATTAATAGAGTACATTTATTTGTGCAGAGGCAGTATCCTATTAATAGAGTACATTTATTTGTGCAGAGGCAGTATCCTATTAATAGAGTACATTTATTTGTGCAGAGGCAGTATCCTATTAATAGAGTACATTTATTTTTAGAACACTGGTGCCTTTTTCTCTTTGAACACTTTAAACAGGTTTCAAAAGTTCTCCTTGAGCTGGATCTTGTTCAATTTTTTTTAAATATTGGCTTGTGTGTGTGGGGGGGGGGGGGGGTTGCTACTCGTCAACCAATTCAAAATATTAATAACTATATTTTTTCGTTTTTTCCCATTGCCCAAAACTGTTTTCGTGTTAGAAAAAGACATTAACCGTTCTCTTCGAGGACATCACCTCAACACACTGCCGTTGTTTTTTTAGGCTTAAAGTTTCTCTAACCGTGGCCGAAACTTCTAATTGTGTCTGTCAAGGAATTCGTTGATGCCTTTATATTGTTTTTAAACCAGGCATTTTAGGGGGTTGATGTGTAATTGTGTTGTTGTTGTTTCTATCTGTGACTACGTTCTTCATTCACATTAACTTCTAGATGCTTTAGAGTGGTTTTGTGTGCACGAATAAAAAAAATAACGAAACAAATCAACGCGATTCGCTTTTACTTCTATTCGTTTATTTAGTGCGCATTTCTTTTCTCCCTTTACTTAACACTGTTGACATCCCGAGGGGCAAAGAAAGCCAAGACTGTAATCATTATTTGCGGTGGTGTGGTCCTAACATGCGCACAAGCTATATTTCGGGTCTGTATCTCAGGCGGAAGTGCCGGCCAAATTTATTTAAGCGAGAATGTAGAGAGTGTAGGTTTTTTTTTCTTTCTCTTAAAAAAGATCACAAGGAATGCCCACAATGTACTATGACTATACACACGCACAGTTCCTTAGGCACGCCCACACACACACGCGCGCACACAACAAAACCATGCAATATAAAGTCGAATTTTAAAAATGAAAACTTTTTCTTAAAGTTAATTTTATTTTATTCAAATAAAAACTACAGTTGATAAAATGTGGATAAAAACAGTGGATTAAGATGTGGTTAGTCTTTGACTTAAGTGAAACACACAACACATATATTTTAGTTGCTCTATTATACTGTATAACTTGTTATCGTGTTTGGCTGACAAGCACAGCAGCGCCCATAGATACACAGCACACGGCGTATGAAATAATCTATTCTAGATATTATAAACTATATAACTAGCTACAGTGTTTGGCTGACAAGCACAGCAGTGCCCAGAAGCTACCTAGAGCAACACAGACTTGACAGCAGCAACAACACTTTGAAGTAGTAGTTACTGCATGTGTTGGCTGTTTTCCTTTATGTTTTATTTCTCTCTGGAGCTACCAACTGTCACCCACACACACACACACCCACACACACACACACCCACACACAATAAAACTACAAAATGAAGATTTAAAAAAAAATATTTTAAAAGTCCATGAAATGACTTGAAGACATCAAATCAACCAAGCCCATAGTATAATTATAGTATAATTGAAGACATCAAATCAACCAAGCCCATAGTATAATTATAGTATAATTGAAGACATCAAATCAACCAAGCCCATAGTATAATTATAGTATAATTGAAGACATCAAATCAACCAAGCCCATAGTATAATTATAGTATAATTGAAGACATCAAATCAACCAAGCCCATAGTATAATTATAGTATAATTGAAGACATCAAATCAACCAAGCCCATAGTATAATTATAGTATAATTGAAGACATCGTCGTTAAAAGTATTGGAGTAAAAAATATACCAATTTTGTTATAATCCAATGGAAATATTCTTTTTGTCTAGGAAGTTGATCATTTTTATTTTTGCCTTGTTTGAAAAAAGGACTTTGATGTGTTTGAATTATTGACATGTTCAAATGTATCAGTACACGTGGCTAAACCAGGCACGAGAAGCTCACGGTTTAGATGGACTTTGACAAACATGTGACTTAAGTACTTGCAGCACTAATGTCTTCATTTTACTGACAAAGTCACAGTCCCAATAGAACAAACAAATTGATGGACATGTATTTGTTGAAGATGTGAACCCAAAGATGTGATTATCTTTGATCCACTTCAAACCATCCGATTGATTCGCATTTTTGTTTATAGCAGACTATAAATAAATGTGTTTACATACATAATTTAACGAATTATAATTCATTTTACGAATTGAAATTACATAAACAAATAATTTTATTTTCTAAATTATATCATCTTAATAATAATATTGTTATTAAAAATGACTTGTCCACTTCAGAAATCGAACCCAGTACCAGGTAAAAGAGCCTGGCACCAATGAAATTATGTTTATAAGATGTACTTCGAACGTACCTGACACGAAGCCATATCCATCAAGTCCGTCGTAATTCGTCCTAAAATCCTATTTTGGGCATCGTATAGGAAAACTCCACTTGACAAGATGTTCAAAATTCATGTTGCATGTATTTCACATAGATTAATTAACTGTCGTTTAAAGCGCTACGGTTGAATGGCTAAGGGACAAAACCCCAACAGATAACTCAATGGAATGAGTCCTGTAGACGGTATGACATTGCACCCACTGAAAAGTCTGACAACGCGTGCGACGCCGCTGGTTCCAAGCTGAGTCTACCTCAAAGACGTTCCCGTTGGGTTCACCAGCTGAGTGCAGGATCTGTTTCAGAATCTGCTGACTGGGAAACAGTTGACCTCCCATAAAGAAAAGCCGCGCCTGGGCTTCGTCGTTTCGCCGGTGTCAGCTGCAGAGGAAGGAAATGACACCGTCGTCTTTTGGAGACGGGCAGACGTCAAGAAATAAAAATGGCCGCCAAACGGGGAACGTTGTAAACAAAACTCACATGACGTCACTGCATTTATCCCTTTAAAAAAACAAGTGAGTCATTTGTATGTAGACTACTCTTATAAATATGGTTTACCAAGTGTGTCAGATACGATGAAAACATACAAAGAACGCAATAACCAATCTTAGCAGAGTACGCACGCTAAGCGATGTCAACACAGTGCAAATATTTTAACATGATGAAATAAGATGTATAAACGTATGAATCACACTAAGCATATTAAATACACTTTACTATATTTAAACACAATAAACATATTAAATAAAATTATTATATAAACACAATTAACATATTAATGAATTACGTTCAACACGTTGCATTATATTAACACAATAATCATTTTAACACCATTAATCCTAGCTAACAATGTAAATTCTGAAGACCTACTTATGACAACTTAAGGCTTAACCCATTATAAAAGGCGTATTTCTAATACCACGTGACACTTGGTTACATAGATAACTTGAAGCTCATACTAAATAAAACAAAGTATATGCTTCAACGTACACCACACAATACATATGAAATGGCAGTATTTAGATCATGTCTCAAGACTGAATCTATTAAAACAATAAAAGTGCACTATATACACGGGGCATTTAACAAACGCCAGCCACAAATCAAACGGGTTCAAACTTTAAAATGTACTATTGCTAAAAATGTTTCGAAACAAACATAAGTTGTTTTTGTTTGTTTGTTTGTTTTTTAAATATTTTTAAAGACATATTTTTAACAAGAGCGTCATAGCGTGGCAATAGAAAAAAAAATTAAAAATGAGTGAGAAAGTGAGGGAGATGGTGAGGGAGATAGTGAGGGAGATAGTGAGGGAGATAAAGAGGGAGATAGTGAGGGAGAAAGTGAGGGAGATAGTGAGGGAGATAGTGAGGGAGAAAGTGAGGGAGATGGTGGGGGAGATAGTGGGGGAGATAGTGGGGGAGATAGTGAGGGAGATGGTGGGGGAGATAGTGGGGGAGATAGTGGGGGAGATAGTGGGGGAGATAGAAGGGGAGAGGAGATAATGAGGGAGGAAGTGAGAGTGATAGTGAGGTAGATGGTGGGGGGATAGTGGAGGAGTGAGGGAGATAGTGAGGGAGAAAGTGAGGGAGAAAGTGAGAGAGATAGTGAGGGAGATATTGGGGGAGATAGTGAGGGAGATGGTGGGGGAGATAGTTGGGGAGATAGTGGGGGAGATAGTGGGGGAGATAGAAGGGGAGATAATGAGGGAGAAAGTGAGAGTGATAGTGAGGTAGATGGTGGGGGGATAGTGGGGGAGTGAGGGAGATAGTGAGGGAGAAAGTGAGGGAGAAAGTGAGAGAGATAGTGAGGGAGATATTGGGGGAGATAGTGAGGGAGATGGTGGGGGAGATAGTGGGGAAGATGGTGAGGGAGAAAGGGAGGGAGATAGTGAGGAAGATGGTGGGGGAGATAATGGGGGAGATAATGAGGGAGATAATGAGGGACAAAGTGGGTGACATAGATAAAGAGTTTATAATTCACACAAATTAAATATTTGTATGTAAATCTGAAAACATAATATTCCACTGCCTTCTCATTGGGATAAATTAATCCACGGCCATTTTACAAAAGAATGTCGTATTTACATGATGACACTTGGTCATTTCATATAAACCACTTCACTTAGACTGTCTTACAACACTTCCTTGGTAACGTTTCGACGCTAGATTTCAAAAACATCCTTTACGTTACTTCTGCGAGCCTTAGCTAAAGTGTTCAGGTCGGACAATCTCTGCCCGTCTAATCTCTTAAGAAAAACAGCGGACCGTCGAGCAAGAGCTCATTAGGCCTTCCCCGGCATACCCCTGCGTCCCCCCAGCCCGAATAGGGCTCGTTAACTAGTCGGGCCGCAGAGCGGCACGCTGGGGGTACTCCGCCGCTGAGACAGTCCCACCCGCCTTCCACTCGATTGACCATGCGAGTGGGGCGGCATCAACCAAGGAAAATCTCGTTGACTGGTGGTGCTGATTTCGCAATACCAGCAGTCGAACATCCTTGGGGCTGGGATGGATATAGTTTAACGTCCCTAACCCCCCCCCCCTTCCCATCCCGCGGTGGCGTCAGATGCCCTCTAAAGGGGATTTCTGCATGTGGTTCCTACTTTGGGGTTAAGCCAAAAATCGTGTCTGGGACGAAAAGGTTGCGCCTAGGAACAGTTCCCACACAGGCTGTATGATAGAATCACCCACATGGGTTGCCACAATCCACCCATGCCTGATGTCCTTTAGCGGCAACATGTCTTCATGTCCCGACCTGTTTTCTGGGTTGTTTTCAACTGCACTGGTTAGTTACCGTTCAGTTTTCTAACGCAGATGTGACGGCCTTGGTCTCTCGCGTGCAGGTCACGTGCATGGTGGCGTTGTGCCTCGGAATGCCCTCCCGACATGCCATAATGGGAATGCCCTCCCGACATGTCATAATGGGAATGCTCTCCCGACATGTCATCCAAGAGCCCAGGGGGAGACAATCCCTACTATATTATCCAATTAGCCTCGTCCTTTTCCTGGAACTGTCACCAAGATTGAGCCACGTCATGATAAGCAACAGTCACCACGATTGAGCCAAGTCATGATAAGCAACTGTCACCAAGATTGTGCCAAGTCATGATAAGGAACTTTCAATAAGAGTGAGGCCAGCACTTTTTTCAAGCTAATGTCACTAAGAGTGAGCCACGCCCCTTGCCAGTAGGAGGGAGAGAGGGTCAAGGACATGTCACTAGTAGAGAGAAAGGGGGTCAGAGCCATGTCGACTACCTTAACTAAGTTCTACATTGGTTTCAATACCGCGACAACCCCCCAAGCCCCCTCCCCACACGACCAACAAAAAAAAAAAAAAACCCCCCCCCCCCACCCCCCAACCCCCCCCCCCCCACACCCACAAAAAAAAAAAAAACCCCCCCCCCCCCCCCCCCACACACACACACACCCACACACACAATGGTTTAACGCTTGAAAGCACTGAACGTCTATTTTGAAAAGCTAGGTTGTAATACAAAGACATGTGTAAAACCTCATACATGCTTTGCACGGTGTACCGAATAGTCCATGAATTGGGTTCACAATCTGTCTACCTGACCTCGGGACGTCCTTGACATTGCCGTCAGACTTCTCCGTCTTCAGTGTTTCCGGTGATCGTTGGTTTATTTTGTTCAAAAATGTCGTAGTGACTGAAATTTGAATGTCATTATAGAGTTGGTTAATTTAAACAAATTAATTGGGTTTCAGTGTTCATTAAAACAACAATTAAATTGTTAAACATTGTAGAATATTGATGGTCCAGTTCTTAGACAGGACCAACTGGGTGATGGTCCAGTTCTTAGACAGGACCAACTGGGTGATGGTCCAGTTCTTAGACAGGACCAACTGGGCGATGGTCCAGTTCTTAGACAGGACCAACTGGGTGATGGTCCAGTTCTTAGACAGGACCAACTGTCAACTCCTAACGTCTTCTGGATTGATTACATTCGTCAGTTCTTTCATACGTTGAAGCGTCGTACTATTCTAACTATCAATTAAGAAACTCAACTCCTTTTGATAATAACTATAACTTTAATATCTAAGTAAATATAATAAACATCCTATCACTTCAAGGTTCCACTCAAGACTGCCAGCACGACTAAAACATACGTCACAATACTGCATAGACATACGTCACGACTCAGCATAAAAATACGTCATAAATACAATGGCGGGAAGAGCGTTCACTAACTATAATAGTCAAGCGCGGGAAAAGCGTTCAACAACTAATGAACATAATATTGAGTCGCAACAATTACTAATGAACGCTCATACTCGACACCAACTGGGTGATGGTCCAGTTCTTAGACAGGACCAACTGGGTGATGGTCCAGTTCTTAGACAGGACCAACTGGGTGAAGGTCCAGTTTTTAGACAGGACCAACTGGGTGGTGGTCCAGTTCTTAGACAGGACCAACTGGGTGGTGGTCCAGTTCTTAGACAGGACCAACTGGGTGGTGGTCCAGTTCTTAGACAGGACAAACTTGGCGATGGTAAAAGACTTTAAAATGGGTGCAGTCTACAGCAGTGTTTCTCAAATGGTGGTCCGCGGACCGGTGCCGGTCTGCACGACATGAATATTTATGATCAAATAAAAATAAAATGCAATTAATAAATCTGGCACCGGCGTCTGAAGCAGTTTCAAAGCGCGTTCTCCGGTCCGCCAAACCTAACAGTTTGAGAAACACTGGCCTCCAGTACCATGTGATGAAACAGAATCGTCTGAAGATTAACTATATATTTTCCATGCAAACATAACTGTCTATTTTGTGTGTGTGTAAAGGATGACAATTAAGATACGAAACATGGCGTATCGAAACTGGTGCTATGTGGTTTTGCCCCTAGCTAAATATTTACTTGATATTTTTCCCTTTTGTGTCCTGTTCACTTGTCACTATATGACTGAAAAGTTTGCTGGAGAGACTCAGTGTGGGGTTTTCTATCAGGTAATCGGCACTTGGTTTATTGAGCAGTCCGCTGAAACATTGAGAAAGAACATTCAAACACACGAAGTCATGTTAATTGTTTAACAACCAGTGGCGGGGTCATGTTAATTGTTTAACAACCAGTGGCGGGGTCATGTTAATTGTTTAACAACCAGTGGCGGGGTCATGTTAATTGTTCAACAACCAGTGGCGGGGTCATGTTAATTTTTAACAACCAGTGGCGGGGTCATGTTAATTGTTTAACAACCAGTGGCGGGG
>CAXITT010000244.1:56616-74978 GCA_964033795.1 Lymnaea stagnalis
GAAGAGGGCGAAGAGGGGGAAGAGGGCGAAGAGGGGGAAGAGGGGGAAGAGGGCGAAAAGGGGGAAGAGGGGGAAGAGGGCGAAGAGGGGGAAGATTTCCCCATTACTGAAAAAAAATAGGAGGCCCAATAAACCTTTGTTTTAAATAGAACAATTTTAGTTGAATTTCCTTGCCAACAAATTGAATTACCTTGACCTCTGGAAACTGTCCAGCCGACTGATTTCTTGGGGGTTTGACATCTGTGCTATGTTCCTTATGCTTTCTACATTTGTTGGGGAGCAAAAATGGAAACTATTAATATATATCTATATCTATCTAGATATCTATATTAGTTTTAAGTTACTGCAACTAAAGTTCCCACTGCAACTACAGTTCCCATTGCAACTACAGTTCCCACTGCAACTACAGTTCCCACTGCAACTACAGTTCCCACTGCAACTAAAGTTCCCACTGCAACTAAAGTTCCCACTGCAACTAAAGTTCCCACTGCAACTAAAGTTCCCACTGCAACTACAGTTCCCACTGCAACTAAAGTTCCCACTGCAACTACAGTTCACACTGCAACTAAAGTTCCCACTGAAGAGTGCACAACTTTGATGAATGCCACGAACATTGTTTATCGTATCTAGGAGGCTGTCATTGTTTTTGACTCTCTCTCTCTCTCTCTCTCTCTCTATCTCTCTCTCTCTCTCTCTCTCTAATGATCATAGCTTACCTCCCATGTATTTCTAAGAGTGCACAACTTTGATGAATGCCACGCACATTGTTTATCGTATCTATGAGGCTGTCTCTGTTTTTGTCTCTCTCTCTCTCTCTCTCTCTCTCTCTCTCTCTCTCTCTCTCTCTCTCTAATGATCATAGCTTACCTCCCGTGTATTTCTGTCCTGTTAAAGTTTCGATCAGTTGCACGATTTCTGAATGTCCCCGCTGTGCGGCTTCACCCAGGGCCTGTTCTATGACGTTACTGCTGGGGGCACCACCCTTGTCGAAGAGCGTTCTCACCGCTTGGCGGTGTCCATTTTCCGCGCTTAGGACGAAGGCTGTCTTGCCACTAATATTACGTCTTATAATATCCGCTCTTGATTTCAACAGCGACTGCATGACCAAGTGATGGCCAGAACTGGAGCTGGATAACAGCGGCGTATCTCCGTCAGAATTAGCCATATCCACGTCCGCCTTTGCAGTCAGCAAATCGTCGACGACCCCCTTGTGTCCTAGCTGCGCACTGATGTTCAGGGCTGTATCCCCGTGCTTGTTGGCCGCATTCACGTTGCAGTTCGCTTTGATAAGAATTTTCACGATTTCTGTACGCCCCCTCCTGGCCGCGAAGATGAGAGCCGTGTCTCCATGTTCGTATTCTTTGAGCTCTAGGGTATTTCTAACGTCGGGGCTTTGGAGGAGGTGCCTCAGGATTTCACTGTGGCCGTTGTTGGAGCTCAGCATCGACGGCGTGAGGCCGGCGTTGTTCTGCACCGTGGCGTCGGCTTCGTATTCTAGCAGCAGGCGAACTGCATCCCTGTGGCCGTTAGCGGTGCAAATGTGAATGGCGGCGTTCCCCTCCTTGTTGACAGCCTCGGTGTTGGCCTTCTTCTCAAGCAAGAGCTTCATGCACTCAGTTTTGCCGAACTGCGTACAGAGCATGAGAGGCGTCCATCCGTTGTCCCCGCATTGATTCACGCTGGCGCCATTCTCGATGATGAGGCGTGTAGTCTGCGTGTCCCCGCTGTGGGCGGCCATCATCAGGACGGTCATTTTCTTTTTGTTCACAACGGACGTGTCAGCTCCCCGTTCGATGAGCGCCTTGGCCACCAACGCGTTGCCTTTGAGGGCCGCCATGTGAAGCGGGAAGTCTCCTTCCGCATCCTGTTTATTGACATCCGCCTGTGCTTGTAATAATAGGTCAACGACCTCTGCATGCCCCTCGTGCACACTCACGTGGAGAGGTGAGTGACCTTGAGAATTCTCACTGTTCACCGAGGCACCATGCTTGATAAGAATACTAACAGCTCTTGCAAGACCTTTAAGCGAGGCCTTCAGCAAGGGGGTGCTTCCGTTCTTGTCCCTTTCGTTGACCGAGGCACCCCGTCCGATCAAACTTTCTAAAATCTCGGTGTCCCCGTGACCGGCGCAGACGCTGAGAGCCGTGACACCTTCCCTCGTCCGAGTGTGGGCTGAACTGCCGCGATCAATGAGTAGCAGAGCCGTGTCGGTGTGTCCGAACTGACACGCGAACATCAGCGAGGTCCAACCTTTTACTTCTACAGCATCGATGTTGGCTCCTTGGTCTAATAGGTACTCGACGACGTCCCTGTGCCCACTGTATGAGGCGTGCATCAAGGGCGTACGCCCTCTAACATTGCACATATTTACTTGGGCATTTTTATCACGTAAAGCCTTGATGATGTTAATCTCCCCTTTCATTGCAGCTAAATGTAAGGGCGTGTCACCCTCATTGTCTGACTTATTCACCTTAACGCCCATGTCTATCAAGGCCAATGACACATTGACTTGCCCATGAAATGCACTCGTGCACAGTGCGGTTTGACCCCCGGGCCCAGGTAACGCCACATCAGCTCCGGCCTCCAGCAACTGGTTCAAAATGTCGGCGTTCCCATTAAAGGCCGCCAAATGCAGGAGCCCAATCCCGTGTTTTCGTCTGATGTTGATTTTGGGGTAGGGTTTCATGTGCCTCGCCAAAAGCATGCAAACAATGCGCTTCCGGTTGTGCATGACCGCAAAGCTCAACGCTGTCTGGTTTTCTAAACTTACTTGAAGGTCATCGGCACCAGCTTCCAACAAAAGTTCAACGACATGTGCGTGGTCATTTTGAGCTGCACACATCAAGGGCGTGTCACCGTTATGGTCTGTGGCTTTGGGGTCCGCCTTCTCTTTGGGAAGATTAAGAAGACTTTCAACAATCGAGGCGTTTCCATCGAGGGAGCTGACGAAAAGCGGAGTTCGCCCATCTTTTCCGGCGATGTTTACAGAAGCTTTATACTTAATTAACTTCTTCACCGAAATTGCCTTCCCTGTTGCCGTGGCAACCAACAAGGCCGTGTGCCCCATTTTGTTGACGTGATCGACATTGGCGCCAGACTTACACAGCGTTTTCAGTGTGTTTACATTTCCATGACCTGCTGCTATTTCCAGGGCGGTCCCTCCGCTTATTTGTGTGGCATTCACCTCAGCCCCTGCCTTCAGGAGAATCTCGGCTATTTCAGAATTGTCGTTCTGCGCGCAAGCCATGAGTGGCGTCCACTGGCGAATATCCTTGGTGTTGACGTTCGCACCCTTTGCTATCAAAAGATTGACTACGCCAATGTCGCCTTCCATTGCAGCCAGAATGAGCGCATCATCCCCGTCCTTATCTTTAACCTTGATGTCTGCGTTTTTGTCGACGAGGTCTCGTACCAGGCTTTCGTGGTTAAACATAATGGCCAAGTGAAGGGCGGTGCAGCCGTTGCAGTCCTGTACGTTGATAAGTGATGGGTTGTTTTTTACGAGAATTTCAACGACGTCCTGGTGGCCTCCGATGGTCGCCACGTGCAGCGCGGTCTGTCTCGAGCTGTTCCTGACATCAGCTTTCGCTCCATTCTCCAGGAATCTCCTCACCAGTTCTTTTCGACCCAGCGCAGCGCACATCATGATAGGCGTGGAGTCGACCCCGGGGAGGAGGTCGTTGATGGGCTTTACGTCCTTCGTCAGTTTCTGGTACAGGTCCTGGTCGCTGAGCAGCGTGTCCTGTATTGGCGGTCGGAGCAGGTTCCTCAAAGCTTGTTTGTGGCGCTTAGCCGTCGTCTTCCGGTTGCCCTTGGAGACAGAGGTCCCCATCTCCCCTTGCATTCTCTGACGGAGATTCTCTTGCATTTTCTTCAACTCTGCAAGCTGCCCATGGCCTCTCAGCATTTGCGGCATATCTTTGCTCAACTCCTCGGCAGCTTCACGGGCCGCGCGTTCAAGCTCGTTCCCCATCCTGTGATGACTTAAGGTCAGAGGTTAGAGGTTAGGCGCTGTCAATCCTGAAAGCCATTTAACAATGGGTTAGCTTTTAACAAGTGTGAAACCAGACGGTGGAAAGCATGTTTACAAGCAAATTACTTGCAATAAAATCACAAAATTACATATGATCCAGAGCTGCAATATAACGAAATAAGATGTTTTATAACGACAGGGTCTGTAATGTAACGATAGGGTATTTAATATAGTTGTAGGGACTGCATATAACGATAGGCTGCGATATAATGGAAGGCGCAGCAATATAACGGAAGTGGCTGCAATATAACAGAAGTGGCTGCTGTATAACGGAAGTGGCGGCAATAGATCGGAAAGAGACAGGAAAGAGCAGGGAAGAGCAGGGAAGAGCAGGGAAGAGCAGGGAAGAGCAGGGAAGAGCAGGGAAGAGCAGGGAAGAGCAGGGAACAAAGCTGCAAATACAAAATTACCGGGTCTGAGGAAAAAATTGTTTAGGTCTAAAGTGAAGGGCATCTTTATAGTGAAGGGCATCTTTATAGTGAAGGGCATCTTTATAGTGAAGGGCATCTTTATAGTGAAAGGCATCTTTATAGTGAAGGGCATCTTTATAGTGAAGGGCATCTTTATAGTGAAGGGCATCTTTATAGTGAAGGGCATCTTTATAGTGAAGGGCATCTTTATAGTGAAGGGCATCTTTATAGTGAAGGGCATCTTTTCGGACATGTTTATATTGAAGGGCATCTTTTCGGACATCTTTATATTGAAGGGCATCTTTTCGGACATCTTTATATTGAAGGGCATCTTTTCGGACATCTTTATATTGAAGGGCATCTTTTCGGACATCTTTATATTGAAGGGCATCTTTTCTGACATCTTTATATTGAAGGGCATCTTTTCGGACATCTAGAGATGGCTTGTTTTTTCCGTAAAAGATGGTGGCAAAAATGTTGACTCCACGCGGTCAGCACTGAACATAAATAATTTATATAACCATATGAACACCCCCCACCCACACACACACACACAGTGCCGTCCAGGGAGGTCACTCCGACCCCTACACTAACACATGTGACAAGTTCATGCTTGAAGCTATCTTTATTTTGCTATTTTGATGAGTATTATAATTTATCTGTTTAATCACAAATAATTACAAAATAAATTCGTATAAATGGTGAATTTATTGAAAGATTAAAAGAGAATGTCTTTATATTTATCGTCTACTGTCAAAGGCCAAACATTGTTATTATTATTGAAAACACTTTTAAAATGAAACTAAAATTATTTTGTGAAAATTTCACTGAAATATGTTATTTAGTTTAGTCTGACTACGTTTGCAGGCACTGAGGGACCAGACTTTCAATATTTGGCCTACATTAAAATTAACACAATTATATTAATGTAAATAATATGATTTTGAAAGATGTCAACAAAAATAGATTTTTAAAAATACTTTTATATATTTGTATTGTACACTATATTTCAGTAATCAGTGTCACGTAGGGGCCCTCGCCACAAGGACAAGGCGGAATTAAATTTAAAACAGAACTTTTGAGTTTGATAGAATTATTTTGACATTTTAATTTTTTCGGGCCCAAAAATTCATTGTAACTATTATTAAAACATTAACTTTCTAAAATCTTACACAGTGATATTGATTTCATATATAAAAATTATGCAGTAGTCAAAATTTCACTGAGTCACTAGGTATTTATCTGAAGTTGTAGAATGATGTGTAATTTTGGGAATTCCCTTTTTGATATTTGTAGAGAAACTATTATTTTTACAAATTTACAATGAAATTAAACAAAATGATATTTCTAACATGAAAAAAAATTTAACAAATTATCTACACATTAATATTTTTAGACACGCAATTTTTTTAAAATGTAGGCCTACTTAATATAATATTAAGTTTTAGTTATGCTTTCTTTGAAAAGTGAAAAGATCGGAAATGCCTTTTGATAAAAATAGTTTCTTCGCTGCGAATATTTCCCACAATGCCTTTATTCTTTAGTATATAGTATATTTATTTCGGCCTACCTGCTTTATATTACAAAGTAAATAAAGAAAAAAATGAAAATCAGTATATGCATAGACCTAAATGGAGATGCATTGAACAAGTTTTACAAACAGAAATGAATTATATGTTAAAAAGCTACAGTAGAATTAGAGAGACAGTAGAATTAGAGTGAAAGTAGCACTGTAGTAGAATTAGAGTGACATCTTAAGTCAAGTAGGTCATCTGGATGACTTTTGTTACAAAAATCAAAAAGGAATCACAATCACATCAACAGTTGGCTCATCTTGACATTTTCCCACTATACTATAGACGATGGGGACATCTAGATCAGCATTTCCGAAACTTGTACGTTTGGTGAACCAGTTGACACGTTTTGAAATAAACCGGTGCCTGATTTATTAATTATATTAAAATCTTTTTATTCAACCATAATTATACAAGTTGTGTTGACAGGCAACGTACAGCTCGCAGACCAGTGTCAGTCCCCAGACCACCATTTGAGAAACACTGGATCTAGATGATCAAGAAAACTTTTTGTTTGCTTATTATATTTCTTTTGATGAACCAAAAATATTTTTTTTATTATGAAGTGCAGCACTTGATGAGGTTTAATTGGTGGAATATCAGTCACCATTGCCACCACTCAGTCTTTCTGCCATCCCCCCAGTGGGTGTGTAGTGAATAATTTTTTTAAACAATCAATCCTTCAAATAAATGCCAGAAACATAGTTTGTAAGTGTTCCTTCATGAGCATTCAACCGGAGGCAGATCAAAATAAAATCTCTGATAAAACACTACTGGGTTTTTAAAATATGTTTGTTGGGTGGGCAGGAGTAGATTTTGGTTTTTTTCTTTTTATTTTAGAAATGTATGTCTATAAACTATAATTACATATGGAACTATAACTAAGTTACATAGGTACCGGTACTGAAAAGGAGTTAAATATTACCATCTTGTTTAATAAGGGCAACAAATAATAATTGGATGTGTGAGCCCTATTTATTACACACAATGTATTTTAATGATTTCAAGAGCATACAATCCCGTGTGATGCCCCAGTACAACATTCAAATTGATTAGGTGATACTTAATAAAGCCCTTTAAATATATTGAGTAAAGATAACAAAAAAAAGTGCAGCCCTTAATGCATTATGGGGGCTATTTTTGTTCATGGATGCTTTTAAGCAAATCTTTTTTCAAGCTTTGTTCTGTTTAAAAAAACAACATAATGCTTTTGAATTTTTGGCCAAATGGGATGAAATTAAAGGTTGTTATGGACGGCCTATGAGCTTCACGGAAACAATATACAGTGTAAAACATAAATATATACGGTAATTAAAAGAGTCCATGGGTTAAACACAGTAGGTAACATGTATTAATTTGTTGCAACTAGCATGGAACTTCTGCTATTATTTTTAAGCTGACATAAGTTACAAACTTCACTTATCCAGACACCCAGCTAGCTTGCTTAAATGAAATACATGTGTTTGAATTTTTAAATATTATATGGATTTTTTTAAAGATTCAAATCTTTTTCTCTAAAAATTCTTGTCTGACAACAAAATACGAACACAGCACACATCTTTGATAAACTCTTGTTTTATTGTGTTTATATTCATAGACAGATACAAGCAATCGGTCTCTAGATTTGTAATCCTTTGTCCACTGACACACAAAACCCAGTCACACAGTCCATAATAAATATCCTATCAAATGAGCAACATGCTGGCAAGTGTACAAAAGTGCACAACTGCTTACATTCATGATTATGAACTTCTTAAGTTTTTCAAATTATACAAGAAACATAAATGTAACTTCAGCACTCCAGTCTAAACATAACAAATAAAATATACCATGGTTCAGTAGTTATTCACAACATATCCTCATTATAAACACTAAGATCTAAGCATCAATTATTTACATGACACACGTGAATATTTTCACTTTATTTGGTTACAACAGTTTTTCAAGAAAAATGATGACTCATTTGTTGATTGGAGGGCTGGTAGTCATGGATGACTGTCAAATAACTGCTGTGTTAATATTGACACAGCAGTTCACTCAGACCTCATCAGACAAGTCAGGGACCAGGTACTCTCTGCTCTCATAGGTCCAGAAGTCATTGAGGTCTATCAATATACTGATCACTGTGTCACCTTTACCACTGCAAGTGGATGGTAAAGAGTGGTCAATATAAATTTGGCCATCATCTTAATAATAATAACATCTTTATTAATCATTCCAAAAAAACAATAAATTTCTGGTAAATAAATTCCTCCAAAGACAAATGTTTCAATTTATGAGGTGCCATATTTATTTAATAGAAAAATTTGTCAACTTTGATGGTCTTAATTGTATGAAATGTGTCAACAACTATTTCATCTTGCACCACAGAATAATTTAATTATAATTGAAACAAATTAGACAAGACAAAAGTGATACACTTTTGTCAGTGTAATTGCAAAATGAAGAAACTTTTATGCTAATATATGAAAGTATGTGAAAAATTTTGTACCATAGAATAAGAAATAAATCGCACATCTCACCTGTTTATAAGATCATTGAGGGTAATTTTAAGAGGGTTTTCGGGTTTGACCATGTCGAAAATCTCATCTTTGACATCTTGAAATTGAATAGGCTCATGTCCATGAATTTTCATCTGTTCTTGAATGGCCTGCAAGAAATAATCACTGAACACTGCAGTTAATCAAGCTTATGAACAAACTTTCATTTGGTTTGACAAATAATAAAGAAGAATTTCAAGTATGACATGCAATGAAACCATTTTTATGGAACACTCAAATATTTATTTATATATACCACAAATATAAGTTTAAGTATATCCAGCAAACTGGGGCTTAAAACTATTTAAATAAATGTGGCAAACTTTAAAAAAACACTTTGACCATTTAAAAATTTCAGAAAAGAATTTGATTAAAAACTTAAATTCTTATATTAACTCATTGCCAGCAATTGGGACTAAATGCATTGGATGTGTCCAAATGCGTCCCGGCAGAGTGGCGATACACCTCTTTCATTTTTAAACTGAAGTTTTTATTTTGTTTCACTTTCAATCTATGTGTGCTTCAGTATGGTACATCTTTACATAGCATGTGTTCATAGAGGTTCCAAGAACAGATTATTTGGTCATTGCTTATTTTTTTTACAGTTAATTTTATGTTTTTTTACAATTAAACCTATTTCATTTCTGGAACCATTTATCCTTAATTCATTAATATTAATTAATACTTAGCAGCTTTAAAAATATTTTAATTTTATAAATGTAAATCAATTGCAAATCTGAGTTACTTCCCCTACTCAGGACTATAAATTAAGTATGGAAGTAGCACTGCCATCAGGAATGAGTTAAATGGATATTATATGGATAAAATGCAAGCTATTGACATGTTTAAATAAAAAAATGTATAAGTTGAATCCTAAAATCAACAGACATTGACTCCTCTTGGCAAATTGAGGGAGTACTGTTCACTATTAGGAGAAGTAAGACAACTTACTTGTGGCAATGGAAATAAACATTTTTCATTATTACCAAAAAGGGCAAGGACTCAATCCAAAACACAACTCAATACCTACCCATGCAATAATTTGCCAGGTAAAGATTGTATCACTTACCCTAAAGAAATAGTTTAGTGAGAAGACATTGAGATAGCCCTGATGTTGGACATCAACTATTCTAAACAGGTATCTTAGTGCCTGTGGTTCTCTACGATTCTCCATGGCAAGCACAAAGTCTAGGTAGGTTTTGTAATCCTAAAAAAACCACAAATATGAACCACTGAAATAGCTAAATACAATACATGACAATCATCTTAAAAAGGAATTTAAGAATTCAATTAAGTTTTTCTCATCATTTCTTAGATATTATACTATTAAGAAATTAACTTTTATGGGTTTAAGTATGGTCTGCTTACCATTTCTCCTTCATAAGTAAGGCATTCTTGGAAAACTCTATCCAAAAATACATCAGTCAAAGTGCCAGTGCCATATCTATTTGTACAAATTGAAAAGAAAAAAAAAATAATACCCTATGAAGTATTTAAGTATAAAGTATTTAAGAAGAACCATTTATTATATGATATTGAATCAAAACTAAACCAAAAACACTGTACTAGTTTAGAAATTTTTACACGGTTCTAACAATGAAGTAATGTTCAACTAAAATAAAACAATAAATTCCTAAATATTAAAAGGTTTAATGATTAATGTGAAATGAAGTGAAACTTGAGCAGTTGTTACAAATTATGACATTGACACTGTGGAAAAAAATATAAGCCAATTAATTTTTGTGTTTAAACACACACTTATATTTCTTTTATTTAGTTATTAATACCATTATTTACTGTTTTCAGAATTTTTTGTAAAAAAAAACCAAGGAAACCTGATTTGTGAATGGTGATAATATTTAAGGCACCAATGGTGTCAAACATGCTCCTTTTACTGACAAAGGTTTCATTGTGAAAGGCAGAATTAAAATGTGTAATTTTTAAAGCCTCTGTGCTGTAAATGTCAACACTTTAAATCCACTTAGCACATACATAAAAACATTCTATCCATATTAAATTTCCCCCTGGTCCAGTGATACATAAGGTTATGATTATGAGTTGGTGAACGCAATAACTTTGTCTGGCTGACAATATTTATTTCAGTAGTTAATTTAAATACAGAAATATGAATTATTTTATCTAAGATACTTTACCAATAAATTATCTATTATTACGTCTAAATCAAATTCGTCATCTAAGTCCATTTTTGACAAAATTACTATTGATCAGTGTAAAAAAACTCAAAATTTGACAAATCGACTTTAAACAAACTATTTTCATTTAAAAGTTGGGATTTATACATTTGGGAAGGATGTAAACATGTTTCCACAGCTAGAGGGAGATTATTCATGAATTTTTCATGTTTCTGTGTTATATAGACGTTGATCGACATGGTGTGGATATTAAGTGTCAATGGTTTTAAGACTTGTTCTAACACTTACCTGGCTAACTCCTCTTTACTGAGCATACCATTTCTGTCTTTGTCTAGGTTCAGGTACTTGCCATAAACCCTGAGAGCTGATGGGGCTGAAAACCAGTTAGATTCTTGCATCTCCTTAGAAAGTTCTTCATCTCTCAACTGTAATATAAAGCAATATAAACTATAACCAAAAAGATTTAACTGTTATAAGCACTGATCCTTATGACAAGGATTTTATCCATTAAATCAAAAACATTTCCCCCAAAGTATCATGTTTCAGTCAATATAAATTATAAAAGGTTATGGCCCTAAAGTCAAAATTAAAGTCTTATAATTAACATCAAATAAAATCAAATTTCCTATTTGTGAGTTATGTTACAAGAAGCAAGCCTTGCACAGAATAGTTTGATTCTTTTAATATAATTAATCTTTACGGCAACACATCTTATTATAAATTGTTAATAACTTGTACAGTAACACCTTTAATATAATTAACTCAAAAATATGACCGATAAATTGTTTCCATTTCCATTAAAACATAAGTGTCGAAATAAAACGTACCTCAAGCAAGTCATCTAAGAAACTGCAAGCCAGAATGTCTTGTATTCGTATCCGACCATTTCTCAAGGGATCAAGAAAGAAGAAAAACTTGCGAACAGCCGTACATACATAGAAGGAATAAAATGATCTTTCTAATCCATTGAGCTTTAGAACAGAAATAAAATGAATTAATAATTCAATCAATATGTGTGTACTATAGGGTGATAAAAACACAGTTAAAAAATGTTAATAGACTGATCATGTCCTCAAGTTGATGAAGATAATAAAAGTGTTGAATAAGTTAATACGTGTGTAAGACATATTACAAATTGAGAAGATTGTTAAAAATATCCAAAATGTACTGAATATTAAACCGTGAAAGCAAACATTGACTTCGGTCCATTTAATTACTGAGATAAAACAAAAAGATTTGAACAGATAAGTTGCAAGCAGATCATGCAAATAATCTAGAAATTTAAAAATGAATATCACAGGCATCTTAACAGTTAATAACAGACAAATAACCACATGTATTCACCTGAGGTAGTGTGGGAATCAACTCGAGGATGTAGTTTTCAAGATCCTGTTAAGAGAAAGATAAAAACTGCAATCATCTTAAACTAAGACAAATCGGCAATAAAAACAATTTCTGTTTTCAATGTTTTATCATACCATCAAAAAATGTATGTCTTAAACGATTTTAAAATATAAAATTAATTTATCGATATTTCTGAAAAAAATTATTTTGATAGGTATTGAAAAGAATTATATTTTTACCGATTCTTTAAGGTAACCCTGTCCTGCCACATCATAGAGAGACAAACCAATACGAGTTTGATGTAACCAGACTTTTCGCATGACATAGTTAAAAAATTTCATAATAGATATACGCCCATAAGGGTCATTCTGTAACAATTTGGAAAATACTGATGCTTGAAAAAATGGTCTGAAAAATATAAACAAAAAGTTGGTGATATCAAAAATAATTCCATACATATTATCAGGGAAAGACATAACTAGAAATAGTTGCCAGCCTATTTTTTCATGTGAAGCATTTTTTTAAAAAGTCCATTTAACACAGACTATGAAATTCATGAAACAAACTTAAAAACTTATCCAGATCCTAGGTAATAATTTTCTGCATGGCCTGTATTTATCTACCCTACACATTGATATTAACTAACAGAAGTTAACACATGTGTAATATACAAAATATGTTTCAGACATTAGGTTTAAAATCTCGTTGACAATATATCAATTTTAGATATTTAAGTCCTTTAAAAAAAGTGCTTCCCTATAAAAATCTATATTTTATATTTAGCTTTCAATGATGTCACCCACAATTCTCTTAGAAATTTGAAAGAAAAGAGTATGCAAAGAGAATGACTCACATTAAAAAAAAAAACATATCCAAGTAATATTAACTTCGTCTTACTTGCACTTGGGCCCGGCCTCATCTTGAACTTTAAGAAAATCTTCATAGTTTATCATCTGTTCATCAACATTCAGAGGATGGGTGTGATGTTTGTCTAACAGGAACCATAATTTCTAAATAAAGATGCATTAGGAAGAATTTTTTAAAAATCAATGATAGAAATATTACAATAAATTTTGTGAATCCATAATGTTAATTAAAAGCTATAATTAATAGTTGACAGGCTTTTTCATTTCATTTTTAAAAAGTTTTCTTAATTTACCTGAAGCTCGTCATTGTCAAGAAGTTCTCTGCTCCTTCTTTGAAGGAATAATGCTCTGTTGAAAAATGGAAAGACAGATCCCATTGCAATTTAAGATACGTTTCAATTTTTCTAAATGGTTAATTTCAAGAAAACTAAGCTTCCAAATAAAAGACATAATAAAGTATGCTGATGAGACATAAACAAATTTATATAATACATATTTCAATAATAATTTGAATATATTACCTTGACTCCTCTCGTAATTTCAGCAACAATGGCTGATCCTCTGAGGGAAGCTGTAATTAGATTATGAATGCTATAAAAATTCACAAAGGCAAGGCACATCGCGCATTTGTTTTATTCCATTAAACAAATATATTAAGCTCAAAAGTTTCCCAACCTTTTATGCGGTCATGATCCCATTAATTAGAGGCAAACATCCAGCGATTCTCATTTATTTAAAACATCACATTTCATAATAGGGTGAAAGAAAATAAATCGAAAGTATTATAATTTTAGTATAACATAATTCAATTTAATGTTAACTTATATAACAATTAATGCAATGTTTGAAATTGTAACTCATTAACGAGCTTCTAAATTTGTAGTTCATTTTTTTGTTAACGCCAAGTTTATGTCACTCTCCACATTTTAACTGTTTGGTTTTCAAGTGTAGAAAAGTTGAAAATCTCTAACAAAGTTATGGAGCTCTAACAAAGTTATGGAGAAGCAAATCAGTCAATAATGTCACTAAGGGAGTGAAGTCCCATGACATATGACCGCTGATTTTTCAACTGAGAAATACTTTAGATGTCTTGTTATTGTTATTAAAATTGTTATATTTTTTAAATGTTTGTCTTTGTACGAAAATTTATAAGTGAACTGAAAAATGAATATTATAATCAAAAACATTTCCATTAATTTGGAGCATTAAAAAAATTGTATATTATCTTTAAGAAAATTAAACTTATCATACCTTTGAATATAGGGTTGGAACATTTCGATGATCTCCCTCATTCCCTTTATATTTTTTGTAAAGGTTAGTGAATATTTCCAGTTCTTCTTCCTGTGAAGATTTGATTACCGGTACTGAATAAAAAAAAATTAAAACAAGCAAATTACTAATACCCAGTAGAACATTTCAATAAATGGTAGTATTTTGTTACAGAAAGACAGTATTTGAATAATAAAAATAATAGTGCTGTACTGTAAATAATGAAATACATTCTTTTTTAAATCAAATAAAAATTTAATATAATATAATAGTTCATTGTGTGTTGTCAGTATTGAATTTGCAATGCTAAAACTAAAATATGATTTTAACCTAGTCTAGTGACACTAGTAATATATTACCACAGGTTCCAATGTTAAAAAATTTAATTAGGTAAATTCTTATAGGACTTAAATCTACCGGACTTTACTAATCGTGTCATATCAAAACGGCCAGTAACAAATTGGTCTCCCCTCAAAAGGACCACATAGCACTGGGGGTGGTGGAATTAAAGTTAAAGCCATCACTCTTCCTGGGTATCCCGAAATTTGTTTGAAAGAATTTTCGTGGTTGGAAAATTGATAGAAGGAAATATGATCCAAAGGAAGTTTGGTTGAATCTTTTTTTTCAGTTCACTAATTTTAGTATTAGCAAAAGACGTAAATGATTTAGTTAGAGTTAGAGCCTAAATCTAGGCCCTGGGAAAGTTTTGAATTTTAATAGTAATAGAATAGAATATAGATTACTCAGCATACTCAGTACAGAGTACAGTGCAGACTTGTGAATGATTTATTGAACTGACTTACACTTAATTAAGACAAACTTAATTTATTCTTATTCATTCTGCAAAACTCGACGAGTTAGTTTTAGGTCCAAAAGTCAAAATATCTTTACCTTTTTTCTTTTTCAGGTTTTCCCTAAGTATTTTTGACCATGATGTATTGTGCATTTTTATAATAAATTAAATGCTTTCAATAATAAAACTGCTGGAATATATCAATATTTAATTTACATATTGTGACCGCCATCTTGAATTTTTGCTTCCCGGCTTAGTTGCTATTGGCTAAGCACAAAAAAGCGACATCTATTTAAATAAGGGGAAATAAAATGATAACAGACTGCGAGTCATAACATGCCAGTAAATTCACGTAATCTCCCTTGGATTCCCTCCGTCACCATGCATGTCTAAACTTGTGATTAATCCATGCAAAACTGAATTGGAGTTTAATTTTCTTATTCCAAATTATTAATTACAATTTTTTTTAACAAATGGCATATTATTTCTAATATGTAACACCCCAATTAACTTATTTTCAGGGCATTTTATATTTTAACAAAGATTTTCCCAAACTGAACCTGAACCTGAAAGAACTGAGAGTTATGACATAGTCTGATAGTACGAACGGAAGACGATTTCTATGACAAATGTTTATATATATATTTTTTTTAATTCGTCATTAATATAATTTCATTAATATTATTTTTCTAATTTCAACAGTTTCTTTTTGCAATTCAATTATAGGCTTAAATACAAGAAAATTTTTAATTTTCTAAGCATACTCAGTACAGAGTTAATTTTGTTGCGGATTCCAGACTTAGTTGATTATTCGTAGAGGCAATGGGTGCAGAATAAAGAAAATGTGCATCACATTTTTACCTACCGGGCCCCTTTTTCCTACGCCACGGGATCTTATGTTGTTAAAATCAATCCCATAAAACTATTTTTAAAAAGCATTTTGCCCAATGTATATAACATAACTTTATATGTAACAAACAAAAGTGCAAGGATGTTTCAGCAGATGGACTTGAAAAAAAGTTAATACTGTCTGTGACAAGTGTAACAGTACTGAAACTCCAACAAAAGGTAACTGTAACGAAACTCCCGCCAAAAGTAACAGTACTGAAACTCCCGCCAAAAGTAACAGTACTGAAACTCCTACCAAAAGTAACAGTACTAAAATTACCACTATCTATCGCACATATTCTGGTGAAGGTCTGAGATTACTCTCTTATGACCCCAGCTAGTAAATTGGCTATCAACTCCATCTGTTGAGCTGAGCCATACAACATTTCCCTCACAAAGGATCCTCCAACCGCCCTGGCTTCCCCCGGGAGATCTAGTGTGGGACATTCAGTCAACAGATGTTCTAGGGTCTCTGGGGCCAGGCTGCAATGCCGGCAGGTAGGATCTCTGTTGTTGTCCAACCTCCAGAAATATGTGCGCAAGGGGCAGTGCTCGGTGCGCATCTGCGTCACTAGACTCTGCGATCTACGACCTAACCCCCACCATGGGTCTTGTTTGCTAGGAGTAGGCAAGTTCGAATAGACGCCTCTGGCGGTCGTGTTGTCAGCCCATTGCCTGTACCACTTCTGCCTGAAGTGGTCCGCCAGCCAGTTTTTGACTCCCAAGAAAGTCATTGGTACTTCTGGCTGAGGCTGGGCAGCCCCGGTTTTCGCCAGAGTGTCAGCTATCTCATTGCCACTGGTGTTGACATGCCCTGGTATCCATTGTATTTCGACCTTGCACCCTATTTCACCAAGTCTGCATATGTCGTTGTGAATGACATCGACCAAGTGAGTGGTACCCTGTCTCTTCTCCAAGATCTCAAGAGCAGATCTTGAGTCTGAGAAGACAACAATATCAAGCCCCGCATGTTCCGTCCCATCCAGAGTAATATGGACTCTCTCCAGGGCCATGTGTATAGCTATGAGCTCCGCGTCAAAGTTTGACGCTGTAGTCCCACAAGGCCCCGAGAGTTTTTCATTAGGTGGTCCACCTACTGGGTACTGAATAAGCGCACCGTACCCAGCAGTTCTTTTCTTAAGATCGGCAGAGATGTCCGTGAACACTTTCACAGGTATGTGCGCAAACATATCCATGGTCTCAAGGGCAGCCACTCTCTGTACATGTTCAGGGCTGCGTTTCGTCACTGCTGCATCTGTCAAGGCCAAATGTATGGAGGGACGTGAGGGTTCCGCATAAGGCGGATTAACTGGGATTTGGGTCAGACGTTCTCTATTTGGGGGCAGGGGGACTGTCCTTTCCAGCTCCACGACCTGGTGCATGAAAGAGGACCTCTTTAGTCTCCTGCCGCCCACCCAGTTATTCTGCATTTGAAAGGCTGGTTCGTTTTCACCAAGCCGTCGGTATTTAAAATGGACTTTTCCCTCATAATTTGTAGCGGTTCTACATTGGCCAAGACTTCTACAGCAGCTGTGGGAGTAGTCCTGTATGCGCCACAGATGAATCTCAGAGCCTGATGCTGGATTCGGCCCAGCTTTTCCAGTGCGGTCTTGCTTGCAAAGGATTGGACCGGCATGCTGTAATCCATCACCGACCTTACACTGCTTAGAAAAAGAGCTCTAAGCGTACTTGCGCTCGCGCCCCAACTTGTGCAAGCCAATTTTTTCACAAGGTTGAGCTTGGCGGTCGCCTGGGAGCAAAGGTCCTGTACAAAATTGTGCATTTGTACCTTTTGGTCCAACTTAACTCCCAGGTAGACCGGTTGCTTGTCCCACTTGAGCGCTACATCGCCCACCTTGAGCTCGATCTCCTGTTTGAGAATGATCCGCCCATTTGTGAATAGTGAATAGACCGTCTTCTCGGTGTTGATTTCCTTATGCCACCGCCGCATGTACCTGTTGATAGCAGATAGTTCCTGCTGTAATAGCGTTTGCAGGCGGTGGACATCCTTACCGGTGCTCCAGATTACCAAATCGTCCACATTCATGGCAGAGCTAGTCGTTTGCACCTGTGGCAGGTCATTGATGTATGCAAGGAAGAGGGTGCAACTGAGGGCAGACCCCTGCGGGAGTCCCTCCTCAAGTGTCCTCTTCCTGGAGGTTTCACCACCGAATTTCGTGTTTATCGTCCGGTTTGTGAGGAAACCGGAGATCCACCTGTACATGTTCGCGGTTACTCCCAACTTCTGCAACTTCAACAATAGACCGGACCTCCAAACTCGGTCATAGGCTTGTTTGAGGTCAAAAAATACTGCCACTGTATGGGATTTCTTTTGGAGCCCATCTGTTATGGACTGGAGAAGACGGAGCACTTGGTCCACAGGCTGCATTCCCTTGCGGAAGCCCGCCTGTATTGGGCTGAGACTCTTAGTGCTCTCCAAGTGCCAGTAGAGTCTCTGGTTGACCATTCTCTCGGCTACCTTCCCTAACATC
>CAXITT010000244.1:75259-92608 GCA_964033795.1 Lymnaea stagnalis
CCCCACTTCTGGGCCACTTCTCCATTTCGCCGGAGACGGTTAAGGTTCTGGCTCTCTCTGGTCTCTTTCTGCTTCCGGTTTATCTTTGCAAAATGCTTGTTTAGGGCATCGGCACTTTTGGCATCTGTGGTAGCCGTGCCTGTCGTCGGTTGCAACGGACGCAGATTTTTTACCTTTCCCGTGCAGGATAATGAGTCCATCAATCGCCATACCTTTTTGCCGTCTTTCAGGTCGAGTTTTCCCCACGAACTAACCCATTTTTCCTTTTTAGCCCTATCAACCTCCTTCCGGACCTCTGCCGTCCGTCTGTTGTAAGCCGCACGAGCAGCGGCCGTCTTCAGCTTACCGGCTTTGGTCCGGGCTCTCTTTCGTTCACGGACTATTTTTGCCAGCTTTTTATTCCAAAAAGGACGGAACTTGCGGTTCCCGTTTGTTCTCGGGATTGTTTGTTTTGCCACCGTGAGGATACCACTCACAAAGTCGTTATATGCATCATCAATGCTTTTGGATGTATTGGGTGTCTCAGTTGACTCCGCAATCATACGTTCTGTTCGCTCCTGGAACAGGGACCACTTGGCTTTGCCAAATAGCCAGTGTCTCCTAGCAAACCTAGGTCTTATGAGTGTAAGACAGATTCTAATGAGGGTAGGTTTGTGGTCACTGCCAATCTCATCTAGTACTTCACACTGGGTCTTCGCCTCGAGATCAGCAGAGACCAGTGTTATGTCGGGACGTGACAGAGCGCTATTGCCTGTGTGAAGCAGTGTAGGTTCACTGCCACCATTCTGCAGTCTGATGAGATTGGTCGTGAGCTCAACCTCCTCTAGGTAGCGCCCAGAGGCGTTAGTATCGGGATAGCCCATATCCCCCATATGGGCGTTAAAGTCTCCAGCTATAATTCTATCACTAAAGATGGTTGTGCCCTGCAGTGGCAGGCACAGAGTGTTTCTCGGAGTGTTGGAAATGTTGCTGATGGTAAAAGACTTACCACCTAAGACGACCCTCAGGGTCAGGGTATCTGTCCCACCAATGGTTTTGCTCTCCACAAGCTCCGCTGTGAGGTGGTTTTTCACGAGAGTTACCAAACCTCGGCACCTTACGCAGGTGCAGCGGTAGACCGAGAAGCCCGTAATGTGCAATGGGTGCTTCTTCAGTAGGGTCTCTTGTAGTAGAGCTACGTCCACATCCCGGTTGTGGAGTAATTTGGTGAGTTCAGTTATTTTCCCTCTGATCCCGTTGCAGTTAAGCTGCATAACTACTAGAGTTTTGGGGAGGTGACCAGCTGCACCTTGCCTATTGCCCCCAGTAGCACAAAAGCCTACAGTCGGCCTGAGCCCCGTCACCGATCTGCAGGGGAGGAGGGGATTCGAGTGCCCCTCAGGTTGAGTCATGTGTAATTTACTAGCCATATAAAAGAATAATAACTAGGCTTTTTTCTCTTACCTTCTCCCGGGTGAAAGTTACAAGTAACTTCCCCCCTTCACCTTGGGAGATAGACGCAAGGCGTGAGTTTTTTAGCTTCAGGTAGTCAGGTCTACCCTACTAGTCTTCTGCGCCACGTAGAGACAAAACTCTTGCAAAAGTAAAAATTACCACTAAAAGTGACAGTAACAGTACTGAAACTCCCGCCAAAAGTAACAGTACTGAAACTCCTATCAAAAGTAACAGTACTGAAACTCCTATCAAAAGTAACAGTACTGAAACTCCTATCAAAAGTAACAGTACTGTAACTCCTATCAAAAGTAACAGTACTGAAATTACCACTAAAAGTAACAGTAACAGTACTGAAACTCCCTCATCTTGAATGCGTTTAGCAACGGTGAATCGCTCAAGTCGCCGCGTGTTCCTAGTATTGAAAAGGATACTTCAGGCAGTTGTTATTGGAAGTGGGCCTCTTGACAGAGGGAAAGAGTACTTAAGGTTAACAATTATGTAATGGCGGGGGAAGAGGGAGGGGGGGGCAATCCGCCACGGGCAGCACTCCATTTCTGCCTATATAGGGGCAGCATTTTCGGCGAAACTGCATATAATTTGTGTGTGTGTGTGGGGGGGGGGCAAAAAAAATCTTGACTTACTCCCGGTGGTACTAACCCTAGCTACGCCAATGCCATAATGTTCTCTCACGCGTATGTGGTCGTAAATGAGATCTAGTTTGGCAGAACTACTCCGAGTGAGATTTACTAAGACGACGGCACCAAGTCACGTGGTTGTGTTGTCTGCTGAATAATTTCTGTTCACGTGGTAGCTTCAGTACTGTTGCTTTTAGAGCATACGGAATATTCAACGTATGCGTAAGTTTGTGTGTCACATATCATTTAGTGATGAAACGGGGGTAAATGGGGGCGCATTTTCAAGTTTTGCCCTGGGCGCATCTTTATTGCTGGGCGCAGGTTCAAGCTCATGTGAGACTGTGTAGATAGACAGCTATCAGCCCTGAAGCTAAATGACTTATATATTTAAAAAAATAAAAAAAAACATGCCTGCTCTAAAATAATGGAATGTTCAGAAGTAAAAAAACCCAGCTTTATCTTAAGTCTGCACAACACATTGCAACACTCCGGAAATTAAAAAAAAACAACAGGATCCTGGCGATTTCAGTAAGGTACTTGAGATTCGTGACAATAGCGTGCACCTCAAGAGTGAGTGTCATGTGATGTACAACCTATCTAATAATTAGATCAATTATTGTTTGTCTTCCTGTTAGACCAGTGGTTCTCAACCGTTCTAATGCCGCAGCCCTTCAATACAGTTCCTCATGTTGTGGTAGCCCACCAGGGCCGGATTAAGCCATCTTGGTGCCCTAGGCACAAACCCACACGGGTGCCCCCTACTGCCCCGGACCCCCCGATCCTCCACTGACTGCTGGTATGTTCAATATTATGCAAAAAAACTAACAAAGAAAAACAGTTGTGAAATGTAAACACATATGTTTGTACTATTATCACTCATATGTTTGTACTGCTATCACTCATAAAACCTACAACAAGGTATTTCTGTATTAAAATTAATAGTTAATTAATTTTGTAATAATAGTTGACAAAAATAATGTAACTTTTTTGATAGATAAGAAAGTCAGAGAGAGCACACATTTGCATTTTTCAGTTCTTTTTTCTAGATTTACGCCTGGCAAAGTTTTTGAGCACATCATCAAAGTTAATTTTACGCAACAAGTCTTCCTCAACCATCAGCAAAGATAAGGAATCAAGTCTTTCTTGTTTCATTGTCCATCTACTTGGATTTTTTGTACGTTTCAACTGAGAAAAAGAAGAGCGCTCAGTTGAACAGTTCGTAACCATTAATGTTTAAAATATGCGCAAGGCGATTTCTACATTTGGAAGAGCACACTCGATGTTGTCTCTGACTATTACTTTGTAGAGTTCTGCATGACTGAACGTGGTGTTCTCAGATTTTGATGCACGAAACCTGTGGCGAATATATGAGTGGAGCTGTTGTAGTTCAGTATATAAATTATTGTTCAGATCTTCAGGATAAGCATTTATTAGTCCTTTTGATTGATTGATTGATTTGATATTTATATCGCGCCGGTATCCATGCCATTCTAGCATGCTCACTGCTCACTGCGCTCTGATCCTCCGAAATCTATTTAAACAAAAAAATTTTTTTATTGTTCCTTAAATAATTTTTTATCATTTACAATTCCCCTCAAAGATTGAGGCAAACTGTTCCATAATTTTGGCGCTATCGCTTCAAAAGAGCGCACTCTGTAAGACTTTTTTTCTGTGCTAATGCACATTAGGAACACTCAGTAAGTACTGTGTTGAAGACCGCAGACTCTTCAAGGACACATGTTTATAAATCAGTTCCTTGAGATATTCCGGTGCTGAGCCATCTCTGCAGCTGTACGTCAGAGACAGAATTTTGTAGTTAATGCGCTCACTCACTGGAACCCAATGGAGATCTCGTAGAGCTGGGGTGATGTGGTCAGATTTTTTTTCATCCGCGATACAATGCGTGCTGCAGTATTTTGTATCTTTTGGAGAATTTGGTTCTGAGGTAAACCCCACAAACAACTAATACAGTAATCTAATCTTGACTGGATTAGAGTTATTGCTACAGCATTGGCTGTTCTCTTATTGAGTTGAGGACGCAGCTGACCCAGGGCACGCAGATGACAGAGGCATGCCTTGACAACAGAACTGATATGAGGAATCATACTAAGTTTACTGTCAATATAAAAGCCATAGGTCTCTGACAGTCGAGGACAACAGGATCTCTGATTCACCATCTTTTATTGATGCAATGGTATCTTTCCGAAGATTGGCGTCTGAACCACAATTAATTGCCTCGCTCTTATCGTCATTTAATTTTAGTCTGTTTGATGACATCCAATCTTTCACAGCAAGACAGCAGTCCTCGAAAGCCTGAACACTTGTATAGTTCTGTGTCATCTGCAAATATTTCGCGGGAAATACCGTGACTTTCAATAATTTTGCCGAGCTGGCCTGTGCACATGGAGAACAGAATAGTACCTAAAACTGAGCCCTGTGGCACACCACAGGTAACGGAAGTGTCCATGGAAGATGTCTGCCTCACCACAAGCTGAGTCCTGTCAGTCAGATAAGAAGAAAACCTTCACAACACTGAGAGTTTGTGGTACATCGACCAAACAAGAAAATCGAACTGCGAGATCATGATATACCTGTCCTCGTCTACTCATCTCTCAAGTTTGTCAAAAATGGTGTAGAAAGCAGATATACGAAATTTGTCTCTGGCATTCTGAGATACCTCAGGGGCATCACCATCAATGACCACTGTCTTTCGTTTACGATTATGGGTCAAAGTTGACTTATAATCCATGCCTGGTGTTATTTCTTTCGCAGCTTCTTCAAATCTTTCAAATTCCTTTCTAAATTCATGCAAGTGATCTGTGAGTGAAGAATACAAATCAGCACACGTTTTCAAGTTCACGTGCTCATTTTGTAGAGCTTGACTGACCCTGAGAAAATGTTGTAACACTTCTTCCCAAAAGACAAGCGTGAAAGCAAATTTTAATTCTTGCATCTTCTTTGCAATGTTTTCTGCTTCTCTTCTGGTGTCCCCCTTCTGTGACTGGTCTTCTTGTAAACATTCTAACGCTTCTATAATCTGAGGATGAGACTTTAGAATGGCTTCAGTTGCAACAGCATGTGCTTCCCATCTGGTATCAGAAAGGGACTTTATCAGCTTTTCATTCACAAGGCATCCTTTCAGAATCTTCCATCTTTTGGTTGAAGCTGAGACGAAAGTATAAATCAGTTGCACTGTATGGACGAAGTTGACTGCCTCTAAACAAGAGTCAACGGCACTTTTCCTTACCAGATTTAGTGAATGGGCAGCACAGGGTATGTATATAGCAAACTTATTTTCTTCTAGAATTTTTTTCTGCATGCCCTTGTAGCACCCAGACATATTAGCTGCATTGTCGTAGGACTGACCTCTGCATTTCGAAAAATCAATATTGCAAGCTTCACGTAAGCACTGCAATACTTGCTTTGCCATACCTGCACTGGGGTGACTTTGCAACTCCAAGAAAGTAAAAAAAGCGCTCATTGGGCTCTCCATCTACCACATATCGAAGAACAACGCTGAACTGATCTATATGTGAAAGTCAGGTGATCAGTCTACTGACAAGCTGAAATAACCGGAAGCCTTTACTTCATCTACAATTGCTGCATGGACTTTTTGGGACATAATTTCAAGCAGTTCCACAATTGCTGCATGGACTTTTTGGGACATAATTTCAAGCAGTTCCACAATTGCTGCATGGACTTTTTGGGACATAATTTCAAGCAGTTCCACAATTAATGCATGGACTTTTTGGGACATAATTTCAAGCAGTTCCACAATTACTGCATGGACTTTTTGGGACATAATTTCAAGCAGTTCCACAATTACTGCATGGACTTTTTGGGACATAATTTCAAGCAGTTCCACAATTACTGCATGGACTTTTTGGGACATAATTTCAAGCAGTTCCACAATTACTGCATGGACTTTTTGGGACATAATTTCAAGCAGTTCCACAATTACTGCATGGACTTTTTGGGACATAATTTCAAGCAGTTCCACAATTACTGCATGGACTTTTTGGGACATAATTTCAAGCAGTTCCACAATTACTGCATGGACTTTTTGGGACATAATTTCGATCAGTTCTTCACATATAGTTTTGGATAAATAAGAAGGATTTCCTTTTCCAGAATTTCCATATTTCGCAATGTGTGATGCTAAAAATGGATCAAACTGACTGACCAACTCCAGCAACCCTAGATCATTTCCATTTTGTAAAGATCCAAATTGTTCATTTGTCCCTCTAAAAGCCAGACCACGCTCAGCTCTAGTACAAGTAACCGCTACTGCTAAGTAAAACTAACGTGCGATTCAATATTCCATTTGCGATTTGCTTGTGCCATGCAGCTACGCTACCGGGACACTATAGACAATTTTCTTGAGGACTTGTGGTGCCCGCCAAATGCATGGTGCCCTTGGCACGTGCCTTGCTTGCCTAATGATTAATCCAGGCCTGTAGCCTACAGCCATAAAATTTAAATTATGTTCGTTGCAAAAACACTAAATATGTGTTTTCCGATGGTCTTAGGCAACACCAGTGTAAGGGTCACTCGATCCCAAAGGGGTCGCGACCCACAGGTTGAGAACCGCTGTGTTAGACGGAAAGATAAAGTAGAAAATATAGGATTAGACTCTTTACAATCTCTTCAAATAAACACAAACATTTTGTGTAAATAAAACAATCAAGACACAAACAATGTGTGTAAATAAAACAGTCAAGACACAAACAATATGTGTAAATAAAACAGTCAAAGCACAAAGTGTGTAAATAAAACAGTCAAGACACAAACAATGTGTGTAAATAAAACAGTCAAGACACAAACAATGTGTGTAATTATAACAGTCAAGACACAAACAGTGTGTGTAAATAAAACAGTCAAGGCACAAACAATGTGTGTAAATATAACAGACAAGACACAAACAATGTGTGTAAATAAAACAGACAAGACACAAACAATGTGTGTAAATATAACAGACAAGACACAAACAATGTGCGTAAATAAAACAGACAAGACACAAACAATGTGTGTAAATAAAACAGTCAAGACACAAACAATGTGTGTAAATAAAACAGTCAAAGCACAAAGTGTGTAAATAAAACAGTCAAGACACAAACAATGTGTGTAAATAAAACAGTCAAGACACAAACAATGTGCGTAAATAAAACAGACAAGACACAAACAATGTGTGTAAATAAAACAGTCAAGACACAAACAATGTGTGTAAATAAAACAGTCAAGAAACAAACAATGTTTGTAAATAAAAGAGTCAAGGCACAAACAATGTGTGTAAATAAAACAGTCAAGACACAAACAATGTGCGTAAATAAAACAGTCAAGAAACAAACAATGTGTGTAAATAAAACAGTCAAGACACAAACAATGTGTGTAAATAAAACAGTCAAAGCACAAAGTGTGTAAATAAAACAGTCAAGACACAAACAATGTGTGTAAATAAAACAGTCAAAGCACAAAGTGTGTAAATAAAACAGTCAAGACACAAACAATGTGTGTAAATAAAACAGTCAAGAAACAAACAATGTGTGTAAATAAAACAGTCAAGACACAAACAATGTGTGTAAATAAAACAGTCAAAGCACAAAGTGTGTAAATAAAACAAACAAGACACAAACAATGTGTGTAAATATAACAGACAAGACACAAACAATGTGTGTAAATAAAACAGTCAAAGCACAAAGTGTGTAAATAAAACAGTCAAGACACAAACAATGTGTGTAAATATAACAGACAAGACACAAACAATGTGTGTAAATATAACAGACAAGACACAAACAGTGTGTGTAAATAAAACAGTCAAGGCACAAACAATGTGTGTAAATATAACAGACAAGACACAAACAATGTGTGTAAATATAACAGACAAGACACAAACAATGTGCGTAAATATAACAGACAAGACACAAACAATGTGTGTAATTATAACAGTCAAGACACAAACAGTGTGTGTAATTATAACAGTCAAGACACAAACAGTGTGTGTAAATAAAACAGTCAAGGCACAAACAATGTGTGTAAATAAAACAGTCAAGACACAAACAATGTGTGTAAATAAAACAGTCAAGGCACAAACAATGTGTGTAAATATAACAGACAAGACACAAACAATGTGTGTAAATAATACAGTCAAGAAACAAACAATGTGTGTAAATAAAACAGTCAAGAAACAAACAATGTTTGTAAATAAAACAGACAAGACACAAACAATGTGTGTAAATAATACAGTCAAGACACAAACAATGTGTGTAAATAAAACAGTCAAGGCACAAACAATGTGTGTAAATATAACGGACAAGACACAAACAATGTGTGTAAATAAAACAGTCAAGAAACAAACAATGTGTGTAAATATAACGGACAAGACACAAACAATGTGTGTAAATAAAACAGTCAAGACACAAACAATGTGTGTAAATATAACGGACAAGACACAAACAATGTGTGTAAATAAAACAGTCAAGAAACAAACAATGTGTGTAAATAAAACAGTCAAGACACAAACAATGTGTGTAAATAAAACAGTCAAGGCACAAACAATGTGTGTAAATATAACGGACAAGACACAAACAATGTGTGTAAATAAAACATTCAAGAAACAAACAATGTGTGTAAATAATACAGTCAAGAAACAAACAATGTGTGTAAATAAAACAGTCAAGACACAAACAATGTGTGTAAATAATACAGTCAAGACACAAACAATGTGTGTAAATAAAACAGTCAAGACACAAACAATGTGTGTAAATAAAACAGTCAAGAAACAAACAATGTGTGTAAATAAAACAGTCAAGAAACAAACAATGTTTGTAAATAAAACAGACAAGACACAAACAATGTGTGTAAATAATACAGTCAAAGCACAATGTGTGTCAATAAAACAGTCAAGACACAAACAATGTGTGTAAATAATACAGTCAAAACACAAACAATGTGTGTAAATAAAACAGTCAAGAAACAAACAATGTTTGTAAATAAAACAGACAAGACACAAACAATGTGTGTAAATAAAACAGTCAAGAAACAAACAATGTGTGTAAATAAAACAGTCAAGACACAAACAATGTGTGTAAATAAAACAGTCAAGACACAAACAATGTGTGTAAATAAAACATTCAAGACACAAACAATGTGTGTAAATAAAACAGTCAAGAAACAAACAATGTTTGTAAATAAAACAGACAAGACACAAACAATGTGTGTAAATAATACAGTCAAAGCACAATGTGTGTAAATAAAAAAGTCAAGACACAAACAATGTGTGTAAATAAAACAGTCAAGACACAAACAATGTGTGTAAATATAACGGACAAGACACAAACAATGTGTGTAAATAAAACAGTCAAGAAACAAACAATGTGTGTAAATAAAACAGTCAAGACACAAACAATGTGCGTAAATAAAACAGACAAGACACAAACAATGTGTGTAAATAAAACAGTCAAGACACAAACAATGTGTGTAAATAAAACAGTCAAGAAACAAACAATGTTTGTAAATAAAAGAGTCAAGGCACAAACAATGTGTGTAAATAAAACAGTCAAGGCACAAACAATGTGTGTAAATAAAACAGTCAAGAAACAAACAATGTTTGTAAATAAAACAGTCAAGAAACAAACAATGTGTGTAAATAAAACATTCAAGACACAAACAATGTGTGTAAATAAAACAGTCAAGACACAAACAATGTGTGTAAATAAAACAGTCAAGACACAAACAATGTGTGTAAATAAAACAGACAAGACACAAACAATGTGTGTCAATAAAACGGACAAGACACAAACAATGTGTGTAATTATAACAGTCAAGACACAAACAGTGTGTGTAAATAAAACAGTCAAGGCACAAACAATGTGTGTAAATAAAACAGTCAAGAAACAAACAATGTGTGTAAATAAAACAGTCAAGAAACAAACAATGTGTGTAAATAAAACAGACAAGACACAAACAATGTGTGTAAATAATACAGTCAAGGCACAAACAATGTGTGTAAATAATACAGTCAAAGCGCAATGTGTGTAAATAAAACAGTCAAGAAACAAACAATGTGTGTAAATAAAACAGTCAAGAAACAAACAATGTGTGTAAATAAAACAGTCAAGAAACAAACAATGTGTGTAAATAAAACAGACAAGACACAAACAATGTGTGTAAATAATACAGTCAAAGCGCAATGTGTGTAAATAAAACAGACAAGACACAAACAATGTGTGTAAATAAAACAGTCAAGACACAAACAATGTGTGTAAATAAAACAGTCAAGAAACAAACAATGTTTGTAAATAAAACAGACAAGACACAAACAATGTGTGTAAATAATACAGTCAAAGCACAATGTGTGTAAATAAAACAGTCAAGACACAAACAATGTGTGTAAATAAAACAGTCAAGACACAAACAATGTGTGTAAATAAAACAGTCAAGACACAAACCATGTGTGTCAATAAAACGGACAAGACACAAACAATGTGTGTAATTATAACAGTCAAGACACAAAAAGTGTGTGTAAATAAAACAGACAAGACACAAACAATGTGTGTAAATATAACAGACAAGACACAAACAATGTGCGTAAATAAAACAGACAAGACACAAACAATGTGTGTAAATAAAACAGACAAGACACAAACAATGTGTGTAAATAAAACAGTCAAGACACAAACAATGTGTGTAAATAAAACAGACAAGAAACAAACAATGTGTGTAAATAAAACAGTCAAGAAACAAACAATGTGTGTAAATAAAACAGTCAAAGCACAAAGTGTGTAAATAAAACAGTCAAGAAACAAACAATGTTTGTAAATAAAACAGTCAAGGCACAAACAATGTGTGTAAATAAAACAGTCAAGAAACAAACAATGTGTGTAAATGAAACAGTCAAGAAACAAACAATGTTTGTAAATAAAACAGTCAAGGCACAAACAATGTGTGTAAATAAAACAGTCAAGAAACAAACAATGTGTGTAAATAAAACAGTCAAGACACAAACAATGTGTGTAAATAAAACAGTCAAGGCACAAACAATGTGTGTAAATAAAACAGTCAAGACACAAACAATGTGCGTAAATAAAACAGACAAGACACAAACAATGTGTGTAAATAAAACAGTCAAGACACAAACAATGTGTGTAAATAAAACAGTCAAGACACAAACCATGTGTGTAAATAAAACAATCAAGACACAAAAAATTTGTGTAAATAATATAGTACAGCTTTAATTAGTAGTGGAAATAAAAATATAAGAACTTTCTGCCCATGCCACCACCAGCCCATGCCACCACCAGCCCATGCCACCACCAGCCCATGCCACCACCAGCCCATGCCACCACCAGCCCATGCCACCACCAGCCCATGCCATCACCAGCCCATGCCACCACCAGCCCATGCCATCACCAGCCCATGATAAACAAACATGAAAACAACACCTAAAAAGAAAGTTTTTCGTAGAAATCCTTTAAAAAATGTAATATTGAGCCAATTTTGGTGGCGCCAAAAATTTGACAAAACACGCATACTAGTAACGCACTTTATAAGACTTCCAATAAGTGCGCAAACACCCCTTCCCCCCCCCCCCCAGGGTCGCAACCGCACATTTTTTTCAAGCTCATGAACTCTATTAATATTCTATTCACCCACCCACTTTTACACCACAGATTGATTTAACAAATGGTATTTTATAAAAATACAAGAAAATACTGCGCACCAAACGCACTTGTTATATAAATATATATTTTTTTAAATTCTCATTTAGCGCAGTCATAGGGAATTTCTTTCTTTCGTCTATGTTTACCCTTGTTTCCCTTGAAAAAAAAAGGAAAAACTGTTTTTTAGGGGATGGGGTTGGGAAGCAGGGCTTGGAATTTGAAAGAATTAAAATTAGAATGTGGTGTCAACAAGTCTCTGTGCCAAGTTTCAGCTCGATATGTTGACGAGAAGTGGTTCAATTGGCCGTCCGAAGATTTTTTCCCTGAGCACACAAACGCGAAGTTCAAATATATGTTTTAAAAAATATTATGAACTTAAATTTAACGTCTGCCCTTTCAGCTAACCAACTCCATATCTTACCTTACAAAGTAACCACTGACACTGTCTTACTTCAAGTTCAAAGGGAATGTACAGTCAATTAAGTATATAAATGTCATAGAAAAACAAGAATAGAATTTTGTGTGAAGCTGTTGTGTTTAGAGCTATATTGTGCTGAATTGTGTGTATATTTTGGGTCGAGGGCGGTGCCGAGGAAAAGCGGCGCCCGGGCTGAAGTCCAAACGGAGCCCACCAATATAGAGAAAAGAAGTTCCGCCCTGGCGGATCAGGAAGACGGTGATGTTGGCGCCCCGAGTCTTCGTGACGTATTCTTTTAGGCCTTGTATCGTCTAATTTACGATACATGTCCCTTCTAAAGACTATTTTGGCGCCCCATGGAGCGAGAACCCCTCTCGCCCCCTTTCGCAGGACCATGATTGTGTCATATGCCTTTCGATTACTTTTCCCAGGTATGTTGTGGGAGGGGGTGGCTGTATGCACTTACGGCGCTCACTCTGCCATGGTGGTCACTGCCATGCTAATCGCTGCCATGGTGGTCACTGCAATGGTGGTCACTGCCATCGTGGTCACTGTCATGGTGGTCACTGCCATGGTGGTCACTGCCAATGTACTCACTGCCATGGTGGTCACTGCCATGGTGATCACTGCCATGGTGCTCAATGTCATCGTGGTCACTACCATGGTGGTCACTGCCAAGGTACTCACTGCCATGGTGGTCACTGCCAATGTACTCACTGCCATGGTGGTCACTGCCAATGTACTCACTGCCATGGTGGTCACTGCCAAGGTACTCACTCTTGCTGCCCTCTTAGATGCTACATTTCAGCCAAGTATTTTTAAATGTAATTCTGTTTTTACTGTTGTTTATTCACTGATGAATTCTTCTTGCCAATACGTTCGTTAGTTTGTAGCGTTTTCCCAAACTTTGTTTCATTCATGTCCCTGCTCACTCTGCCATAGTGCACACTTCCAATGTGCTCACTCTGTCATAGTGCACACTTCCAATGTGCTCACTCTGTCATAGTGCACACTTCCAATGTGCTCACTCTGCCATAGTGCACACTTCCAATGTGCTCACTCTGCCATAGTGCACACTTCCAATGTGCTCACTCTGCCATAGTGCACACTTCCAATGTGCTCACTCTGCCATAGTGCACACTTCCAATGTGCTCACTCTGCCATAGTGCACACTTCCAATGTGCTCACTCTGCCATAGTGCACACTTCCAATGTGCTCACTCTGCCATAGTGCACACTTCCAATGTGCTCACTCTGCCATAGTGCACACTTCCAATGTGCTCACTCTGCCATAGTGCACACTTCCAATGTGCTCACTCTGCCATAGTGCACACTTCCAATGTGTTCACTCTGCCATAGTGCACACTTCCAATGTGTTCACTCTGCCATAGTGCACACTTCCAATGTGTTCACTCTGCCATAGTGCACACTTCCAATGTGCTCACTCTGCCATAGTGCACACTTCCAATGTGTTCACTCTGCCATAGTGCACACTTCCAATGTGTTCACTCTGCCATGGTGCACACTTCCAATGTGCTCACTCTGCCATAGTGCACACTTCCAATGTGCTCACTCTGCCATAGTGCACACTTCCAATGTGCTCACTCTGCCATAGTGCACACTTCCAATGTGCTCACTCTGCCATGGTGCACACTTCCAATGTGCTCACTCTGCCATAGTGCACACTTCCAATGTGTTCACTCTGCTATGATGCACACTTTCAAGGTGCTCACTGCCATTTTGCTCACTGCCATGGTGCTCACTGCCAAGGTGCTCATCGCCAAGGTGCTCATTGCCAAGGTGCGTACCAAATTTAAACATAAAATATGTAAAGATGTTGAAAATAATTTGAAAAAAAAACTGACAAACATTCGTCCAGAAACATTCATGTTAATATAAAATGGTATGACTATTTGGAGATACGTAAACAAGGATCAGAATTCAACGTATAGCAAAGTGACAGCTTTAAAAACATTTAAAAACATTATCCTTCAAATAGAGAAAGTATATACATGAGTAAAAATCTTATATTGAACTCTTAAGAATTGTATGCAGCTTATCAAACAGTAACGACATGCTTACTCGCAGATAATCTTGATAATCATTTTAGTTTTAGGGCCGGACATAACCCCAAAGAAATGTCTTTTTGAAATGAACTTGACCTGGTTCTTAATTTTGTTAAAATTAATTTAATTTAAAGAACTTTTTGGACACGCCATTGTCCATCACATCAAAATAATGTTAGTCTTCGAGACACAGACAAATGTAAAACTGCTGACCACAATTTCGACCGTGTCCCGCTGGAGACAACAAGACGTAACAGGACACAACTGGACACATCTGGACATAACTGGACACAGGTATTTCAAAGGCGGGTCCCATGAATGGGACTGATTTAAAACGGTTAACTCGGCGATGGATGACGAAAGACTCAATAGAGACGGTGAGACACCGCCCAGTACTCCTGACACCGTTGTCTGGGTAACAGGGTGCCACTCTCATCCGACAAGGATCACACTAATGCCTGTGAACACAATGCCAGTAATACTTCATGAAAACAGTGTTATTCTTTTTTTAATATTAATATTCGTCAGAAAAGAATACCCACCGCACTTTAGACCTACAACGACACAATGCCTTGCCGATTCTGACACATTCTCTGCATCTCTTGTTCACTCCAAGATCCGACTCACAGCAAAAAAAAGCAACAATAAAAAACCGACGCTAAAGCCATAACAATCATCACGTCATCTATCATACCCAACAACGTCATGAATACAACTATTAGGCAACGTCTACACAATTAATCTCAAAACCAAATACCCTTACTAAAAAATAATTAACAACACGCACAGCTCACAACAATGATTCTCATACCCTTGACAAATGGATATTGACATTACATTGCCAATAGAACATTCATGTTAAAGATATATAAATAGATATTAAATATTCATCATTCATTGAGTGATGTTTTTACAATAACAAAACTCCTTTTGCCGTGCGTCACTCACGCAGTCTGCCTGACCGCGGTACAGATTAAGTCTGTCTATCCGCTCTGCGACCTCAATGTTGAAATTTTTCTTGGTGCCCCAAAATAAGGTCTGGGGGCTAACGTCTCGTACGAACACCGTAGCCTCAAAAACAGCGCCTCCTGGGGTCGTGTGTAGCCGGACCTGGTACAGGTGAGCGTCTTTCTTCATCTTCGAGACATTCTTTGGTAGGTCAACCTTAACCACCTGAAGAACTTCTCCCATTCCCAGAACTGCACACACGGTCGTGTTGACCTTCAAATTGATGGCGGCCAGTGTCGCCTGCGCCAGCATTGTTGCTGGTTCTGTGGAGGTGTCCAGGCGTTCCGCCGTGCTCTGCCCACAGAGGCAGTACTCCTCTGGTATGGGGATATCCTTGCACGTTCTATTTTTAGGTATTCTTCGCAATAAACTTATCCCGTGTTTACTTTTTCTAACAGGGCTTTCCCCATTACCCCGGAAGTACAACAAATCCGTCAGCGTCGCGTGTGTGTCGTAGTGCGTCGTGAGGCGACCTGTGTTCGTATTTAGGTTCCTAGAAATATCCGGGTATTTTTCGAGAAACCATTTTGGGAACGTGAAGATGGCGAATGGTGTGCGACCTTCATACACGCCGTTAAAAGACGACCTTACTGGACCCCATCTCGGCCCGTGGTCGGAGAATGTGATGAGCACGGTGTTATTCAAATACCCGGACGTTTGAAGCAGCCGGTAAAAATTAAACACGTGCTCGTCTGCGATTTTAAGGTTAGTCATGACGTCGTGTGAAACTTGCGTCAGGAACGCCATGGCGTACAACGGTTTGTCATGGAAAGTATCGAACAGTCGCTTGATGTAATCGAAATGAAAGTTCACTTCCGGTTGTTCCCCGACGCACTGATTCCCCGTGTTCCAAATCTCCTTGTCGTGCTCCATAACAACACACAGTGACCGACTAAAATGTGTCGTTGGGTTGACGCGGAATCCTTTCTTTTCGTAGCTGAACGCCCCGATGGAGGGCGAGTCTTCTGTGTACAGAGTCCTGTACCCGGCCCTCGCGTAGTCCCGCCACACGAGATCGAAGCCGTCCGTGTACTTTGAGAAATCCCACCACGTGTTGATCTCGTCCTCGGACCGTCCCGTCAGCAGCGGGATAAAGTTGGGGAATGTGTTTTTCCCGACCTGCGTGTACATGGACATGTCGAAGGAGTGGAAGTCGTTCATCAGCAAGGGATACGTTTTCGGCATGGACCTCATGAAGTGGTACCGTGACACCCCGTCGACGCCGATCATGATGATGTTCAACGTCTCCCTGGGAGCCGACTCCATCTGTCGTTTTTTCAACAGCAGGGCCTCGACCTGGCCAAGTTTGTCCTGCTTGGGGGTGAGTGCAAAGTACATCCTTGACACAGCTTTCTGACCACCGTCCTGGCAAACCACCTTGATGAACTCAGAGCTCTCTTTCAGGACTTGCGACTCGTTAAAAGGTGGATTTAAGGGTCCTAGGTCATTGAGACCTGGTATTATATCCTGATATTGACAGACGATGGGGGTGTCTCCAAGCGTATTGCGTACTTTTGTTCTGTTTATTACCAGTTTGTTTCCATCTATGTAGAGCAGGTCGGGTAATTTACCCGTGCACTCAAGTGTTTGTAAGGCGAGGCCGGACATGGCCATTATCTCAGGGTCGAATGGGTTGACGTAAGGGAAGACACACGCCAGAGATTCCATCAAGGAATCTTCTCCCACAACCCCATCGTCACGCACAACCCCATCGTCACGCACAACCCCATCGTCACGGCTTACAACCGTTGTCTCATTCTTTTCGATAGTTGTATGATTTTGGTAGTAGGTGACTGTCTCTGGCGTGTGCTTTAGTTCAATGTCCACTTCACTGTTCGTAACAGCACTGCTCTTGGGGGCACCTTTCGTTCCATTATGCAAGCGTAAATGTAAGTTATGAAGGATGTCCGTAGGATTGGTGCCACCTTCTGGTTGAGTCAACGTTTCAAGTTTTCCTTTCGAGTTTACACTGAAAATAAGTTTTGTGGTATGTTCTTGTGGTATGTTCTTGTGGTATGTTCTTGTGGTATGTTCTTGTGGTATGTTCTTGTGGTATGTTCTTGTGGTATGTTCTTGTGGTATGTTCTTGTGGTATGTTCTTGTGGTATGTTCTTGTGGTATGTTCTTGTG
>CAXITT010000244.1:94072-134857 GCA_964033795.1 Lymnaea stagnalis
CCCACAGTATCTCCATGACCAGACTGGACATATTGAATGTGCCCCAGAGTATCTCCATGACCAGACTGGACCATTGACAGACCCAGAGAGTATCTCCATGACCAGACTGGACATATTGAATGTGCCCCACAGTATCTCCATGACCAGACTGGACATATTGAATGTGCCCCAGAGTATCTCCATGACCAGACTTGACCATTGACAGACCCAGAGAGTATCTCCATGACCAGACTGGACATATTGAATGTGCCCCAGAGTATCTCCATGACCAGACTGGACCATTGACAGACCCAGAGAGTATCTCCATGACCAGACTGGAGCATTGACAGACCCAGAGAGTATCTCCATGACCAGACTGGACATATTGAATGTAACCCACAGTATCTCCATGACCAGACTGGACATATTGAATGTGCCCCAGAGTATCTCCATGACCAGACTGGACCATTGACAGACCCAGAGAGTATCTCCATGACCAGACTGGACATATTGAATGTGCCCCAGAGTATCTCCATGACCAGACTGGACCATTGACTGACCCAGAGAGTATCTCCATGACCAGACTGGACTATTGACTGTGTAACACGAGAGTATCTCCATGACCAGACTGGACATATTGAATGTGCCCCAGAGTATCTCCATGACCAGACTGGACCATTGACTGACCCAGAGAGTATCTCCATGACCAGACTTGACCATTGACCGTGTAACACGAGAGCATCTCCATGACCAGACTTGACCATTGACTGTGTAACACGAGAGCATCTCCATGACCAGACTTGACCATTGACCGTGTAACACGAGAGCATCTCCATGACCAGACTTGACCATTGACCGTGTAACACGAGAGCATCCCCATGACCAGACTTGACCATTGACCGTGTAACACGAGAGCATCTCCATGACCAGACTTGAACATTGACTGTGTAACACGAGAGCATCCCCATGACCAGACTTGACCATTGACTGTGTAACACGAGAGCATCTCCATGACCAGACTTGACCATTGACTGTGTAACACGAGAGAATCTCCATGACCAGACTGGACCATTGACTGTGTAACACGAGAGCATCTCCATGACCAGACTGGACCATTGACTGTGTAACACGAGAGCATCTCCATGACCAGACTGGACCATTGACTGTGTAACACGAGAGAATCTCCATGACCAGACTTGACCATTGACTGTGTAACACGAGAGAATCTCCATGACCAGACTTGACCATTGACTGTGTAACACGAGAGAATCTCCATGACCAGACTTGACCATTGACTGTGTAACACGAGAGAATCTCCATGACCAGACTTGACCATTGACTGTGTAACACGAGAGAATCTCCATGACCAGACTTGACCATTGACTGTGTAACACGAGAGAATCTCCATGACCAGACTTGACCATTGACTGTGTAACACGAGAGAATCTCCATGACCAGACTTGACCATTGACTGTGTAACACGAGAGAATCTCCATGACCAGACTTGACCATTGACTGTGTAACACGAGAGAATCTCCATGACCAGACTTGACCATTGACTGTGTAACACGAGAGAATCTCCATGACCAGACTTGACCATTGACTGTGTAACACGAGAGAATCTCCATGACCAGACTTGACCATTGACTGTGTAACACGAGAGAATCTCCATGACCAGACTTGACCATTGACTGTGTAACACGAGAGAATCTCCATGACCAGACTTGACCATTGACTGTGTAACACGAGAGAATCTCCATGACCAGACTTGACCATTGACTGTGTAACACGAGAGAATCTCCATGACCAGACTTGACCATTGACTGTGTAACACGAGAGAATCTCCATGACCAGACTTGACCATTGACTGTGTAACACGAGAGAATCTCCATGACCAGACTTGACCATTGACTGTGTAACACGAGAGAATCTCCATGACCAGACTTGACCATTGACTGTGTAACACGAGAGAATCTCCATGACCAGACTTGACCATTGACTGTGTAACACGAGAGAATCTCCATGACCAGACTTGACCATTGACTGTGTAACACGAGAGAATCTCCATGACCAGACTTGACCATTGACTGTGTAACACGAGAGAATCTCCATGACCAGACTTGACCATTGACTGTGTAACACGAGATAATCCCCATGACCAGACTTGACCATTGACTGTGTAACACGAGAGCATCCCCATGACCAGACTTGACCATTGACTGTGTAACACGAGGAGAATGAAGGGAATATTTCCGTCAAACCAGGGGCGCAAGTAAAGTTTTCTTAGGGTTGTGGGAGGGGGGTTGAGGGTGGACTACGTCAAAGTTTCTGGTGGCTTTTAAGAAGATAAGACCTCACTACGCCTGAACAGCTTAGGAAGATAAGACCTCACTACGCCTGAACAGCTTAGGAAGATAAGACCTCACTACGCCTGAACAGCTTAGTCTTAACAAAGTGCTAAACAATTATTACCATCATGTTTTTCTAATGAAACACCCTCCACCCTTTCCCAAAGAAAAAAAACAACACTTTAGTGATTAAATGCCTCAATATATAGAAGGGAAAAGTACGGGATCATAGCCTTGGCCATAGAAAGATTACGACACAAAGCCGTGGGAGGACTGTGCATTACGACACAAAGCCGTGGGAGGACTGTGCATTACGACACAAAGCCGTGGGACCTGACACGTAATGCTGTGTTTCGGCACCCTCCTGACACGTAAACGACACAAAGCCGTGGGAGGACTGTGCATTACGACACAAAGCCGTGGGAGGACTGTGCATTACGACACAAAGCCGTGGGAGGAATGTGCATTACGACACAAAGCCGTGGGAGGAATGTGCATTACGACACAAAGCCGTTTAAAGAATGTGCATTACGACACAAAGCCTTGGGAGGAATGTGCATTACGACACAAATCCGTGGGAGAAATGAGCATTACAACACAAAGCCGTTTGAGGAATGTGCATTACGACACAAAGCCTTGGAAGGAATGTGCATTACGACACAAAGCCGTTTGAGGAATGTGCATTACAAAACAAAGCCGAAGAAGGAATGTGCATTACGACACAAAGCCGTTTGAGGAATGTGCATTACAAAACAAAGCCGAAGAAGGAATGTGCATTACGACACAAAGCCTTGGGAGGAATGTGCAATACGACACAAAGCCGTGGGAGGAATGAGCATTACAACACAAAGCCGTTTGAGGAATGTGCATTACAAACACAAAGCCTTGGGAGGAATGTGCATTACGACACAAAGCCGTGGGAGGAATGAGCATTACAACACAAAGCCGTTTGAGGAATGTGCATTACGACACAAAGCCTTGGGAGGAATGTGCATTACGACACAAAGCTGTTGGAGGAATGTGCATTACGACACAAAGCCGTGGGAGGAATGAGCATTACAACACAAAGCCGTTTGAGGAATGTGCATTACGACAAAAAGCCGTGGGAGGAATGTGCATTACGACACAAAGCCGTTTGAGGAATGTGCATTACGACAAAAAGCCGTGGGAGGAATCAGCATTACAACACAAAGCCGTTTGAGGAATGTGCATTACGACACAAAGCCGTTTGAGGAATGTGCATTACGACACAAAGCCGTTTGGGGTGTGCATTACAGGAGGCGCCATCAGGGCTTCATCAAACAAACAAAGATACTAGAACGTTAAATTTTTGGCACAAGTCCGCAAGTCAGTTTTCCACGTCATTGATGACAACCAAATGCCAGTTTTCCATGTCCGTGATGACAATCAAATGCCAGTTTTCCATGTCCTTGATGACAATGAAAGGCCTGTTTTCCATGCAGAACGCCTGGCTGTCAAACACTTGAACCTCTGGGAGTCAAACACTTGAACACTGGGAGTCAAACCCTTGAACCCCTGGGAGTCAAACACTTGAACCCCTGGGAGTCAAACGCTTGAACAATGGGAGTCACACACTTGAACCCCTGGAGTCAAACTCTTGAACACTGGGTGTCAAACACTTGAACACTGGGAGTCAAACACTTGAACCCCTGGGAGTCAAACACTTGAACCCCTGGGAGTCAAACACTTGAACCCTGGGAGTCAAACACTTGAACACTGGATGTCAATCACTTGAACACTGGGATTTTTTGGGAGTCAAACACTTGAACCCCTGGGAGTCAAACACTTGAACCCCTGGGAGTCAAACACTTGAACCCCTGGGAGTCAAACACTTGAACCCCTGGGAGTCAAACACTTGAACCCCTAGGAGTCAAACACTTGAAACCCTGGGAGTCAAACACTTGAACCCCTGGGAGTCAAACACTTGAACCCCTGGGAGTCAAACACTTGAAACCCTGGGAGTCAAGCACTTGAAACCCTGGGAGTTAGACACTTGAACCCCTGAAAGTCAAACACTTGAACCCCTGGGAGTCAAACACTTGAACCCCTGTAAGTCAAACACTTTAACCCCTGGGAGTCAAACACTTGAACCCTTGGGAGTCAAACACTTGAAACCCTGGGAGTCAAACACTTGAACCCCTGGTAGTCAAACACTTGAAACCCTGGGAGTCAAGCACTTGAAACCCTGGATGTCAAACACTTGAACCCCTGGGAGTCAGACACTTGAACCTCTGGGAGTCAAACACTTGAACACTGGGAGTCAAACACTTGAACCCCTGGAAATTAAAAGTCTTGGTTGTAAAGAAATGTTGTAAGATCAATTTTATCTCAACTCAAGAAGACATGTCTGCAAGCATTAATAACCATTTGGGCAGTGTGTATGGACAGATAGTCAAATGACAGAATAAAAAGAACTAATTTATAGCTATTGAGTGGGGGCGTAATTATATTAAGGGAGTGAGGGCGTTATTTAGTTTGTGTGTGTGCATGTGGGGGGGGGGGATAATTGGGGAGGAGGGAGACTAAAGTTCAATTTAGATTCAGAATACGTGCGCAGTGGCATAGTTTTTAAAAGAAGTTCTTGGGAGAAAATAATAATAGATAAATTTAAATTCGGTTTTCTATCAAATTATAAAACAGCCAGTAGAGCGGGCACTGGGCACTAAGATAGGTTGCTCTTGAAATAAGTGGCTCATTGTGGATGTGCCAGTGGAGCGGGCACTGGGCACTAAGATAGGTCTGGCCTTGAAATCAGTGGCTCATTGTGGTTGTGCCAGTGGAGCGGGCACTATGCACTAAGATAGGTCTGGCCTTGAAATCGGTGGCTCATTGTGGATGTGCCAGTGGAGCGGGCTCTGGGCACTAAGATAGGTCTGGCCTTGAAATCAGTGGCACATCTAATATGCGCGAAGAGGGTGACCACCCCTGTTGACACCTTACACAAGTAGTGTGTTGGTATTTTTTAATGTGTTTGTGTGTCTTTTTGTGTGAGTGTTTATGTTTGTTTTTGTATGTTTGTTTGTGTGTGTGTTGTGAGTGTATAATACATGCAGTCCCTAAATGGATGTTCTAGGGCTGGCACCGGTCCACGGGCCTCCCGTTACTGGTTCGCACAACAGGAATATTTTCGGTCGAATAAAAACACGATACATTAATCTGGCACAGGTCTCTGATTCATTTTTCAAACATGTCCACTGCTCAACTGGTCCACTGATCCACTGGTCCACTGATCCACTGGTCCGCTGATCCACTGGTCCGCTGATCCACTGGTCCGCTGACCTTAAAATTTGGCAAACATTGTGTAAGGGGGCGCAGTGTTGGGAGTTCGCCCCCGGGTCAATCTAATTGATGAGATAGTTTGTGGATCTATGAGTCAATCTAACTGATGAGATAGTTGGTGGATCTATGAGTCAATCTAACTGATGAGATAGTTGGTGGATCTATAAGTCAATCTAACTGATGAGATAGTTGGTGGATCTATGAGTCAATCTAACTGATGAGATAGTTGGTGGATCTATAAGTCAATCTAACTGATGAGATAGTTGGTGGATCTATAAGTCAATCTAACTGATGAGATAGTTGGTGGATCTATAAGTCAATCTAACTGATGAGATAGTTGGTGGATCTATGAGTCAATCTAACTGATGAGATAGTTGGTGGATCTATGAGTCAATCTAACTGATGAGATAGTTGGTGGATCTATAAGTCAATCTAACTGATGAGATAGTTGGTGGATCTATGAGTCAATCTAACTGATGAGATAGTTGGTGGATCTATAAGTCAATCTAACTGATGAGATAGTTGGTGGATCTATAAGTCAATCTAACTGATGAGATAGTTGTATGATCTATAAGTCAATCTAACTGATGAGATAGTTGGTGGATCTATAAGTCAATCTAACTGATGAGATAGTTGGTGGATCTATAAGTCAATCTAACTGATGAGATAGTTGGTGGATCTATAAGCCAATCTAACTGATGAGATAGTTGGTGGATCTATGAGTCAATCTAACTGATGAGATAGTTGGTGGATCTATGAGTCAATCTAACTGATGAGATAGTTGGTGGATCTATAAGTCAATCTAACTGAGGAGATAGTTGGTGGATCTATAAGTCAATCTAACTGATGAGATAGTTGGTGGATCTATGAGTCAATCTAACTGATGAGATAGTTGGTGGATCTATAAGTCAATCTAACTGATGAGATAGTTGGTTGATCTATAAGTCAATCTAACTGATGAGATAGTTGGTGGATCTATGAGTCAATCTAACTGATGAAATAGTTGGTGGATCTATGAGTCAATCTAACTGATGAGATATTTGGTGGATCTATAAGTCAATCTAACTGATGAGATATTTGGTGGATCTATGAGCCAATCTAACTGATGAGATATTTGGTGGATCTATGAGTAAATCTTACTGATGAGATATTTGGTGGATCTATGGGTAAATCTAACTGATGAGATATTTAGAGGATTACAGATAAATCAAAACTTACCCCTTCTGAACATTGTGATGGTGTTTGTGTGTTTTCCCCCTTCTATGTATTTAGTATCCACTACACAATTTTGGAATCTGATCCATCTTGATGGTTGAACCAAGCCATTGTGCCGATTTCTTTTGTTTCAATGAACACGCCCTCTGTTCTCAAAATAAAACCCGTTTTATTTGGTAAACACTCGATGACAGATAAAGAGATTGTCGGGAGATGTGATTCACTGTGACGTGTTGAACGCTGGAAGTTCGTGAGACGAACGGCTGAGATGTATTTTATGTCTTAATCGGTATCAGATGAAAGACGCATGTGTGATAGTAGTTTATGAAGTGTGTGAACGAGGCGAGAGTTGATCACGTTTAGTGAACGAGACGAGAGTTAGTCACGTTTAGTGAACGAGACGAGAGTTAGTCATGTTTAGTGAACGAGACAAGAGTTCAAATATCATCGGCAAAGAGTCTATGTTCCAAGTTTCAGCGCAATAGGTTGACAGGAAGTGGGTCAATTAGCCTTCCGGATATTTTGCCACAAACTCAGAAAGAAATAGACGAACAAGGCGAAATTAATATAAAGGATTTTCAAAGATGTAATAATTACTTTAGAAAAATAAGACGATAAAATGGGGTAGAACATGTCGTCATTAAAGTTATTTATAATTCTGCCAACTACTAATAAAGTCTACTCTATTGAGTACAGCTATATCATTAACAATAACCCTGTCGCACACCACAGTTGTAGACTAGTAGTTACTTTAGCTACGGCTAGCATCTGCAGCGGAATCTATTAACATCTTGGTCAGCGATTGAGACAGACACACACAAACAACTACTAAGTCTAAACTCTAGACCAAATTGGACGAACTCTGGTCAACTGTGGACGAACTCTGGACGAACTCTGGACCAACTCTGGACAAACTGTAGACGAACTCTGGACGAACTCTGGATCAACTCTGGACAAACTGTAGACGAACTCTGAACGAAATCTGGACCAACTCTGGACAAACTGTAGACGAACGCTGAACGAACTCTGGACCAACTCTGGACAAACTGTAGACGAACGCTGAACGAACTCTGGACCAACTCTGGACAAACTGTAGACGAACTCTGAAAGAAATCTGGACCAACTCTGGACAAACTGTAGACGAACTCTGAACGAACTCTGGACCAACTCTGGACAAACTGTAGACGAACTCTGGACGAACTGTAGACGAACGCTGAACGAAATCTGGACCAACTCTGGACAAACTGTAAACAAACTCTGGACGATTTCTGGACCAACTCTGGACAAACTGTAAACCAACTCTGGACGAACTCCGCTATGAACACATTGTTGTCAGCTCCGACAAAATCAGAAAACGAGATGAGGGTGGGGGTGGGGGTGCTGAGTATTTCAAAGAAATATGTTTATTGTCACTAACCCATTTACGTCTAATTAGCTAGGTATTAGAACTGTACGTACCAGCAATATAGCTGATAAAAAAGATGGGACAACATAGCTTATGAAATGGTGGGGCGACATAAAAGTAGAAGTCAATAAAGCTGTAGAATAATAAAAATATTTTAATGAATTAAATTTTGAAATTAGAAAGTGCAAATTATGATTTTATCATTTTTATCTTTTATCCATTCATTAAAAACAATTCCATAGTGATTTGAAATTAGTGACAAAAAGCACATAAAACATCTGATTAAAAATTTAATCGTTTGAACTCAGCTTTAAGTCTAGCTATAGAGAAACTCTCAGAAGTCTAGCTATAGAAAAACTCTAAGAAGTATAGCTATATTGAAACTCTCAGAAGTCTAGCTATAGAAAAACTCTAAGAAGTATAGCTATATTGAAACTCTCAGAAGTCTAGCTATATAGAAGCTTTCAGGAGTCTAGCTATGAATAAACCACCAGAAGTCAATGCACTATATATTGACTAATTAACGAAAATAGTTAGGGGCCAAGCATAATGTATAGTTAGGGGCCAAGCATAATTTATTGTTAGGGGCCAAGCATAATTTATCGTTAGGGGCCAAGCATAATTTATTGTTAGGGGCCAAGCATAATTTATTGTTAGGGGCCAATGAGGGTTTTGAAAATTGTGTATAGATTTTATGTGTGTGAGTGGGGGGGGGGGGTTAATTTACAAAAATATCTTTAAAATTGTCGCAGTAAATTGTATGCCTTCTTAGTAGATTATTTACAAATTAAAATAATATTTTTTAAAATACTTTTGGAAAAATCCGCTTTCCAAACAACTTCTAAAAGGTATTAAAAAAATGTCATAAAATTGGGCAAATGATAGAAGCAATGAAACATGTACACGCCCAGGGGCGTAGCTAGGGATAGTGCCGCCTATAGCGGACGAAGATTTTTGGCGCCAGCTCCCTACAGAGATACGTTGTTGGCCACAATTCTGTCACTCAAAATAAAAAGTGAGCACCGCCCCACCCCTCCTACGTCAGTGGCTACGCTCGATATGTTTTATGTTTTCATGATATAATATGTTGTGTACCGGCATAGTGGTTCTCCATTATTTGTGCACAATCCCATGTCTAAGACATGCATTACTGGAAAAGTGAGTGCGGCCTTTATTCGGAATAACACGGGATTAAACTATCTTTCTATCGCTACGAAAGCCTAGATTATTATATTTTGACAAATACATTGGAAATATGTTTTCTTTTCCTATTTCTTCACTAAATGAGATCCACTTTTAAGGTTGGATAGGGTGTTAATTGAATAATATCACGGTGCTCTAATATATAGTTAATTCGTTTAATTTTGGCAATTCATATACACGTTATAAGATGACCATTCGAGATATAGAGTAGACCTTCTCTACTAAATAGTATCGTTTCTCTAGTTGTACTTTATAACGCTTGGAAATAGTTTGGAAAGGTAATTGCTATATTTGTATTAAGTGATTGCCACTTTTTTTTGTATTGACATATTTGTTTAAAATAAAATAAATAATAATGAAGTAATTAACGAAGAAATAGCTAACATAAAAATTTATAAATCAACATTACTTTTTAGTCACAACGAACAATGTGATAAAACACAACTAGATCTAGAAAGACCTATATTCATTTGATTTATTATTAGTGTGGAATGATTCAAAAGTAAAATCAGATATGCATCAAAATGCATCCTTGCATTTTATTTTATAAAAAAGATTTCTGGGGTAGTGCTCAATAAGTCCCCTCTCTAGACAAATCCCTTCGCTTTCACTCGCGAGCCATTGACGCCCTCAATGTCTACTTTCCCTCGCACATGCTGATCAATGTGACAGGCCTAAAGCATACCCTGGGGTGCGCCACAGTGAAGTGAATTTAGGTTATGCATGAAACTGGGCATATTGCATAATTTGTGCATTGATAGAAAAGAGCCCCCCACCAGAAAAACAAAAAAAAATTAAAAATCGGAAATGTCCCCTCCGGGGATAAAATTTTCTGACTACCTCTTCCCACTTTTACTCGGGAGTCAAATGCACCACCAATCTCTGCTCCAACCATTCTCTAAGTAAAATAACTGCCCCTTTTCCTAATCGAAAGAACAATTTCAGTAATTTTTTAGCTACAGAAAACAACAGCAATCAATGTTAGCATTTAAGATGATTTTCTTGAAGTGACAAATATTTTATTATTATGTTCCTTTAATTGTTTATATTAAGTTGGACTAGGTAGATTACACAAAAAAAGGGGGGGGGGCGCGTAGCCCGGGGTGGGGGAGGGCCAAAAATGTTTCCACCCCTTCCACGATGAAAACTCTTCAGTAATCCGAAAAAGTCACACTTGATAAAAAGAAGAAAAAGGATCACCCCTTCTGCCCCCTTCCTATGCCAGTGCATCGATGACATCTTACTTAGTGACTTAAGTGTTAAACAAGTCACACATTGTGTGTTCAATTAGTAACATGTTAATTAAAAATGCGAATTTATAATATTTAACTGTCACAGGGGAAGTTACTTTAATTAATTTAATACTATTTTAATTAAACTGTGTTATCTTAATGTTTTTAATCAATATATTTATTAAATATAAGTTAGCTTAGTTGATGATTTTGTGATCAAAATGTTTTTGTAATTTATTTTGAATAAAAGCAGCAATTTTGAAAGCAAATGATGGTCCCTCGAGACAAGATTATTACTAGTGATAAAATAAATTATCTTGTAATGCTATGGGATGGGGTACATTTAAATTTAATGATTTATGAAGGAACAAACTTTTTTATTTTCGGGGAAAAAAGATGTCATAGGTTGGTGGGTTCTATTTCCGTTTCTTTTTAAACTTGTCGCCGTGTTTGTCCTGGATGGCGCGGCTGAAAAAAGCCTAAAAAGGTTTTGATTAAATGAAAGCGAAGGACTTGAAATAATATAATAAATCTAAAGGTCAATTACTAGGCGGAAAAAGGGATAATTTGATCAAGTGAGAAAAAAGAGACACATCGATTTCGATTGTTCCAAAACAAAATTGTTGAATTGCTGCATGCAAGTTCAAGTAAGTAAGTCATAGTGTAAGTGTAAGTAAAGTAAGTATACTATATATTACTATGTAAATATTTATTGTAAATGAAAACAAAATGACAAAATCAAAATGTAAGTAGTAGTATAGTATGGAGTTACTTAAACACAAATTATTTTTTTTTAAATATTGTCCAATTGCCATGAATAATACATCATTTTCAAGGGCTGGCTATAACTACTATAAAACTAGTCACTAGAGTACTAGAGTAGACTTTAATTGGTAAAAGTGCAGTTCAGGTGCGTATATTATTTCTTGGCGCATTTCGTATTTTATCATGTAAACTTACGTGTATTGTTTATAAAAAGTATTTTAAAAGTAAAATACCATCTTTTTATTGGAATACAACAACAATTTAACACATTTTACGAGATAAAAAAAAGTACATTTTCCTGAATCTTTTGTCTTTTACGGAGCCATTGTGGTAAATCATGGATAACTCTTCTGTCTTTAAAGTTACGTTATAAAAGTTGCCCAATTGGATGAATCTTGGTTAAAATAAATGTTGTATTTATTTTATAACTTTACTTTTAAATAAAACCGGATTTGCTCAGGATTGCATTCAGAAAAAAAAGTCTGCTACGTCCTTTTAATTCACATTGCTATTAAACGAAATATCAACAACAAAAAAAACACCACTATAGGTAAAAAAAAATAATTAATTTGTCTCCTATAAAACCACTTAAAAGTAAATAACAAATACCTTATGTAAACATTTTGTTTTTCCCGTTTTCCGATGGCACCCAGAAGGATCATGATGGGATCCAGATTCCGGTAGAATCCTGGTCATGGTGGGATTCCGATCCCGGTAAGATACCGATCCCGGTGAGATCCCGTTTCCGGTGGTATCCCAAACTAAATGAGATCCCAATCCGGTGGGATCCCATTTCCGGTGAGATCCCGATCCCGGTGGGATCCCGATTCCGATTGGATCCCGTTTCCGGTGAGATTCCGATCCCGGTGGGATCCCGATCCAGTGGGTTCCCGATCCCGGTGGGATACCGGTTACGGTGAGTTCCCGTTTCCGGTGAGATCCAGATCCCGGTAATTATAGGGAACTCACATACTTGACACACGTAGCCAGTTTACAAGCCACATAGCAATGGTTACGAGCGCCTTACGAGAAATTCCATAGTTGTATTAACGTTATTTGTTGTCTCACAAAGTGCGCGAATAAACCAAAATGCTAAAAATTTCCGTTGGATAAACATTCTTGGTCGTCCTGCCATTTTTAACAAAATGATCCCACTACCCGCAATACCGCAAAACGAGTCCGTCTTATTACTAATCACTAGCCCTCACTTTACTCAGCGCAAATCAGTCACCATTAATAAGCGCATTTGCATACGGAAAAAGGGGAGGGGTTGCTCAAATTAGAGCTGACCAATCACGGACAACGTGTTTGCAGCCATCAGTATGAGATGACTATCAATAAATGACCCCACACTATTATTCCGATTTCCCGCATTTCTGCAACGTCATAATTTTTTTTTTTTTTTAAAGTGGACACGTGATCAATCATATGGCTCGTACCGTATTCGTGCCCCCCCCCCTTTTTCCACATTTTTTTCAGCTTCACTCCAGGACAATGATGACTTGTGTCCGCTGCCTTAGTTGGTGATCATCTTCTACCCCCCCCCCCTCTTTCCTTTCTCCAGTATTTCTTTATTTTTCGGTGAACATGCCTACAGTTTGAAAATTTCGTTTAGCATACTATAGGTGATTAAAAATCTGGCCATAGGGTGGGAAAAAAAAAACAAAGCAAAAGGGGCTATGCGTCTTTGGTTTGGGGTGTAAAGACGATTTAGAAATCAAAGAAAAAAGAAAAAAAGTGCTGTATTAGTCAGGATTAATTAACTATAACTGCCTGGATTTAATTAATAAAGAATACACGTAAGTTTACATGATAAAATACGAAATGCGCTAAGAAATAATATACGCACCTGAACTGCACTTTTACCCTTTAATTTATAAAAAAACACTGATTTCATCTTTCTATCTTTTATAGAAGTGGAGTTATGATTTTTTTTTTTTCAATTTTTTTTAGCCCTTATTATAAGTTACATAAGTATAAGTATAAGCCTTATATTTTACCCCCAAAACATGTAACCCAAAAGTCAAATTTCTGCATTATTTTGCCCACAACGTTTTTATTTTTAAAGATATGTGCACCAAATTTTCAGGAGACCTTCCCAATCTAATAACCAACAACAACAACATAAATTTTACATTACATCAAGACTTTTTTTTGTGGATAATTTCTTTTTGCAGTTATGTTAAAAAAAATCTTGTCCATAAAATTTGGAAAAATTATTATTTGTAAAGGCAAAAACTAAATGAATGAGTCAGTTATATTGCAAATAAATTATTATATTTATAAAAGGTAAGAAGAAGAATTTTCTAATACAAAATTAAATAGACGAAATTATAGAAATTACTCAAATCACCCATCTGATCAAGACATATGAGCATACCCAGTATGTGATTAAATCTTAAAAGGGACTGGGGATCTTCTGCCTGTCATTTTCTATGTAGACTCCTCTACAGACTTCTTGGTCTTGTTGATGACTCACAAAATCTCTCCTTTATCTTTGCTACCCCGTCCATAAGTGCCTAACTGTTATGGAAGTGGAAGAAATTCCACAAAGATCTTCAATAGAAAATTAACATTTTCCCATGTACCTGAAAGAAGCCTAGAGTGGTTTTAAAGTACCTAATGTATGCCAAGCCAAATGAACTGGCAAAATTGAATTTTGTTGATTGAATATTCCATAGATTGTTGTTTTGGTAGGCGCTTAACTGCAATGAACATGTATAATACTAAGACTAATAGGCCCATGCTATACATGTTATATAAACAAACTGTACCCAAGGCCTTCAGCTAATTAAAAATTAAGTGAACTTAGTCCTACATTACACTATTTTTTGGAAAGTATATTAATAGGTACTTCTGTAAACCAAGGGATACCACTTAAGAATTTGTATCGGCGCAGTAAAAACCGACTTTTTAATTTTTTAATGTGTGTCAATTAATTAATAAATAAGTCATTTTGACATATAATTGAGTTCTGCCTCCGCCTTTTCACTTTGAATTTGAAAGACATATTTGCCTACATTTCCATCCAGCTATTTTGTTTTTTAATCGATATTTATTTTAAAAATCCTTTGTATTTATAAGGCATCTTCACATACACAATTGTTTGTGAAATAAAAAGATAAGGTCTTTCATATTAAATCTGGAAAAGAATTACTGGGCATTAGTTATTAATCAATATTTGTACCAATTCTATTGAGGTAGGTCATGTCCGACATTTTTTATGCTTGTCCCAGTAACCTGCATTGTCATTAGGTCGCCTAGCCCAATTTCGATTAGGATCTGACCATGCCCCCTTTTAATGGCTGAAGACGCAAATGAGTTTTGGGTCACTTACATTGTTTTTGTTTTAACACTACATCACAAATTTTAAGAGTTTCAACTAGAAATAACAGCAAAAAACTTAATAAATAACATTGAATAAACATACTGAATATATTTGGGTCATGTGGTAGCCGAGTAATGAAGTGAAGAAGTCACACAGTGACTCTGGTCATATAGTGTAGTGTGCAACCGTTTGCCAGGGGCAACTATTAGCTTACTTATATTTAGACGTGTGTGCATTACTTGCAACACACTATTAGCCATATTGGTTAAGACTAATAACTGTATTAGTATAAAGCTTAGGGGAAGTTTATATTCTTACTAATAAATCTAGATTTAGCCTGGAAAACAGCGTGTGTACAAGTCACCTCGTATTATTGACAACAGTAGAGTAATTAGAAGAGACAGATGGACTTGTACTTTATTTAATAGCTAATACAAGAACTTAGTTAATTGACTTCAATGACTTCTTAACCACACTGTTTCATAGTTTTATTAACCTTAATCATTAATCTGTAACTGTAGGCTGTTTGACATGTTATTAATAAATTTTCTAAAAGTAGAGGATTTCATTTTTTATTCTTGCTATAATTATAATGATTTAAATTTAATTGAATTTAAAAATGAAAATCCAGAATGGCTGAAGCAATCAAGAAGACTATTGGTGATCTAAATGATCTTTTAAGCTCTCACCAATGGCCACATCATTAACAGGCTTATTGCAAATAAAAAAAGTTTTCACAACACTGCTAAGGCAATTCTTTTAGAAATGCAAAAACTCCAAATGCCAAATGTAATGGAGGTCAATAAAAATGATATTCCTAAGTTAACATTAAGCATACAAACTTATTGTGATGAGTATGCACATTTAATTAAACACAGATCAGAGCATTGGAATGACATAGTGAAACTTCTGTCAGAAACTTGTTCTGTTTTTAGTTTTTAGTGTTCCAAAATCTAAATTAGATTAACACATTTAAAATGTTAGGACTTCAGAACCTGGATCAGATCCATCCACTAGTTACCCAGGTCCATCCACTAGTTACCCAGGTCCATCACCCATTGACCTTTTAACTTTTCAAAATGATTGCCTTAAATGTTCTTTAAAGAGAAAGGTTAATGAGAAACTTTCAGAAAAAAAACTAAAAAAAACTATAAAGTAATAAAGAAGCCATTAAAAGGCAATGTACAGTTAAAAAAGTTAATAAAAAAGTAAAAAGACTAATGAGTACTATTCAAATAAAACAACAAAGCAATTGAGCTTTGGTAAGGACAAAATCAGATTCAAATGGTAGTTAAATTTTTACAAAAAAAGCAAGGTATGCTTAAATTAATTCTTAGGAGTCTTAAAAGATCTCAAAACTATTTAGACTCAAGAGGCTCAGATCCACAAACAAAATAAAGAAATTATACATTTGAACCAGATAATTGATAACGTCACATTCACATCATGGGAAGATAATACCGATAATGCTAACTTAATACAAAGGATGGTAAGACATCTGATATGGCCACAAGAATGGTGATGTACAAATCACTGCTGTATAATGTTGCAATCTGTGCTATAGGAGAATTACTTCAATTCTCCATTCTGCAAATGTCTGGAAGAACACTGATGTCAGTATCTAATCAGATAACAGTGGCTCAGATGTCTTGTGAGTTGAGAATTTTGGCCAACTTACAAGTGGGTGAAGCCTTATCATCCTGTGATAATGTTACATTATCGTGGGATGCTACCGGCATTGATGGCTATCACATCGGGGAAATACATATATCCACTGCAGATACAAAACAACTTACAGTAGACATTAGACAGTTAGTTGGTGGCAAGGCTGTAGATACAGTGAACCCATTTGGGAAACTTGAGGGATGTCACCTACCTCTATTTAAAATACACTAGAGTACCTGAAGCCCAGACAGCTTTAATTTTTCAGGGTCTCATAATTAAAATGAAAAAGACACTAAGAGATAGAGCACCTGTCACTCATAGGTTTGTTCAACAATTAGAGCAGCGGTTTGATAGCAATATTCTGGAATTGAATGGCAATGTTGACACCCTTGATGGTTTCATAAATGCTGCAAGGAAGGCTCTTTTAGAAATAGATGAAGACCAAGGAGTACCATCTTCTCAAATCCATCATGGGAATGGACATGCAGTTAAATGCATAGTGTATATTTCCAAACTTAGATTCAAACAGGGTACTGAACCAAATGGATTTAAGACATTTATGCAAGAACATGGTATTTCCTTGGGCACATGTTTATGGTACATTGGTAACAGCATGAGTGTACTATTTTATTCTGCAGGCATTGTAGTCTTGCATCTTGAGGCACTCTGAACATATTTGGACAAGTCTTGTTCAGTGCATTCAACACTCTGGATTGCAACAAAATGTCACCTAGATGACTGTAGAGTTGTGAGGCAGTTGAGGGTTCTTGGATTGGTTGTGAAAGCAATCACTGGGCCTTGGATGACCAAGTTTTACTCCGACAGAGTTCATCTTGACCTTGTACCAGTGATTCAAACCTGTCATGATGCTTTAGAAAGACTGTCTTAACAGCCTGATGAAATACTCAACATGCCAACTCATATTTTTGGAGAGCCATTGCAAGCTGAAACTGATACAGTACTAAAAGCCCTTTTGAATTTGATGGCAGTGATAAGGAGGAGATCACTAAAATTCTTTAAAAACCTCTTCATGGCATTTTTTCTACTATTTCAATCAACCCCTGCACCTATCCTCAACATGGCATCTGAGTGTGCACCCAATGCAACTTTGGTCTTTTTCAATGGAAAAGTCAAAGGATGATTGAAAAAAAGAACTGTTTCTTGGCTTCTCTGGAAACAGGAGGTTTGGGAGAAAAGCACTTATTCAATTTATCATCAAGGAGGGGTACATTGCAAGGAAAAATTCTGAATGCAGGAGGTTGATATCAGAAAATGAGATGGCTCACTGCCAAATCGTTGCAGCTGTGCAACATGATTAGAGTCATTGGGAAATCTATCAGTAAATTAATAAAAATTGCCATTGAAAAAATTTAAGGATGACTCTATTTTTTTCTAGTGTTTCTGCAGATAAGATGCAGTATATGGAGCTGTTTATCAACCAAACTGCAATAGAAACAGGGGATCATTTGTGTTAGCAAATCTGGGAGGATAGTGGTAGAGATACTTCTTACAGTGGTAGAATATTAAAAGTTTTTGATAGGAAAAAGTTAGGTTCCGTTGCAAAACACATGACAGTCAGCTACTGAATGCTGGATGAAGATGAACACAGTAGTTCTGATTTTGAAATGTTCATTGATGACTTTGTAACAGAACTTTAGGCGAACTTGAACTGCTTGACTTAGCTACCTATTTAATTTACTTATGTATGTGTATATATATATTTAAATTCAAGTAATCTGAATAAATTACTGCAGGGCATGTTTTTTTTCTTCTCTTCATTAACTTCAGATGACAAACTTGACTCAACCAGTTTAAACACTATAACTTCTGTCTTAAAATTTGTTAATAATCTAAACAATATCCAGTTTTTAATTCTGCCATGATATCATTTGATTGAGCTACATTATTTAACTTAGTTAATTCTGCCATGATATCATTTGATCGAGCTACATTATTTAACTTGGTTAATTCTGCCATGATATCATTTGATCGAGCTACATTATTTAACTTGGTTAATTCTGCCATGATATCATTTGATCTAGCTACATTATTTAACTTGGTTAATTCTGCCATGATATCATTTGATCTAGCTACATTATTTAACTTGGTAAATATTTGAATCCCTTGATTTATTTAAGTGTTAGTGAATTAGATATTAAAAGAGAAAATATAAATATATGTAATTAGAAAGATAAAAAGTCTGACGTGATGTGGCCTTGGTGAAAGAATACAAGGCTGGGAATGGTAAGAACGTGTTTAAAACATTTTTTGTCTGTTCTGAAACTAAATTTTCTTTTGCAACACTAATAGCTAAAGAAATCAACTAATAATTATAATCATTTACATCAATTCATTGTTGATTGGGAATGGCATGCACGCTTACTTGTGATTTACAGAAATTTTGAAATCCACGAAAAAGCTTTTAATTAGTACCCCCCCCCGTATCATTTGATATATATTTCACTGATCCTGTACACCTACCTGTTATTTTGTTTTCAGATATTATTTAATCATGTACCAGTAATTAAAAGAGTAATTCTTTAGGCCTCAATGTTATCAATTGTTAATACTAAAGGAAGGTTTAATAAGTATTTAATTTACACAATTTAAAGTATTACATTTTTTGTGAAATCATTATGTGTGATATTTTTCAATAGTTAAATAGACATACACCGGCATGAATCACAGTGAATGAAAGCATGTTTTATTAAAATTGCAACTTCATATTGCAAGCACTGACATATACCTGCATGACTAACAGTGGATGAAAGCATGTTTTATTAAAATTGCAACTTCATATTGCAAGCACTAACATATACCTGCATGACTAACAGTGGATGAAAGCATGTTTTATTAAAATTGCAACATCATATTGCAGGCACTGAATTTTCACCTTGTTAATTTAATGTATTTAGCTTCAATGTTTATTTAAACAGATACTTTTTTAAAAGTGTAAATTAACAATTTTGATTGTTTTTGTCTTCAACAAATTTGATCTATAACTGTATATACCGCTATGGCAAAATCATACAATTGCTTTGAATTTTAAAAAAAAGGGTTTTAATGCCTTGGCCGAAGAATCCTTAATACAAACTGTATTTCCTCTTATTTCCTCTTAATTTGACTTCAAAAACTTTGAAAATAAAAAAGATACTTTTTTTTTGTTTATTACTATTAATTATTTAAAAATTATTGCTATTTTTGGTAAATTTGGTAAATTTGAACAAAAGTTATTTAAAAATGACTTTTCATGAAAATATTCAGCATTTTTTTTTTGCTATTCTGTGAAGTATAATTATAATAATAATTTGAGATTTTTTCATAAAGTTTTTAGAGTTATAGCTTTTACTAAAGTGACCCAAAATGGGTCACAAGATGGGGAAAGAAAATACATTGAAAAAATTACCAAACAGCCCTAAACTAAAAAACTAAAAATACAGATGCAAGAAATTTAATTTTGTTATTATTTTGTGTAAAATTAGCTCTGTTTAACTATATTATTGGGTTGTTGTTTGTTTTACCAAAGAACCTATTTACACTAATCCTATTATTCTTTAAAGCAGACCTATCAGTATGACTATACTAATATTATAGGGCTACACACTAAGTTTTATAACTACTAATGACTATTAGTAATAACAGCTTAACATATTATAGTCATATAATGATGATAGTCATAGGCCTATACTAAAGCTTATATGACTTTCTAGATTAACGTTTACATTATTTGTCCAAGTTGATTCTAGTTAAACTAATAAACCTATGCTTAAGACGTGTATGTTACCACGTGAGAAGCACTGGCTAACTTTTGGTTAATGCTATGGGTTTTGCCAAGAGTTGTATCACGCTAAACGCATTGACATCACTTTGGGGAATCCCAACACTGAACTTAGGGTGAATTGGCCAAACCCCTTGCCTGCTCCACCACATCCCTCCATTCGGAACGATGCATGGCTTTCCGCCTCCATGGGCGAACCCCCAACTGGTGTAAATCCTTCTCTGCATCGTCGATCCATCTCAGCCTTGGGTGACTGGTGAGTCGTCTGCCCCTAGGTTTCTACATGTATATCACTTTTGCTGCTCTACATTCCGGCATCCTTTCAATATTTCCTGCCCAGTGCAGTCTGCGTTTTTTCATTGTTGGGGCTGTGGGCGGGTCTTTGTACAATTGGTATATAACTCTTGGATTGTACGGATTCTCCAGAAATCATTTTCTATCACTGGGCCATATATTTTTCTGAGGATTTTCCTCTCCCATGTATTGAGCAAACTCTGGTTTTCTGGTAAGGGTCCAAGTCTCACTAGCATAAGTTAATATTGGTCTTATCATAGTGGTGTATAATTTTCTTTAAATACCAAAATAAGAAACAAAAATCTTGCATTAAGCCAACATAAATATCAAAATCTTTTGAAAACGGCGCTGTAGTTAGAAGTTGCCCTGGGGGCATTTCTGTCATCTTTATACCGTGGAACACATCACCTGCCTTACAGCTAACCCTAAATCAGCCCTAATTGTGTCTGTGAATACATGGATTTTTTTTAATAATGTAGCTTTACCTTACCTTTCCTATGTTTAACTTTATAACTGTCAAGAACATTTTTCTGCAGCGTCAAGCCATTTTTAGCATTTGAAGACCTTAGTGCTAAAAGTACTTAATATTCAAATTTTCTTTTCGTCTATAAAATTTGATCATTGTCATATTTTGTCTTGTTAAATTAAGGGATTTGGGCACATTTCAATGTGTTCAAATTTCTGCAGTACACTTGTCAAAACCGGATAAGAGTAGGTCACAGTTTAGATTGATTTTGACAAAAATGTGACTTAAGTACTTTTAGCACTAGGGTCTGCATTTCCATTTTCTAGTCAAAAATGACAAAAATCCAAGACTAAATTAATTCAGAGACCCTTACAAGTATATTTTCTGAAAGTATATTGGACAGGGGTATCCTATGGTATGAAAGAGATTTGTTGTTATATTAAATATGTATGTTGATATTGACCTTAAACTTTACAGAGTGAGTAAAATTTTTGTATTCAGGTTCTGAATTCAGCCCAGCCTAAATACTCCATAATTGTCAAGGCTATCATAAAATCAAGGTTTTGAAATACTAGAAGCAATATTCTTTCAGAAAATATTTATTTGTAATTACTTATATTGAAAACTGGGATATTGGTGAATTTTTTCATTCACTACCTTAAGATTTTCTTTTCAATTGAAGTTATTAAATCCATTTGATTTAATTAACACTCAAGAAGAAGCCTGCACAACATGCGGCCCGCTTTGCAGCCAGCGGAAGTAATGAAATATTCTTATTCTTATTATTTTCTTAATAACTTTCGCCACTGTCCTATTTTTTTTTGGCACGCACAAATCCTGTCCTATTTTCTTTTGGCATGCACAAGTCCTGTCCTATTTTCTTTTGGCCTGCACAAGTCCTGTCCTATTTTCTTTTGGCCCACACAAGTTTTTCACAAAGTATTACGGCCTCCCTTACATTTTGAGTTGTGCAGGCCTGCTCATGAACATAGACAAATATAAATGTCTTTGGGATTTAATGTGTTCGTGTTCAGTTCGATTTCCATTCTTTTCCAAAGGTATTTTTCTGTAACAATATAATATGTCTAAGCTCAGGGATAAAATTTTCAATATCTGACTCTTATGTCGCCATTACACATGGAATATCTCTGAAATCATTGCTTTCATTTTAATATATTTGAAATAATTGCAATAAAAATTCTGTGTTGATTTTGAAATATAGAGAGGGACCCCTTGTGGCATCAGACATCATTTGAGAACATTTCACACCCAATTAATCACCAAAAAATCCCTGAGAAAAGGTCTTTAACACCCAGATAGTAATGGAAACAGGAAGCAAACTTACTTATAGCCGCAGATGATAGGCCATTAAGACAGTTATAGGGTTAAATTAGGTGTGTGAGAGGGTTTTTTTTGGGGGGGGGGTGGTGGACAAAACATTTGGTCTAAGAAGTATAATAGTTGATCTCATGAACCAATATCTGGTGTGTTTAAAAAGAGTGTTGCTAGGAATCAATAAGCTGAAAGTCCAAGGAGTTTAACTGTTGTTATTGGGCTGAAGCATCTAGTTCAGCCACTCAGTAATAAGAGTTAATCGGCTGAGAGTATAAGGAGTTTACCTGTTTTAATAAGGCTGAGGCATCTAGATGAGCCACATAGTGGGATCTGAAGCATCTAGATAAGCCACACAGAGATAAAGAGATAATTAGCTGTCTGTCCAAGGAGTTTACCTGTTTAAATTAGGCTGAAGCATCTAGATGAGCCACACAGTGGGATCTAACTAATGATAAAACATCATTTTTTTGTCTCATATAAGGTTTAACATCACACTGACAGGGGCTTAGCAATAAGTATTTTAATTTATTTAGAACTGTAGGATGTTATAAACTATAATTATCATAAGGCTAAAGGAGGCCATTTAAAAAATAATAGAAATTATGAAAATTCACAATTTTTAGTTTTATAATTTATGAAAATTCACAATATTTAGTTTTAATCTCGAATTCATTCATTAAAATAGACAACCAGTGTAAAAATATATTAATGTGTTTGTATGACAATGTTAGCAGGTGAACAATGCTTCGAGTGACTACTGAATGTGGCGTTTTCAGTTTCTATTTTCTTCTATCTGGTCTGCTCAAAGTCACATTTCTTCAACAGATGCTGCTACTGCTGCTGCTGGTAGTTATGTAATCTGACAGTCCTGGACTCTGCTCTCCGGAACACACTCAATACTTGTTTTACCAAGAGCTTGGATGTCATGAGTTAATTTGTGATACAGATAAAGGAACACATTCTTCAATGAGTGACACTCAAGGTGAAGGAGTTTACCATCAGAATCCCATTGGAGTAGCTCTGCTCATGAGCATCAAAGTTACCCATGATGTTTTACCAGTGCATCTGTTTTGTGCTACATTTCAGCTCTATAAATATAAGATAAGGTAAGATAAGATTCTTATCTTTATCCACCTAAATGGAAATGTGTTTTGATTACATTGTACATAATCATTTTTAGCACATATCCAGCAAATAATCTATCTAAAACAATTTTTTAAAACCATAACAATTTAAACACATGTAATGTATGTCTCAAGTGCAAAAATCAGCCATCATATACCACAGAACTTCACTCCCTTGGTGACAATAGTAACTTTAATTAAGAGTGATTGTTAAAGAGAACTTCACTCCCTTAATGACAATATTAACTTTAATTAACAGTGATTGTTAAAGAGAACTTCCCTCCCTTGGTGACAATAGTAACTTTAATTAACAGTGATTGTTAAAGAGCACTTCACTCCCTTAGTGACAATATTATTTTTAATTAACAGTGATTGTTTGATTTAAAGCCAGAGGAGCACCCTGGTAAATTCTAACAGACTTTGTAAATCTTTCTGTGTTAACTTTGAGGGAAAGAATTCACCCTGATTGAACTAATCTTAAATATCTGTCGGGTCATGTTTAAAACAGAATATTCACTTATTGAACTTGACGGCATCATGAGATTATATAATCCTACCACTGGAAATATTGTTTTTTTAATACTTAAACAATTTTATTAGAAAATTCTTTTGTAAGTCTTCTTCTTTTAATGCCTTTTTACCCCGTCTGGGGCATAGGCCGTCCACCATAATTTTCCATTCACATGGTCCTGTGCTTTCCTTTCCAGTTGCTTCCAGGTGTATACCATATTTTGCGTGTCTGCCTTTAGTTCGCATCTGGTGATGCTATCTGGGGGTTTTCGGAGAGTATGCCCTGGTGAACGGAACCAAAACTGATGATGTCTTTCTAGGCAATTTTTGGGTGAACAGAACCAAAACTGATGGTGTCTTTCTAGGCAATTTTTGGGTGAACAGAACCAAAACTGATGGTGTCTTTCTAGGCAATTTTTGGGTGAACAGAACCAAAACTGATGGTGTATTTCTAGGCAATTTTTGGGTGAAAAAAAACAACAAAAATTGTCAAATCAGATTTTGAAATCATACAATTCATTTATGTGTGGTGTTGACCTGTCGATAAATGGCTTTTAAAGCGAACAGCACTGGACAAATCCTTTTTCAAGTTTGTTGATATTGCCAGCTATAATCCGTTCCGGATTGTTCAAAAGAAAACTGTGATATAGATGAACTGAAGCTACCTCATATTTAGCTCTCAACGGACTTGACCGAGAAAATTATTTTAGCATTAGATGAATTACTAAAAGTAAAAGTGATGATGTTCCAAGTACCCCAAATGCAAATAACACAAAATACAATATACCTGCAATAATTCCTGAATGCATAGATTTAAAAGTATAAAAGATATTCTACAGTGTGATAAAAATTAGAAATGCTAAGAAAATAAAATCCTAAATCATAAGTAGCACATGCTATACTTACCAAGTAAATGTACCATGAAGTTTAAAATCTATTTTATTTTTAAAAATGTGTAAGTAATTTTTAAAAGGTAAAATAATAATAACCTGTAATTTTTTGTGAATTCTTTGCAAAGGGGCGGTAAATTTTTATTATTTCCCCTTTTTGACACATATTACAAAATAATTTATATTTTGGACAAATGCTCATAAAATGTTCCAAATCATGCATATGACATACAAAAATGAATTCGCCTTCTAAATAAACAGATTTTATTAAATAATTTCAGGTGGTTTGGTTTTTCCTTCTTTGCATCTGATCACTAAATTTTTTTTTACACATTTTCATTAAAAAAATTAGCATTATTTTTTTCACAACTTCTAAGTGTTGACACATGTTTGAAAACAAACATTTTTTAAAACCCTCTTGCCTTTCCCCACAAATATTTATATAACATGAATTTTAGACAGGGATTCTAAAAGTTATTGACTCTTTTGTAAGGTCAAGGGAAATCTCAAGAAAAACATAAAAAATTCAAGGAATGTAAAGAGTTAACAGGTCTCTCCAGCCTTTTGTATCTTCCTGACAGCTTTCTTGTTATGTCAAGCTCTTTCAAGTTCCCCTTCATGGCTTCTTCTTCTGCTGTTGATGCTAAACCACCTATGTAGGCATTTTTTTTTTTTTTTTTTTTGGGTTTTTTTTTACCCTTTTTTTTTTTTTTTTTTTTTTCTTTTTCTCTTTCGTTTTTTTTGCCCTTTTGCGTCTGGTTTCTCTTCTTTTTTTTTTTTTTCTTTTTTTTTTTTTTTTTTTTTGAGTTTTTTTTTACCCTTTTATTTGCTTCTTTATATTTCTCTTGCGCTTTCGTTTTCTTTGCCCTGATGCGGCTGGTATCTACACTTTTCATTTCTTTTCTCTTTTATTTTTTGCAGTGTGTTAAGTGAGAGCCAGTCTTTGTGTTTCTGCTTCACTGATCTTAAAACCTCTTGGCAAGTGGATGTGACAGACATCTTTATATTTTGCCATTTGTGTTCTACCTGGTCATCTTCTGTTTGGTCTTCCAGTGCTTGGAACTTATTTCTTAATGTGGCACTGTATTCTTCTCGTCTCTGCTCATTTTCCAATAGTACTACGTTGAATTTTGTTCGTTTAGCAGCTGGCTGTTCCCAGTTTTTCTTCAGTTTTAACTTAAGTCTTGCCCAAACAAGATGATGATCTGATGCGACATCCGCTCCTCTTTTTGCTCGTACATCTTGTAGAGAACTTCTAAATTTTTTGCTAATACATATGCGATCTATTTGGTTTTGCGTTTTGTTGTCTGGGGATACTAATGTTATCATGTGGATGTTTTTATGTTGGAATTCGCTGCCTCCAATAACAAGCTCATTTGTTGCACAGAAGTCGGCTAGTCTTTCTCCGTTCTCATTCCTCTCTCCTACACCATGACGTCCCATGATTTCATCATACCCACTGTTTTATTTTCTGATCTTGGCGTTTAGGTCTCCCATTAAAATTCCTATTTTGCTATCGTTGGTCGGTGCGTAACACTGTATTATGTTCATCTTTATTTTCTTTTTCTTGGTTCGGAAGGTTGCTGTTAGTATTCTTCCCATCCAATCAATGCAACCTGTGCCATGGGCTTCCCATCCAATCAATGCCTCTTGTGCCATTCTTGACAACATAAAGGCGACTCCTTGCATGTGTGGACCATTTTCCTCCTCATGCCCCGAGTACATTAGGCCAAAGTTATCTGTCCAGCTTGTATCCATCTTGTTTCACAGATGCCAAGCAGTATAAGTTTGTAAGTTCTCACTTCTGCCACTATCTGTGCTGCTTTCCCTGTTTCATACATTGTTCCGACGTTCCATGTGCCATGTTTGTTTCCTTAGAAAGGAGAGTCTTCGGCTTTGAGGCTTCCAGTATAGCCTGGGTTCGGCCACAAGGCTTCCAGTATAGCCTGAGTTCGGCCACAAGGCTTCCAGTATAGCCTGAGTTCGGCCACAAGGCTTCCAGTATAGCCTGGGTTTGGTAACAAGGCTTCATAGCTCTTCTTGAAGAAGAAGAGCCCTCTCTTCTCAAGGCTGAATTTTTATTTTTTTTTGTAAGTGACTGCACTTATTTACAGTGCATGATTAAACCTGCTTGAACTATTATAGAATTAAACCAGCTTAAATTATAATAGAATTAAACCAGCTTAAATTATTATAGAATCAAACCAGCTTAAATTATTGAGTTTTTATATGTTAGATTCCAGTGCCAGAGAGTAATGCAAAATGATTAAATTATAAGTATAAATAAGAGATTTTTTTATAGTTGCAGTGGTAGGTTTATATTATTACATCCATGTATTATTTAATTAAATCTATGGATTTTATAATTAAATCTATGGATTATATTAGTAAATCTATGGATTATGTAAATAAATCTCAACAATAAATTCTTAAAGTAAATATATTTTAAATATAGCTTTGTTTGATTAGAATATATATTAAGTTTATACTAGAGATATGATGAGAATATTAAGTTTAGATAAGAAGTATATTTAGAATATAAATTTTAGACAATAAGTTTGGTTAGAAAATAAGTTTATACAATAAGTATAGTTTGTATATTAAGTTTAAATTAGAATATAAATAATATTTAAAATTTTATTCCTCCAGATGAGTCTCCTCTCAAATTTGGTTCAATGTATTAATAAAAGTCATGGAGATGACCAAACTGGACATTGAAAACTTCATATGAAGATTCAGAACTGGACATTAAAAACTTCATAATTTTTCCACAAGGACAAACTAATGACGTAGGTTTTTTAATTTTTTTTCATTTTCCTTCATTCAAGTAACAACAAAAAACTACAACTATAATAAATAATAAGTTTGACCAGATTTTAAAGATTAATTCATATGAAGACTATGATTTTTGGTACTGTTACCTACATGAAGAAATTAAGTACAAAAGTACAGCCCTAAAAATTATGCTAGGGTGCTTTTCTTAGAGTTCTCATCTGCATTTGACACTATCCGACCACACCTTATGATTAAAATGCTTTATTCTTTTGGTTTAAATTCAAATATTCATTTCCCTCCATTCAAGCAACAACAAAAAAACTACAACGATAATACTTACTTTTATAATATTTTAAAGGTTAATTCATATGATCACTATGATTATTGGTATAAATATTGGTTTGGCCCACATTATTTCAAGATGAATGACCAAATATCATTCACTAGGGAAATATATATCCAGGGGCACCACAAGGTTGCATTGTGTCCCCTGTCCTGGATACAATATATACCAATAGTACCCAGAGCCGAACAACACCGTTACAATCATTAAATTTGCTGATGATACCACCATCATTTGCTTAATATCTGAAGATGAAAGCTTATACCATAACTTACTAGCTTTATCAGTTGGTGCAATGAAAATTTTCTTCAGTTGGGTGTATCAAAAATGAAAGAAATGGTTGTCGATTTCCAGAGGGTGAATCACCCAATTGCAGATCTCATAATAAATAATCACAGTATGGTACAAGTAGAGACATATAATATAAGTATCTAGGTATCACCATTAAGGGGGTGGGTGCCCAAAAAGATCTTAATTTTCAAAAATTATCCAATATTTTATGTTTTAATTTTTACAAAGATGGACATTCCTAGATTCGATTACTGATAAATGGATACTACTTTTTAAAACATTTGTTGTGAAATAACTGATATTTAACTGCCCACCCCACTTAAATAATTGACCTAATTTTAGAAATAAAATAAAGTTCAAACATATTCCATGTTTGAGACCTCAAAAAACTATTTTTAAATAACATAAGATGCTATTATTATATATCAACGGATAGATAAATTCAAGGAGTTTTTTTAAATATTAAAAATCGTAGTCACTAACTATAAATGCCACAAATAATCAGATCTACCTACGTAATGTGTGTCGTATATTCCTTGGTTCTATTATTTCACTGATTTTGATTGGTCCAAACAGGATGCAAGCATATTTTGATTTTACAACCTTACCGATTCGGTAAAAGCCAGAAATAAATAATCTACAGAAATTCATGCACTGGCGCTTCAATTTCAGTGATGGTGACGGCAACATAACCTTGCCATAACACATATTTGCTTTATTCGAGCGGAAGGTGAAAAATCTTTAAAAAATTGTGACTTGACGAGAGCACCTGAGTGAAGTTCAAGATGGTGAAACCCATGTTCCTGGTGCATCCAACAGTTAAATCATATACTAAACATCTCAATGTTGCCGAAACAAAAAAAAGACTATGTAAAAGAACTTCATTTTTTCACCTTCAAAGTTTTATCAAAATTGTATTTTTCTGGGTTTATTTTTAACAAAGAATTCTAAAATCTCAGCTAATATACTAGCTAGAGTAATAAAATTTCCTTTAACTATTTTGTGGGTAATGAGCTATACATGAATTCAATTTGGTCATTTACGTTTTTAAAAATAATTTGTTTATTTACCTAGGATGATAAATTTTAATTAAGCATTTTCTGGGGAGGGAAAATTTTATAAATTAACATCAAAATTTTGAAAAGCTTGATGTAAATTAAACTAGCTCAGTACCTCTAAATATACTTGAGGTTCATGAATGGACCATTTTTTAAGCAAAATGTACGCTTTTTTTTTAAATTTTAGAACTCTACAAATAGGTGTTATTTTCAAGATGGCCGCTACCATGGCAATTATATAATTGTTGTTTTTCATTTAAAGCATGAAAATATATCTCCATGCATGGCTAATCATGACCACTCCATTCTTTGCTAAACATGACCACTTCATCCATAGCCAAACATGAGCATAATAAAATAGTTGCTCTAAGTTGGTTAAATATTTTTATTTTGGTAGCCTACCCCCTTAATAATAAGATGACATGGCATGAACACAGCCAAATTTTGTATAAAAAGTCCATCACAGACTTTACTATCTTTTCTGCGTAAACAAACAAGTTATTAACTTATTATAAAATGCAACAATTGGAAGGCTACTTAACTTCAATATTACCTGCTGGCTTGTGAAGTCATCGTCTGACATTAAACACAGACGAAGGAGTTTAATCAAGAAAGCTAGTAATATCACACAAATTAAGCACCAGTCACTTGAATAACTTTTTGAAGAAAAATGCTGTTGTAAAACTAAAAGATTTTGGGTGATACATCCCACCCTCTTTCATCACAGTCACCTAAGATCACATCCAACCCTCTTTCATCACAGTTACCTAATATCAGCTCGATCGGGATGAATTCTTTCTATTAAAGTAAGGATCAAAAGAATAAAGATTTTTTTGTTCCCCAGTCTGTTCAAATTTACCAGCCTGCTTCCCCAGCGGTGACCAAATCTAAATGATCACTAATTAAGTCCTTATTGTCACAGTTTATTCATAGTTGATTTCTACACTAGAGAAATATTTTAGATGTTTTTTGTTTCAATTGTTATAATTATAAAATGTCTTGGTAGATATATTTATCCATGTACTGAAAACGAATCTGTACAAAGTAATCAAAAAAACATTTCCATTTATTTTGATCATTTAAAGAATCTTTACTTACCTTATAATATATTGTTTGAATAACATTGTATTAATTTTTGTTTATGGAAAGTGGTCTTGTCACCACGATAGACTGTCTTGGGTTTGGTACTCCTAGTTCAAAGTAAAGAGGTCGGGCCTACACATTAAATATTTCTAAAGGAATAATGTTCAACAAAAATAAATCCATCAAATCACCAGCTAGTGAGGAAACATTTTCAATTCTCAGTAGAAATAAATGCTTATGCTAGCATGCTTCTCCTTCAATGCAAATATAGAATGCTCAACCCTAAGTGCTCAACAGTAGATGTTTATCTATTCAGTGTTTTCACAGATTTGTCTAAAAGATTTTTTTAAAGTACTTAACTCCCATCGGCAGAATAGAGAGATACAACATGAGGCTAGAAATAAACTAAAGAAGATTTAGGTGCATTGTGATTGGTCAATCTGGGGTGGGTGGGCTTAGAAATATTTGTTAGTGATAAAAAATATATTTACTTAATATTTTTGTGATGTTGAAAACCTCTAAAGGATTTTCCCAAAGCTAAAACTTCTCAGTCACCTCTGCTTGTTTGACGACACACATAAAAGTTTCACATTACCAATGTGTCATGAATTTTAAATTGATATTAATTATATAATTTTATATAATTATATATTCAATGAAAATTTTGGTCAAGATATTTTTTCATGAAATATTTTGTAATTTACCTCCTTTAAAAATACTTATTTCCACAAGCCTCCAGAGCTCAATTGGCACATGGTACATGAGCATAGATCTTAGAATTGGCCAGTTTGTTTCAACACGTTGTGCCAGACTGTTAATATCTCTCGCAAAAACTATTTATGACTATCACTTGCATTAAAATTTCACCAATTATTCATTGATGCCAGTCTAAAGCCCCTAATCATTGTTGGTTAATCTGGCAGGTCCATGGCAAGGGAGATGTGCATATTTAGACTAAACTTTTACTAGAGAGATTAAAGATGGTGGAAGCAGAGAACAGCTCTTTTGATTTGCAGAATGAAGAACAGAGACAGCTGTACGAGAACTGTCATGATGAGATTGCCAGTCAGCTTCTCCAGGCATTGATAGAAGGTAGTTATCAAGAACATTTTTCTATAGCTTCAAGCCATTTTTAGCATTTTCATATGCTGGTCAAAAATGACAAAATCCCACACTAAATGAGGTCAGAGACTCTTACAGGTAGCCATTTTCTGAAAGTACATTAAGTATACTATATTATGGTATGAAATTTGTTTTTATATTATGTATACATACCTGTTTACTCCTGACTTAGTGTCAGAGTAGTTTTAAGCTCCAAAGAGTAGTTTTGTCAAGAGGGTGGGAGGGGGGGGGGGTGTTAAAATCAAAATGAAAGTTATGTCAGGAAATCCGTTCAAGAGAATATATAATTTAACGCAAATAAGTATACCTTATTTTGTCATCCAAATTGTTTTTTAAGGATAAGAAAAGGTTTTAGACAAGAGCAAAAGGCAGTGACTGTACAGACTTGCTTGACTTCTAGGCATTGACTGTACAGACTTGCTTGACTTATAGGCACTGACTGCACAGACTTGCTTGACTTCTAGGCACTGACTGTACAGACTTGCTTGACTTATAAGCACTGACTGTGGAGACTTGCTTGACTTCTAGGCACTGACTGTACAGACTAGCTTGACTTATAAGCACTGACTGTGGAGACTTGCTTGACTTCTAGGCACTGACTGTACAGACTTGCTTGACTTATAGGCACTGGCTGTACAGGCTTGCTTGACTTATAGGCACTGACTGTACAGACTTGCTTGACTTATAGGCACTTACTGTACAGACTTGCTTGACTTAAAGGCACTGACTGTACAGGCTTGTTTGACTTCTAGGCACTGACTGTACAGACTTGCTTGACTTATAGGCACTGACTGCACAGACTTGCTTGACTTATAGGCACTGACTGTACAGACTTGCTTGACTTCTAGGCACTGACTGCACAGACTTGCTTGACAGATTGGCATATCTGGACTAAAATTAGTGACTATTGTAATATAGCTGGGTTTTTTCTTCTTTCTGTTAATATGAAAATAAGTACTAGTATGAATTTATAAAACTTTAAACAATATTGAAACACAAGAATCAAGAATGATCGTAACCAATAAAGGTGAATACGTTGTACGTTGATTTATATATTAAATTACTGAGCAAAAAGCGTACATTTTCCTAAGTTAACTTAAAAAGATTTTTTTCTTTTTTTTCTTTAATTTTTAAATTGCTGAAAAGGTTTATCCATGTGTTTAGTCTCTAGTACACTAGAGCATGTGTTTAGCTACCACAAGTAGAAAACATCTTTTCATATGTGAAGTCTACGTCTGATTCTTGCAAGGAACATGAACAGTTAGAGTAAACACATTTTAGTGTCTAATAAACGTCTGTAGCCAGGGGTTCCATTAGATTTGGACACATAAATTGACAGCTTGACTGAGACGTTCCAGAAGTGGACACATGAGGTGGGTGATAAAGAGGATTGACTTTTCTGAAACATTTTCGCCTCCAGATGGCACATGAGGACTGTCCAGCAAATATGCTTGATATCAATAAATCTATTAGAGTAGAGCAGTGATAACTTGTTCAACCTTGGTTGCTCCCACAATCATCATCAGTCTTTAAAATATAAAAATAAAAAATAAATGTTATCATATGAGACTCATAGATGGTCATATATCATATAGACCATTGGTCCCCAAATGGCGGTCCGTGGACCTTCACCGGTCCACATGCCTAACGCTGCCGGTCCCCATAACATAACTATTTATTGTCAAATAGGAATAAAAGTATAAAAATAAATCATGCACCGGTCCCTGTAAAATTTCGAAACTTGTTCACCAGTCCACTAATATAGACTATTATACTATGTATACCAGTATTAATATGGTAGGGTTCGAAAACCGGTGTATGCAGTGACATAGGACTGAGCCAACGATGGTGTATCAAGAATATTCTGAACAATGAAAATTGAAATGGTGGCATTTAGTGTTAATTTTGCACTATTATTAGTGGTCTATGGAAAAAAAATGTAATAAAATAACTTAGGCCTAGGCCTTTTGTTTTAACGGCCAGATTGGCTAGATGTATATTGTATTAATTTTTTTTAAAGTGTCTATTACTAAGTTAACAATAACAAAATACTGTGGTGGCATACCGTATGTTAAAGGCTAGATTGGCTGGATGTATGTTAAATTTATAAATCAAATTCCTCTACTTTGATCATAGTGTAGAACTGCGACTCATATAGTAAGGTTCTGTTATTAGTTTTATTCAAATTAGTTTTTTTATTGTCACTGGGCTTATCATAGAGCTGAAAAAACTAGACTAAGCTTAGTCAAAAGTTAGTCTAAGACAGTGGTCTCAAACTGGCAGGCCACTTGCGGCCCGCAAGATGATATTTTGCGGCTCGATACCTGACAGCAAAGTTTAGTGTTAATGCGGCCCGCACGTTTTCCCCATTTATTATATCTATAATGTGACCCTCCACGGCAGTTTCAGTCAAATCACCGTCTAATCTAATTCTGATTTTATTATTTTGTATATGTTTGGACGTTGATTATAATGGTAAAAACCGTTTTAAAATCAGACTCAAAGTTTTTATTGCATGGCATTTTATGAGACAAACATGGCGGCCAAAGTGAGGTTTTGAAAAAACTTTAAAAAGTTATATAGGGGGAAAATGTGTAAATCGTAGCATTCTGACACAGATTCAAAGAAGCCCAATTAAAATTGCCATTAGTGTGTACGAGAAAGAGAAATTGGGAGGCTGTCAGCTTGGTCACTTTCAAAATAGGGTTAGTCAAAAAGTCCTTTTCTACGAACACAAATCAAAGTTCATTCTACCTACAATAAGCATCTTCCTTGGCATCAATAATGGAAATCAAAGTTCATTCTACCTACAATAAGCATCTTCCTTGGCATCAATAATGGAAATCAAAGTTCATTCTACCTACAATAAGCATCTTCCTTGGCATCAATAATGGAAATCAAAGTTCATTCTACCTACAATAAGCATCTTCCTTGGCATCAATAATGGAAATCAAAATTCATTCTACCTACAATAAGCATCTTCCTTGGCATCAATAATGGAAATCAAAGTTCATTCTACCTACAATAAGCATCTTCCTTGGCATCAATAATGGAAATCAAAGTTCATTCTACCTACAATAAGCATCTTCCTTGGCATCAATAATGGAAATCAAAGTTCATTCTACCTACAATAAGCATCTTCCTTGGCATCAATAATGGACTAATATTGTCTGCTCCTGCCTACTGTTTGAAAATGTTTTAGCCTTGATGGATAAGGATGGAGTAGTTGTTCCTGGCTCATGGACTTGGCTTTTCTTATTGAAATTACACACTAGCTGAATGTACTCAAAAAGAAGTTACAAGTTATGGGGAATCTTGTCAGTGTTGCCAATGACAATGTCAGGGCATTCTGCAATAAACTTGTTTATGGTTCTCAAAGTAACTCTGCCATTTCACAACATGCAAAGTACTCACGGACTCAGGCACACCATTCAGTTGTAAGTATACTGATGCATGCAAAGCTACAGGAATAATTTGATGTCATGTTTGTAGACTTCAAAATACACAGGGCCACTTTTCAAATTTTTGCTGAACCTTTCTCCCTCCCCACCCTCCCCAATTATTTTTGTGTGTGTGTGTGTGCTTCAAATGGAGCTGATTGAACTTCAGTGCAATTCTGAAATCAAGGCTAAGTTTTGGGGAGGTGAATGGAAAACAGATAAGCTTGATTAATTTATGAAAGATTTGCCCTCCACCTTCCTTTTGAAATTTCCAGGTTATTCAAGTGGATCATCTGCTTTTTTTTGGAGTACCTAATTGTGGTGTAAGCTTCTTTCCAATATAAACTTTAACAAGTCAAAGTTCAGGGCCAAACTTACTAATGAGCACATTCAAGCTATACTGTGAGTCTCAGTTGCTTCCTCACTCAAGTCAAATGTTGCTCAGCTGCGTAAGAAGAAGCGCTACCAGATCTCTGGCCACAAGGATTTGGAGGAAGAAAGTGCAGCCTAGTTCTTGAGAACCCTTCATGTTTTTATTTATTATCAAAAAAGGTTGTGCAGAATCTAACAATTGTACTTGATTGAATTTGTCATCACTTTTTTTGTGGAATACTTGATGTGGCCCAGTCTCACTCAGACTCTACCTCCTGCGGCCCCCAGATAATTTGAGTTTGAGACCCCTGATCTACGTCTTAGTAGACTTAGATGAACCATTTTATTTTTAGTTTTAGTCACGGCCGTGTGATACATTGTAGACATAGACATATTATTCTTCTATTTGAAATTGCTATCTAACAATTGAAAGTTAGATAAACTACATCAAAATAATTATTGACTTCATAAAATAATTGTACACTTTACTTACCCCTAAATATTTTGATATGTGAAATAAAGAGAAAAAAACCTGCAATGCATTACTGTACGAAAATCCTTGTTTCAAGACAGGTCGGGTGGAATGCCGACAGACTCGCCACTGACCCCCGGACACACCCTGCTGTCCCGGTAAAGTACACACGAAATCAAGGGGAAAACACTATATAGCATTGAGGCCAAATTCAATCGATAAGCAACAGTAGTGCTAAAAATAGACAAAACGTTGGTTATTAATACACCCTCTAAAATAAAGATACTCTGGTTGGCTCATTGATAGCCAGAGCGCACAGGCCAATCACTGATGCTCTTCATTGATTGCTAATGGTGTGACATACACAAAATGGGGTAAAATTTGACTGAAAACACCCCAATTATTATTTTTATTTTTATTAAAGCTAAACCAAACAAACGAAAAAACTCCAGAAACCATAGTTTTCTTAGGCTCGTCATAGTACGTCATAGTACGTCATAGTACCGTAGTCTTAGGCGTAAAAACATATTATGGCAAAAGCATATAAAATTTAAAAAAATTAAAATGAGAACTGACTGTCATTAACTGAATGGTTTTCCCCCACCCTGTGCTTAATATTTCCTTGACCCACCCTGTGCTTAATATTTCCTTGACCCACCCTGTGCTTAATATTTCCTTGACCCACCCTGTGCTTAATATTTCCTTGACCCACCCTGTGCTTAATATTTCCTTGACCCACCCTGTGCTTAATATTTCCTTGACCCACCCTGTGCTTAATATTTCCTTGACCCACCCTGTGCTTAATATTTCCTTGACCCACCCTGTGCTTAATATTTCCTTGACCCACCCTGTGCTTAATATTTCCTTGACCCACCCTGTGCTTAATATTTCCTTGACCCACCCTGTGCTTAATATTTCCTTGACCCACCCTGTGCTTAATATTTCCTTGACCCACCCTGTGCTTAATATTTCCTTGACCCACCCTGTGCTTAATATTTCCTTGACCCACCCTGTGCTTAATATTTCCTTGACCCACCCTGTGCTTAATATTTCCTTGACCCACCCTGTGCTTAATATTTCCTTGACCCACCCTGTGCTTAATATTTCCTTGACCCACCCTGTGCTTAATATTTCCTTGACCCACCCTGTGCTTAATATTTCCTTGACCCACCCTGTGCTTAATATTTCCTTGACCCACCCTGTGCTTAATATTTCCTTGACCCACCCTGTGCTTAATATTTCCTTGACCCACCCTGTGCTTAATATTTCCTTGACCCACCCTGTGCTTAATATTTCCTTGACCCACCCTGTGCTTAATATTTCCTTGACCCACCCTGTGCTTAATATTTCCTTGACCCACCCTGTGCTTAATATTTCCTTGACCCACCCTGTGCTTAATATTTCCTTGACCCACCCTGTGCTTAATATTTTCTTGACCCACCCTGTGCTTAATATTTCCTTGACCCACCCTGTGCTTAATATTTCCTTGACCCACCCTGTGCTCAATATTTTCTTGACCCACCCTGTGCTTAATATTTCCTTCCCCCAACCTCTGCTTTATTTTTCCTTCCACCAACCTCTGCTTTATTTTTCCTTCCCCTATCCTGTGCTTTATATATCCAAAATAAAAACCATTTTCTCATGAGTCAGATCATGCTCCTCTTGGAGGACCATTTTCTCATGAGTCAGATCATGCTCTTGGAGGACCAATTTCTCATGAGTCAGATCATGCTCTTGGAGGACCATTTTCTCATGAGTCAGATCATGCTCCTCTTGGAGGACCATTTTCTCATGAGTCAGATCATGCTCTTGGAGGACCATTTTCTCATGAGTCAGACCATGCTCTTGGAGGACCATTTTCTCATGAGTCAGACCATGCTCTTGGAGGACCATTTTCTCATGAGTCAGATCATGCTCTTGGAGGACCATTTTCTCATGAGTCAGATCATGCTCCTCTTGGAGGACCATTTTCTCATGAGTCAGATCATGCTCTTGGAGGACCATTTTCCAGATTCCTATCTGTGATATCAACATTGAAGTCTTTGTTTTGCATGTAACAATAACATATTTTCATCTTCAAGGAGTCTTGCAGCAGAATGAAGTATCTGAAGTAGATGAAGTACATGAGGTAGATGAATAAAAATAAAATTGTAAAGGTAGAGTAAATAATTTGATTGAAATATTTTGTTTTTTCTCTTCCAGGTTAATACATTCTACACAAGTGACTTGACAGTGGAACCCAAGTCGTGTCAATCTGTATCATAGATTTTTGGCTGACAGCTGAATGTACACCATATCTTGGCTGACATCTGAATGTACACCATATCTTGGCTCACAGCTGAATGTACTCTATACCATCTTGGCTGAAACCTGAGTGTACACCACAACATCATGGCTGACACCTGAATGTACACCACATCATTTAGGCTGACAGCTGAATGTACAACATACCATCTTGGTACACCCTACCATCTTGACTGACATCGGAATGGCCACCATTTGAATGTAAAATATATCATCTTGGCTGAATGTCTCAATCGAAGTAAACAAGTTTACCAAATTATTATTTAAATAAATTTCTACTAACACACAACTAAAATTTTTAGACTTTTCCATCAACCTGTTCATTGTTTCAATCACTCAAACTTTAACCTTACTGGTTTCAAACTATTTAATTTTTCATTTGTCATTGAAAGAAATGTCACCTTGTTGCTGTATGAATGTGCTGCTCCACCAGGTCATTGACAAAAACTAACAATATAGGCTTTCAATGACCCTAACATGTTTTGGCCTGAAGATGGAAATGATAAAATGTATAACCTTGACCAGTGGGTGCAAACAGACTGATGAGCTGAATGAACTACCCTAACCTTGTCAGTACATATTAATTGTTGATTCTTTCACAGTACTTAAATTTTAAAACATCACTATACAAAGATTCAACTTTTTGCATTCCTTTCAGACATCACTGAACATAAGATTCAATTCATTTCAAACATCACTAGACAATGATTCAACTTATGCATTCATTTCAAACATCACTAGACAATGATTCAACTTATGCATTCATTTCAAACATCACTAGACAATGATTCAACTTATGCATTCATTTCAAACATCACTAGACAATGATTCAACTTATGCATTCATTTCAAACATCACTAGACAATGATTCAACTTATGCATTCATTTCAAACATCACTAGACAATGATTCAACTTATGCATTCATTTCAAACATCACTAGACAATGATTCAACTTATGCATTCATTTCAAACATCACTAGACAATGATTCAACTTATGCATTCATTTCAAACATCACTAGACAATGATTCAACTTATGCATTCATTTCAAACATCACTAGACAATGATTCAACTTATGCATTCATTTCAAACATCACTAGACAATGATTCAACTTATGCATTCATTTCAAACATCACTAGACAATGATTCAACTTATGCATTCATTTCAAACATCACTAGACAATGATTCAACTTATGCATTCATTTCAAACATCACTAGACAATGATTCAACTTATGCATTCATTTCAAACATCACTAGACAATGATTCAACTTATGCATTCATTTCAAACATCACTAGACAATGATTCAACTTATGCATTCATTTCAAACATCACTAGACAATGATTCAACTTATGCATTCATTTCAAACATCACTAGACAATGATTCAACTTATGCATTCATTTCAAACATCACTAGACAATGATTCAACTTATGCATTCATTTCAAACATCACTAGACAATGATTCAACTTATGCATTCATTTCAAACATCACTAGACAATGATTCAACTTATGCATTCATTTCAAACATCACTAGACAATGATTCAACTTATGCATTCATTTCAAACATCACTAGACAATGATTCAACTTATGCATTCATTTCAAACATCATTAGACAATGATTCAACTTATGCATTCATTTCAAACATCACTAGACAATGATTCAACTTATGCATTCATTTCAAACATCACTAGACAATGATTCAACTTATGCATTCATTTCAAACATCACTAGACAATGATTCAACTTATGCATTCATTTCAAACATCACTAGACAATGATTCAACTTATGCATTCATTTCAAACATCACTAGACAATGATTCAACTTATGCATTCATTTCAAACATCACTAGACAATGATTCAACTTATGCATTCATTTCAAACATCACTAGACAATGATTCAACTTGTTGTTAGTTTTAGCTTGCATTTGCAGGCTACGCCCAGCAGTGAATGGATCAAGATATATGATTGGTTGGGGATCATCAATAATTAGATTACGTTTGCCCTGAGACGGGAATGGAGTGGTGTTGATTTAAGAGATTGTGTGTGCAGGTTGGGGGGGGGGGCACCTAAATATTTAAGTCTATAAAATTAACACCGCCACATTTCCTTAATGTTAGCGGTGATGGTCATATTGTGGCTTTGTGTTTTCATAATGATCCCATTAGACACGGCTACAGTAATATTAACTTAGGGCTCTAGTGCCAATTTTAGTCAAACTGCAGCAATCCATAAAGTACATGCTCAGTAAGGGGGGTTGTGGATTTTTGAGATTTTGTGTACGCTTTGGGGAGTGGGGGGTTTCGGCAGAAAGTAGGTTAGCTATTCAAAACATCTCAAATATTCATCCTGAAAGTCCAAAAATAGCATATTCATATCTCGAATGCTGTAAAAAAACCACGCAATGTTTTGTCGGAGTTATCCTCATAATGTCGCCATGCATTTTCACAAATGAACTCGCTAGATGAGATAGTACTAAGTAGTAAATGTATAACAGCATCATTTAGTCCACCATATGTACAACTACAACATGCGGGTGTCATGCGGGTGTCATGTATTTTGTTAGGCTATGCCAGTGCATCTAAAATTTTGTTTCCCGACGCCTATGTCAATATTAGGTTTTTACCAGGTGCCCTGTGTTAAGTTCCTAGTACACTTCGAAATAGCGAATACATATA
>CAXITT010000244.1:137672-149659 GCA_964033795.1 Lymnaea stagnalis
AGCTGATGATAGACAACTAATCACTGTTACTACTAATAACTAAGATAAATATTTTAAACTTTTAAGGCAGTTATTTACTCATTCTTTTGTCACTTATTAATAACATTAAGTTCATTCTAGTTATTAAGCCTTCCAATTTAAACATCATTTAAATTTAAATTAATGTTTAACATTAAATGATTAATGATTGCCACTAAAAAAAAGCTGGGCTGCATGACTGGGTTAAATAGTTTCTTGACTTAAGACTAAAGTGATAACCACAATTACAATTGAAAAATAGTAGGCCTAGACTAGAGATCAAAATTTTAATTTGATGAGAATACTGGTATTGATTTAAATGTGTTGTTCAGTACTAAAAAAAACACAAGGCCAGGGGATGTTGAAAGGCTTTTTATTTGGACAGTTTTACTAAGACATAAAATTTGTAACACTTAAGACTTAAGTCTAAAGTGACTGAAGAATTGAAAATCTATAGACAGTTGTCAATAGGCCTAATGATACATCGATCCTTAAAAATATATTATAAATTGCTTAAAAATTTTTAATTTAAATCAAACTCAAACATCATTAATATTTAATAGGGGAACAAGTTATGTGGGAAATATAACATTAGTCATGATAAATATTGCTTTTGGTACATTGAGAGTTACTGTAATAAGGAACAATATTGTTTGGGTATATTGAGAGGTACGGTAGTTATGATAAATATTGGTTTGGGTAGAATTAGGTAGTGATGGTAGAAATTTTTTTTTAGGTACATTTGGAGGTACAGTAGTCAGTGGAAAATTTCAAGACATTGATATTTAGTAGAACATTGACCATTTTTTAATGGAGAAATGAATTCGTAGGATTAGTTTTAGTTTTATACCTTGCTATCTCAAATATCTGACTTGATTTACTTAAAAGATAAACAAAACTTAGGACTTAGTGTTTAATTATAATTCATAAAAATATATGGAACTGTAGGTCCAAATGTCTTCTTCATTATCATCAGAATGTAAATATTTATCCTAAGGAAAGCTAAGTAAGTATGGGAAAATATGTAAAAAAGGATGCAACAAAAAAACTAATCGCGTTGGCCAGAAGCCTTCCTCAGTAAACAAAGTACAGTAAAAATTAAAAACAATATTTAAAAAAAATTAACATTTGGCTTCAATGTAGATTCCCAGAGGACAGCAAGAGGAATTTAAAATAAACCCTTTATTAATAATGTTGGTAAAAGATTTAATTTAAATTTGTATTATTTTTAAAGTATATTCTTTTTAGTAAGCCCTGGAATCTATTAAAATTTGTTTGCCCAATAGATTATTAAGGCCCTATGCTTACGTCTACTTAGCCTATAGGGAAATCTGCCCCTTTCAAAACTACAAAACACTCTATATAAAACTAGACAAGTTTATATTACAACCAAGTCTATAATTTCTCTATTTACAGATTTTTTCTATAAACCCATTGGATGATTTCCTCCAAGATGTGATCTGACTGGAAACAATTTCTCATGGTTTCATGATTCATTTGACCCAGGTACTGAATATATAATAAAGAAATGTATTTCCAGTTTTCTGTTAGTTTTATTTTACATGAGATTTACTCAGGAAGTTTTTTTTTTGCTCCCAAATAAACTAAGTTTGAAAGATTGAGAAATTAAGATAAAGACACAAATATATCATTGTAATATATTGGAAACTTTTATATAGTGTAATATTTTTGATAATATTATTAATTTTAATTTGGTCATCAGAACTGAGATGCATCCATGATTTGGTACCACTAAGATACTACATCCATGATTGGGTACAACTGAGAAACATCCATGTTTTGATACAACTAAGATACATCCATGATTGGGTACAGCTGAGATTTATCTATGATGGTGTAACATTGAGATACTACAACCATAATTGGGTACAACTGAGATGCATCCATGATTGTGTATGATACCACTGAGATATTACATCCATGATCGGTGTACAATCAAGATTCATCCATGATTGGGCACCACTGACAATTTACATCCATGATTGCATACAGCTGTGATACATACATTTGAGATACCTTGAGATCATGTACCACTGAGCTATTACATCCATGATTAGCTACAACTGAGATACATCCATGACTGGGTATAAGTGAGATAAATCCTTGATTGAATACCACCAAGATTTCTTTTATCTGTAACAGACATTGCTGAACAGTAAGTCTTTATCTTTTATCCTTTATCCTGTTAAGACTCCTTGACTTCCAAAATTTTAACATTGGACCACAGGATAGTTTCCTTCCTGAACATGTGACCACCATTATGGCAATTATATTTTGTTGATAGTTATTGGATGATTGGTTTTAATTACAACTGAATAAAGTGCCAACCCCTTGAGGCTAAATGTGTGCATGAACTTGTGAACTAATATCTCAATTTTTTAATTGATGTTTCTCTTTATAAATTATATTTGTTTCCTTAAATGTTATAATTGTAACTTGAATCTCCCTTTTCATGTATTTGATTTTGTAGGCGTAAGACTTTGTAGATCTACTCTTTTTAAAATGTTTTATATTGTTAGTAATGGATGTGTACAGTGTTGGTCATCAAATGTACCCGGTATGAGATGGTGTAGTTTTAAAGGTACATTCACACTGCAGATTTGTTACATGGATTCTCAGCTATCTGTGACTACGAGCTGCTATCTATATGAGCTAATCACTGCCATAAAAACGGGACCTTCATTTTTTATAGTCTCCTAGTACGGTGTCTGCTGGCAAGTTCCAGAAACAATCCCATCATATTTTGGCTCAACAAATCTTGTGTAAAAGTCAAGAATCCTAGTAACAAATCGGTAGTGTGAACACACTTTAAGACTTTGTGTATATACCGTTGTAAATATGGTGTTTAGTATCAGTTAGGGATGTGTGATATTGTATATATTGCTGGTCATCAAATGATAAGACTCGAATTGTGCACAAAAAAAAGAGTCTAATTATTTGGCAACCAGCAATGAAATAATAACAGGGGCAATGTAGAATTAAGATGTTAAAGCCCCCTGTGATAAACATAACTTTTGTTCAAAAACTGAACACTATCCATTGTAAATTTTTCTTGGCGAGATCTTGAGATCTAAACAATAATGATGGTGTATTTTTGACAAATGGCAAAGTTAAATGGATTGATTTTGTTGTTATAGGCAAAGTATGAAATCCAGGCATTCTATAGACTTTTTGTAAAAAAAAAACATTGATCAGAAAGCTTATAGACTGCCTGGATTTCACACTTTGCCTGTAACAACAAAATCAATCAATCCATTTAACTTTGCCATTTGTCAAAAATACACCATCATGTGTAATTGGAGGGCTTGGTGGAATAAGGTGCCTACATTTTTTAGGTAGCTTGGATTTCACCAAGTCCTTAAGTTACCAAACGAGTCACCATCAATTTAACATGTGTTTCTTTTGTAAAGATAACTCACTGTATATCACCAGGAGTATTCATGTTTTCATCTCTTTGGAGATAGTCTCGCGGGGAGAATTTTTGTTTTTCTCCCCCTAAAATAAAGAGCATTCATGTTTTCATTTTCTCTTTTTTTTAATTCAATAAAAAAAACTCCAATAATTTCTTTATCTTTTTATTCATTTTTTTTCTTTCAATTATTTATTAATTTCTTTTAATTTTTATTCATTCTTTTCTTTTTTCAATTATTTATATATAAAATTTTGTTATTTTTATTTTCTATACAATTTATTTTTTTAACTATCTTCTCCTTCTTTGCCTTGCATTTCTTGAACACCATCTGTGTCGAATGTTCTTTGCCTTGAACTGTTCAGCACCAACTGAAGAAGATTTCAGTTCTTTAACACCATCTGAAAATTATAAAAATATTGAATCAACTAAGATTTGGTATTAGCAAAATCATATGAAGGGTTCAAGGGAAAAACCAGTGATGTCAAGTTTTCAGAAAATTGATACCAGTAATATTACTCATAACAGTATTAAAATGTCAAGATGTATAAATATTAATTTTTTTAATGGACGTAACCTGCAAATTTTGCAAAACTGACATCACCGTTTTTCCCCTCGAACCCTCCAAATGCATATGGTGAAATTTTCTGTACCAATGGGTAGGATTCATGTCTAGAATCAATACAAAAAGCCACCTCTATCTCAATTGAGATACTAAACAGTGATTTCTTTTTTTGCTTCTATATTTAGTTACAGAAAACTTTCATCCCATTTCATATCACCACTTAAAAGGTTGGGTTTATATTATTAAGTTGCTATTGTGATCACTACTGATTCTATACATTCACTTCTACCCATTGGTTGCAACAAATTATAGAAAATGAAAACACTCTTTTTATGTTTATAATAATACAACACTTTGGCATTAATCATATACATAGAAACAACAAATCATGGATTATCTCTCCATATCTATGCACAACATTCAAACATCTTTCCCAAATGGATCATCATGAGAATATATTTTTATACATATAACACTAATAAAACAAATCACTTTAAATCTACGATTGGTATTTTCCATTATTTTACCGAAATCTTATCAATTATAATATGATAAAAATATAATATATCTGCTTATATTCAAGCATATTCTAACAAATTATCGCAGTATTACTCTTCTATATTTTGCTTGTGGTGTGACTATCCACCCGGAATGTTGACCATGTTCAAATCGATGAGGCATGAATCAGACACACAAGAAGTAAGAAGCTATCCAGGAGCAGACTCTGGCCATTTACTTGTAAGGTTTAAATATAACCAGAGAATCACCGAATTGAACAGTGGGATAGGATGGAAAATTCTATGGAAAGATAGCAGAAAAGGTAGGAGGATTTCAGCAAACTAACAGTACAGTGGACTGGTTTGATAATGAATGCAGAGAGACTGTCCAGGTGACAAGAACAAGACAAACATTCAGGAAGCCAAAAGGAAAGCCACAAAAATGTGTATGGGAAAAAGCTAAGCTAAAAGAAATAGTAGAGTCTATGCTATGCCTGAGGCTAATGGCGGCACTGCGTGTCTGGGTCCATTTTGACTCTGTACTATTCGGATGCCAGTTGTGGTAGTTAATTTTAGTTAAACTGAAGAATTAAATTTACAAACATATAGTCCATTCAATTATCTTTCATTTGATACCTCATTTTGGTTTACAAACCCAACAATAATATTTTAAATCTTTTTTTAATCCCAACCTCTCACTTCTGGTACCCGGGTACAAATAGCCCCTTCGTTAAAGAAATTTTATGAATATAAAATGGCCCATGGCAGCATCAAAAGAAAATATTTATACGACACTCTGCAGGAGTTTGGCTTACCCAATAAAATGACAAGACTGATAATTTTACATTAAACAACTCAAAAAGCTAAATCAAGGTTCATGGAGAATATTCAAGGAATTTCAGATTAGGCCTAAGACAAGAAGACTCACTGTCTTGCATGCTATTTAACCTAACAGAGAGAGAGAGAGAGAGTTATAGAGGGATACTTTCTGAGGGAGACCCAAGACACACAACCAATAGGCACTCTCTACAAACAATCCCTTCAGTATCTTGCAATTGCTGATGACATAGCACTATTAGGTAAAAGTAGTAAAGACAGATCAAAAGCCTTTATTGAATTAGAACACACATCTCCACAAGCAGGGCTGGAAGTTAACCAAATAACAAAATACATGACCATGATAAGAGAAGTTTGAAAAAGTGAATCAATTCAAATACCTAGGATCTTTAGGAAATAAAAGAAAGAATATTGCCTGAAATAGGGTATACTTCAGTAGTTAGAAAATACTCAACAGTACAAACATTACAATAAAAACAAAGAAAACTATTTATAAACTGTAATCAGACCAGTTGTAACATACACAACTAAAACGTGGACCCTAACAAAAACAGCAGAAAACCTATTAAACACATGGGAGAGAAAAGTTCTCCGGAAAATATATGGACTAACAATGAATCAATATTTTATTTTTCAATAAAGTAAAATTAGTTTACCACAGTTATCCCCTTTTAAAATTGTAAAACTTGTCATTCACATTTACAATATTAAATTCATTGTAATGCCACAGCAGCATTCATGTCCGCCAATGACAGTTTGTGGGTTCAGCTGCAGTAATATGCTGAATTAATACTAATTTCAAAGCCTGATTCATAGTTATCTACAATCATAGGATCATTACATCGGCCCAGCTTAGAAAGCCATGCAGAGCTTTTTAACTCTCATAAAATTACCAAAGAAAGAATATAAATACATTTGGATTACTTCATAAACATCAGCTGTGGTAATCTCAGGGCAACTTTTACATTCCTGTTGTACGTGGTGGGAATGGAGTACAGATTTAATACTGAGGCTTGGTCCAACAATAATTTTCTTATACTACCCCCCCCCCCCTTTTTTTTTCCCCACAATAAATCAATAAAATTCACCATAATAGTTTCACTTAGTATAATTTCAGTGTTAAATAGGAATGGAAGAAAGGAAAATTTATTTTAAAATAAATATGTCACATTCCTTTACCTTAGTGTGGTCATACCGATGTAAGTTAAAAAAATTCTGATATCTCTAAATGTGACTTGGTCACGAATATTTGGAGACATAGCCCTTAGTGGCTAAATATCGTTTAATAAAAATTTACTTGCACTCCCATATTATTTGAACACCTATTTTTAATTAGAAGTTTTTACCCAATATTTCTCACATTATATCCAGTAATATGTGCAGTAACCAGACTTCCAAATTTTGTGCGGAGTTACTCATCTGCCCTTTGGTGCCTCCCCAGAAGGCAGGTAAGGGAAATAAAATACACGGGGGAAGGCCTAAATCAGAATCTACTACCATATAATAAGTAATAACCTACTAATAGAAATTAAAGAAAGAATATTGGCCAAAAACATTACAAGAAAAATAAAACTATACGGTACATACAACTGTAATAAGACAGTAGTAACATACTCCAGGGAAAATTGGACCAAAAAACCAACAAAACAGCAGAAAACTTATTAGAAAAATGGGCGAGAAAAATATGTATGGGCCAACAAAGGATCAATATGGATGGAGAAATGAACCAATCAGGCATCGTCTGGACTATACCAGAATACCACGCTAGAACAAACATTGAAAGGACAGGTTACCCTTGGCAGGACACCGCAAGGAAAACAGCTCAAAGGCAGGCGTAGGCTTAGATGGACACACCAAGTGGAAACAGCAATTGGGAATCCAAACATAGAAAAATAAAATGATCAGTTCTGAATGGAATGAAGTTTAAGGATGGCCAAAGTTATACTATGAAATTTAATTGCTTGTTTTATATTTTATAACATTTTAAATAACAATGACTATTGCTCGTTTTATATTTCATAAAATTTCAAATAAAAACTATTTGTTTTATATTTAATTTATATTGTTCAAAATGACCTATACATTTTAAAAGGAGTTATGTCCCTTCACTTAGGTGAGCGCAAGTTTTTATTTTATTGAAGTAGTTGACGGAATGTTTTGCTATTTAAAAAAAAACATTTTGCTGTATTAATGTTGAACATTTACTATTTGCTTTACCCAAGTGGACTAACATATCACACTCACTCATTTCATATTAAAAATTGACATACCTTGTCTTGTCCATAGATGACAATTAATGGATTGATTTCTATGAGATAGAAGATCATTGGAACATGTGTTGAAGTGTACTTTTTCTTGACCATTCATCTTGTGATTTCTCTGGACCATTCATCTTGAGCTTTCTTTGACCATTCATATTGTGCTTTCTCTTGACCAATCATTCCTGTTAAAGAAAGATTAAAGCTCATGAAGAATGAATGCTTACTAAATTTAGCATGTATCATTTCAAACACCTTTTACCCATCAAAACTTACTTCACATATAACACACTAGCACAGTGGTTCTCAAACTTATTCAATAAAGCTAAACTTTTCTTTTAACCAGTATGGGTGTTAGTTTTGACCAATGATTATAATTACTTTTATTAAGATATGCTTCAATGTCAACCACCTCCACTTACAGTTCTTCAAACCATTTTTGCCCCACTCCCCACTTGAACACCCAAAAAAGGTTTCATATAATCACCTCCCTTATTCCATTATAGTAAAAGCATAAAGAAGAATTATAAATTTGAAGCATGCTAAGGTCTCAGTAAAGTGTAGTGATCTTGAAAAAGACAAGTGTCCCATGCTAAGGACTCAGTAAAGTGTAGTGATCTTGAAAAAGACAAGAGTCCCATGCTAAGGACATTTCCAAACCCTTTTCATAATAATAGTAAACAAGGTTTGTTTACATTTTTTCCATACTCAACTCATACCCTGATACCTACTTCTTAGCACTATTATTAGCCCTAACATTAGCTTTATTGAAGTTCCAGTAGAATAAAATTTCTAAATAGTTTTAAAAAATTGAATGCATTATTTATTTTTTTAAAATTTAAACTAATTTGTATTTATAAAATTGTGTATTATTATGTTTCAATTAGCCCAAATTCAAATGTAAACAATGCTGTATCCATGACGATGATTTTGTAGACCATCAGCTGTGTCCATTTCAATGTAAAGATAAAGTAAAAGCAATGGAGGCAGATTGTTTTCTATTTTGAAATCTTTTTATTTTGATTGTAAATTTTTTATTTGAGGTCAATTAATTTTGTTTCTCTTAAATTAAAAATTTTGACAGCATCTATGATGGGCAGATGTCAAGGAGAATGATTATGACGACAATGACTGTGGGGCTCTAGTGGATTTCTTCATTTAGACCAGCGGTACAAAGCATACTGCTTACTGATGAATGTTAAAACAAGACAGATATAAGGAGATTTCAAAAGCAAATAGACTTTTTCAACTATATTTGTTAGTACGTAATGTGCACAGGACAATGGACCGAAGAAACTTTCTGTTTTAAAAAATTGGTATAGCATCATTGAAAAGGAGTTTAATACTTACTAATAATTTTCTAAGTGATTATTTAATGCAGCATGTGTTTTGAAAATTTATTTTTAAATTACAATATTGACTTTTTGGGGCAATATTTTCTTGATTGATATGTTGTCCACAAAAAGCCATTTTATTTAATTATGAGTCTTTTCTTTTGAAATGTGAACATATGTTGTAGTATTGAATATATGCTAATAAAATATTGTACAATGTCTTGTAAAAACCAAGTCCATTAGCCATTTGAGATCACTTAGTACAGAAACAACCATCCCATCCTCCTCCATGAAGGCTTTGAAGGCTAAAACGTGTTCAAATTGTCGGCAGGGGAAGGCGATATTTATGAATTATTGATGCAATGGAAGATGCTATAGTAGGAAGAATGAATTTTGATTTTTTATCAAGAAAAGGCCTTTTTGACTAACCCTTTTTTTTTTAAAGTGACCAAGCTGACAGGCTTGGAATTTCTCACTTGTCAACACTAGCGGCAATTTTAATAGGGATTATTTGATACTGTGTCAGGTTGCTACAATTTACACAATTATGGTGTGCATTACCCACTAACTGACTTTTTAAAGTTTTCTCAAAACCGCACTTTTGCCATATTTGTCTCATGCTATAAAATAAAAGTCCAATTTTTTACTTTGGTTTTTACCATTATAATCAACGTCCAGACAGTTTGATAGATTCTAATGAAATTTTTCGGAGGGTCACATTATAGATATGGGAATGGGGAAAAACGTGCGGCCCGCATTAACACTAAACATTGCTGTCATGTAGCGGGCCGCAAAATATCGTATTGCGGGCCGGGAGTCTGAGACCCCTGATTTACACTGAACTACATTGATGAATACTGCAAGCACAGATTAACATATTGGCCAAATACAGATTAATTATTTTGTGTTTCGTTTTGAAATGCCTATTTATAGGAACCTAATTATAGTGGGCAATTACACTATTTAATAATGAATTATAATATTGTGGGCTAACATAAAAAATCTATTCTATAACTTCTCTTTGGTTTATGGAATAGTTTTCCAATGTGGGGCCTACACCCCCACCGCATGTGCACACCCCACATGATGTGTACTCCTCACATCAAATGACACCACACTTGGTGCAATTTGAAGATTATGGGAGACATTAACTCAGAGATAGGCATGTATCTACATTTCAAGGGGCAGCAAGTTGAAAAGGACTTATTTTTAACTCCTCCGTTAGGAGGACATCAAACCTTTTAGATGGTTATGTGGGGTAACGACTTGAGCATAGTTACTTATCTTCCTTTGAGCACCTCCCTAGGTAGTGGATAGGGAAAAACCTACTGGTTATAATTGCTACCGGGGAAATAAAATACCCAGAGTAGTCCAAAATCAGAACGTACTGCCTTGTAGGAAGTGGAGGGATCCAAAAAGGCCAGTGATCGTTACCCAAAAATAAAGGCAGCTACCTAGAGATCTTAAAGGGGCGGCCCCAGAGATGGTTGAGGGCCAACAACAGGAGATGATTGAGGGCCAACAACAGGACCATGTACGAAAATATGTTACAAAATTCAAACCAAGAACCAGGAATGATACTAATGGCAATCAACATAAGTCTAAATAGGGACTTGATAGTAGGACTGCCATTCTGAACTTAGTAAGCCTGTTTAGAGTAGGAGCCTTAGGTAAACTAGCAGGAGCCTTAACCAGTCTAATAGAGGAACTAAACAAAAAGTAAAATGTCTATCGCTGCATTACAAGGAATTAGATGGAAAAATTCAGACATCATCTGAACTTTTGCAGTTAACTAGAAAAACAAGAGAGGAGCAAAAAAATATTAAAATGGGAGAGAGACGGCTCCATCATGTTAGATAAAAGAAAATGAGCACAACGTATGGGGAAAAAAGATGCATCCCCTTTTCAGGTTTTCTCATACTTTGTTTCGCTCCTTTAAACAAATCTTGTCAGTGTTGTTTACTAAGGCTGGCAGAAACAGCCCCCCCCCCCCTTTTCCACCCCCTGCCCCGGGACCGTTTGATTAGACACGTGTTTTTAGAAATGTATGGACTCATGGGAGGGATGTTAAAAAGTTTTAATAGAAAATTCAAAAAAAAGTAAAATGTCTATCGCTGCATTACAAGAAATTAGATGGAAAAATTCAGACATCATCTGAACTTTTGCAGTTAACTAGAAAAACAAGAGAGGAGCAAAAAAATATTAAAATGGGAGAGAGACGGCTCCATCATGTTAGGTAAAAGAAAATGAGCACAACGTATGGGGAAAAAAGATGCATCCCCTTTTCAGGTTTTCTCATACTTTGTTTCGCTCCTTTAAACAAATCTTGTCAGTGTTGTTTACTAAGGCTGGCAGAAACATCCCCCCCCCCCTTTTTCCCCCCTCTGCCCAGGGACTGTTTGATTAGACAAGTGTTTTTAGAAATATATGGACTCATGGGAGTGATGTGAAAAAGTTGTAATAGAAAATTCAACCTATATGTGTTATGCGTTACAACTTGAAAGTTGTAGGCTTATGTATATGGTCAATGACGACCAGCACAAACGGTTCACAACAACTTCAAATCACCACAGTCTAAACTTTATGTTTTTAGGTTTTCTTTCTAAAACAGCCTTTATTATAACAAGCCAACATAAACCATTTTGTTTACAAAATAAAATAACTTTTAATCAAGACATGGATTTGTTTATTGATGCGTACAGCCCAACTGGCAGCATTTACTAGGAACCCTATCAGCATTAGAAATCAGGAACTGATCACAGAAAAGGTACTGGATGGGCAAAACAATTTTAAGGGATGCTAAATGGCTCATATGGTGAAGCCAATGAGGATTACAAACTACCAGGAGGATTGGACACTTTGGTCAGCCAACCAACTATGAAAAGAAAAGGTCTGATCATTACCATAAAAAATAATCAAGTCCTAGGAACAGCAGACCTTATCACTGTAGAAAATTCTGACCTTATCACTGTAGAAAATTCTGACCTTATCACTGTAGAAAATTCTGACCTTATCACTGTAGAAAATTCTGACCTTATCACTGTAGAA
>CAXITT010000244.1:151666-202685 GCA_964033795.1 Lymnaea stagnalis
AACTTTATATAGCCCACCATAACATAACAGAAGCTCAACCATCAGGAACTTTATATAGCCCACCATAACATAACAGAAGCTCAATCATCAGGAACTTTATATAGCCCACCATAACATAACAGAAGCTCAACCATCAGGAACTTTATATAGCACACCATAACATAATAGAAGCTCAATCATCAGGAACTTTATATAGCACACCATAACACAACAGAAGCTCAACCATCAGGAACTTTATATAGCACACCATAACATAACAGAAGCTCAACCATCAGGAACTTTATATAGCACACCATAACATAATAGAAGCTCAATCATCAGGAACTTTATATAGCACACCATAACATAACAGAAGCTCAACCATCAGGAACTTTATATAGCACACCATAACATAATAGAAGCTCAATCATCAGGAACTTTATATAGCACACCATAACACAACAGAAGCTCAACCATCAGGAACTTTATATAGCACACCATAACATAACAGAAGCTCAACCATCAGGAACTTTATATAGCACACCATAACATAATAGAAGCTCAATCATCAGGAACTTTATATAGCACACCATAACATAACAGAAGCTCAACCATCAGGAACTTTATATAGCACACCATAACATAATAGAACCTCAACCATCAGAAACTTTATATAGCACACCATAACATAACAGAAGCTCAACCATCAGGAACTTTATATAGCACACCATAACATAACAGAAGCTCAACCATCAGGAACTTTATATAGCACACCATTTATAACAGAAGCTCAACCATCAGGAACTTTATATAGCACACCATAACATAACAGAAGCTCAACCATCAGAAACTTTATATAGCACACCATAACATAACAGAAGCTCAACCATCAGAAACTTTATATAGCACACCATAACATAACAGAAGCTCAACCATCAGGAACTTTATATAGCCCACCATAACATAACAGAAGCTCAACCATCAGGAACTTTATATAGCCCACCATAACATAACAGAAGCTCAACCATCAGGAACTTTATATAGCCCACCATAACATAAACAGAAGCTCAATCATCAGGAACTTTATATAGAAAATACCAGTGAAAAACTCTAAATTGAATGGACATACTTGCAAATTTCGAACTGACATCACCGGTTTTTCCCTCGAACCCTCCATATGGATATGATGAAATTTTCTGTACCCAATGGGTTGGATTGATGTCCAGAATCATTACAAAAAAGCCACCTCTATCTCAATTGTGATACTAAGCAATATGCAGTGATTTCTTTTTTTTTGCTTCTATATTAACTTACAGAAAACTTTCAACCCATTTCATATCACCACTTAAAAGGTTGGGTTTATATTATTAAATTGCTAGACATTAACACTAACAAAACAAATCACTTTAAATCTACGATTGGTATTTTCCATTATTTTACGGAAATATCAATTATAATATGATAAAAATATATCTGCTTATATTATATAAACCAAATTGTCACAAATTATCATGGCAGTATTACTATTCTATATTTTGCTTGTGGTGTGTCTGCTTCCTATTCACGACCGGCCCTCCCTCCACTACTCCCTCATTATATTTATTCCCGATAACAACGCTCTATTATTTTCTTTTCTTAATATCAAATTAAAATAATCATATGCATGCTTAATTTAACATAGAAAATCACAAGCTTTTAAATTTCCTTCAGTGATAATATCCCCCCCCCCCCCTTTTCTTTTTACTTTTTAAATATAAACTTGATAAATATAATTCAATAAGTTTTACTTTATTTTATTCCAAAAATTTGCTTTTAACAATTTTATGAAGTAATTAAAACTTAACATTTATATAAGAATATGCAACTAAAATTCACAGCCAAAACTGCTCATCCAAATAAGAACAAGGCATATGAAGTTGCTCAAAGATACAGAAGCACAGATAGAAGAATCCTTTGATGAGACAACTTTAATACCAAAAGTTTCCACACAATAATATACATAGTTACTTAGAACTCATCAGATGGTACCCCTCACAAACAAATTCTGGTTTAAATTCAGGGTTGCCGTCCAAGTCTAACGAGTCCCATCCACCCGGGATGTCGACCATGTTCTAATCGATGAGGCGTGAATCAGACACACTAGAAGTAAGAAGCTATCCAGGAGCAGACTCTGGCCATTTACTTGTAAGGTTTAAATATAACCAGAGAATTACCATAATTCACAATGGCCGAAATCAAACAGAAAAACTGACCAAAATGAAAGAGAAGCATCACAGGAGGAAATGAACAGTGGGATAGGATGAAAAATGCTATGGAAAGATAGCAGAAAAGGTAGGAGGATTTCAGCAAACTAACAGTACAGTGGACTGGTTTGATAATGAATGCAGAGAGACTGTCCAAGTGAAAAGAACAAAGCGGGAAGCTTGAAAGACAAGGCAACATTCAGGAAGCCAAAAGGAAAGCCACAAAAATGTGTAGGGGAAAAAGCTAAGCTAAAAGAAATAGTAGAGGCATGTACATGAAGATGAAAGATGAAAAGAATGGATACCAAGGGAAACCTCAAATGCTATGAGTCGAATGGCGGCGCTGTGTGTCTGGGTCCATTTTGACTGTGCTATTCGGATGTCATTTGTGGTAGTTAATTTTAGCAAAATCAAGGTTCATGGAGAATATTCAAGGGAATTTCCCTAACAGAGAGAGAGTTATAAGAAACATACATGTTGACACCCCAGGAACAATAGAGGGAGACCCAAGACACACAACGAATAGGCTCTCTCTAGAAACAATCCCTTCAGTATCTTGCAATTGCTGATGAAATAGCACTGTTAGGTAAAAGTAGTAAAGACAGATCAAAAGCCTTTATTGAATTAGAAGACGCATCTCTACACGCAGGGCTGGAAGTTAACAACCGAAAAACAAAATACATTACTATGATAAGAGAAGAACAGAGGGACGAAATCATTAAATTAGAAAACAGACTTTTGAAAAAGTGAATCAATTCAAATACCTAGGATCTTTAGGAAATAAAAGAAAGAATATTGCCTGAAATAGGGTATACTTCAGTAGTCAGAAAATACTCAACAGTAAAAACATTACAATAAAAAACAAAGAAAACTATTTATAAAACAGTAATCAGACCAGTTGTAACATACACAACTAAAACGTGGACCCTGACAAAAGCAGCAGAAAAGTTCTCTGGAAAATATATGGACTAACAATGGATCAATATGGATAAAGAATTATATTATATAGAAGATCAACATTTCTAAATCCTAAATGATTTTAGAAACATAAATCTTATATTAAATTAAGGAATTCTTATTAGCTTTTTCCTAAATATAAGTCTTATTGTTTTTATGAGCATGCTTGTTAGGTGTTGAGACCTTGCAATAGCAGGTAGAAAGTATCGCAGAATTCCTACCATTATTATCCTGTACCATGGTCATATCTTCTAGTATCTTAACCCACAAACTGTCAAGTGCAATCATGCTAATGTGTTAAGGCTTTTGTTTATTTAAATTTCTAACCTTTAAACAATATGTACACATCTAAAAACAGACATAGCAAAACCATATTCTTGCAAGTTTTAATAAATTATATAGTTATTCCCTTTGATAGAAATTTTATTCACAAAATAATTTTTAACTTAATACTTTTTTTATGTGTACCCTATTCTACAATACATTCACTATAAGAATGGGAATTAAGGTAGCCATATTCAAAATCACTTGCATTAAAAAGGAAATGAGGCTTTTGTTTTGAAGGGCCAACATCTCAGTCCTCTAAGATTATTTTAACCAAACAAAAAACCAACAAAAAAAGAAACTAACAAATTTCAGCTGCTTTCAAAATATAAAAAAATTAAATAAAAACACTGAAATGTTATGCTTATTTTTTATTAAAGTAAAATTAGTTTACCACAATTTAGCTTCACTTCTTTCAATCCCTTGGTCTACGGCTAGTAATATGATGAACTAATACTAATTTCAAAGTCTGATTCATGGTTATCTACAATTATAAGATCATCAATGATGTCCTTTGCAACAATTACAAAAGATTCTAATTCAATCTGATCATTACATCGGCCAAGCTTAGAAAGCCATGCAGAACTTTTTAACTCTCGTAAAATTACCAAAGAAAAAATATAAATACATTTGGATTACTTCATAAACATCAGCTGTGGTAATATCAGGTCAACTTTTACATTCCTGTTGTAAGTGGTGGGAATGGAGTAGTTTTAATACTGAGGCTTGGTCCAACAATAATTTTCTTTTACACCCCCCCCCCCNTGTTACTCATCTGCCCTTTGGTGCCTCCTCAGAAGGCCTAAATAAAAATCTACTGCCATGTAATAAGTAAAAACCTACTAATACAAATTAAAGAAAGAATATTGGCCAAAAACATGGCATATTTCAGTAGCTAAAAAATGTACAAAAGTAAAACATTATAAGAAAAAGAAAACTATACAGTACATACAACTGTAATAAGACAGTAGTAACATACGCCAGGGAAAATTGGACCAAAAAAAAAACAACAAAACAGCAGAAAACTTATTAAACAAATGGGCGAGAAAAATATGGATGGTGAAACTAACCAATCAGGCATCGTCTGGACTATACCAGAGTACCACGCTAGAAGAACAAACATAAAAAAGGACAGGTTACCCTGGGCAGGACACCGAGAGAAAAACAGCTCAAAGGCAGGCGTAGGCTTAGATGGACACACCAAGTGGAAACAGCAATTGGGAATCCAAACATAGAAAAATAAAATGATCAGTTCTAAAGGGAATGAAGTTTAAGGATGGCCAAAGTTATACTATGAAATTTAATTGCTTGTTTTATATTTTATAACATTTTAAATAAAAATGACTATTGCTCGTTATATATTTATTAACATTTTAGATTACAATGACTATTGCTTGCTTTATATTTTGTAACATTTTAAATAACAATGACTATTGCTCTTTTTATATTTAATAAAATTTCAAATAAAAACTGTTTGTTTTATATTTAATTTATTTTGTTCAAAATGACCTATGCATTTTAAAAGGAGTTATGTCCCTTCGCTTAGGTGAGCGCAAGTTTTCATTTAAATAGTAATGTTGACGGAATGTTATGCTATTTTAAAAAAAATATTTTGCTGTTTTAATGTTGAACATTTACTATTTGCAATACCTAGGTGGACTAACATATCACACTTCATATTAAAAATTGACGTACCTTGTCTTGTCCAAAGATGACAATTAATGGATTGATTTCTATGAGATGGAAGATCATTGGCACATGTTGTGTTGAAGTGTACTTTCTCTTGACCATTCATCTTGTGATTTCTCTTGTCCATTCATCTTGTGCTTTCTCTTGACCATTCATTTTATGCTTTCTCTTGACCATTCATCTTGTGCTTTTTTTGACCATTCATATTGTGCTTTCTCTTGACCAATCATTCCTGTTAAAGAAAGATTACAGCTCATGAAGAACACCTTTTACCCATCAAAACTTACTTCACATATAACACACTAGCACAGTGGTTCTAAAACTTTTCTTTTAACCCAGAGGGGTGTTAGTTTTGACCAATGATTATAATTATTAAGATATGCTTCAATGTCAACCACCACCACTTACAGCAGTTCTTCACAACCATTTTTGCCCCACTCCCCACTTGAACACCCAAAAAAGATTTCATATCACCACCTCCCTTATTCCATTTGAGTAAAAGCATACACAAGAATTACAAATTTGAAGCATGCTAAGGTCTCAGTAAAGTGCATTGATCTTGAAAAAGACAAGTGTCCCATGCTAAGAACTCAGTAGTTACCTTGAAAAAGTGTCCCATCTAACATTACATTTCCCCAACCCCACTAAACACATTTCCAAACCCTTTTCATAATAAATAGTAAACAAGGTTTGTTGACATTGTTTTTCCCATACTCAACTCATATTGTGATATCTACTTCTTAGCAAATTGAATGCATTATTTGTTTTAATTTATACTTATGTTTCAGTTAGCCCAATGTCAAATGTAAACAATGCTGTATCCATGGCGATTATTTTGTAAACAATCAGCTGTGTCCATTTTCAATGTAAAGAAAATTGAATGCATTATTTGTTTTAATTTATACTTATGTTTCAGTTAGCCCAATGTCAAATGTAAACAATGCTGTATCCATGGCGATTATTTTGTAAACAATCAGCTGTGTCCATTTTCAATGTAAAGATAAAGTAAAAGTAATTTAGGCAGATTGTTTTCTATTTTGAAATCTTTTTATTTTGATTGTAAATTTTGTATTTGAGCTCATTTAATATTTTTTCTCTAAAATTAAATATTTTGATAGCATCTTTGGATGGCAGGTGTCAATATGAGTGATTATGATGACAATGACTGTGTGGCTCTATGTGGATTTTTTTATTTAGACCAGAGGTACAAAGCATACTGCTTACTGATGAAAGTTAAAACAAGAGAGATATAAGGAGATTTAAAAAGCAAATATAATTTTTCGAATTCTATTTTACTGTAAACTTGGTTTCATATATTTGTTAGTACGTAATGTGCACAGGACAATGGACCAAAGAAACTTTCTATTTTTAAAAAATTGGTATAACATCACTGAAGCAGTCTTTTTATCAACCAAGAGGATTTATTATGAATGCAGTATTTATTCAAGTACTTAATTTTACAAGACTATTATCCATGAAATCCTTATATGATGGACAATGACCAAGGCCATTATGACTAGGGACAGATACAAGACCTTATTGAGTATACTAAAAGTTTCTAATAATGAAAATCATGGAGACAAGCTGTGCAAAATTTGGAGACTATGTTTCTCTATGCAAAATAAAAGGAACTGTATCAGCATCATTAAAATGTAGCAATTAATGAACAATTTAGGAGACATAGAACATCTTTGATGGTGCACCAGTTACTGTAAAGCCTGACACTTTTACACTGCAACATGACAATAACAAAAAAATGTAAATTGCATTACCAAAACAAGGTTAAAAGGGTCAGAGAGTATGTCAGATCCTTTGTTTGTGATACGCTTTTATGTTTTAATAAAGAAAGAAATTGTTTTCAAGATTTTTATATGCCTGGCCTCGAAGAAAGATTAGATCATCTGATTGGTATCTCAGTGATTTAAACAAATCTTTTTTAAAACGCACCCATTTTTTTAGCTTTTATTCTAATTTAATACTTAATATTTTTCTAAGTGATAATATAATGTAGTATGCCTTTGGAAAAAAAAAAATCCTAATTTTAAATTTTTGGGGCAATATTTTCTTGATTTGTCCACAAAAAGCCATAACTTTTTTATTTTTGAGTCTATTATTTTGAAATATCAATATATGTTGTAGTATTGAATATATTCTAATAAGATATCTAAAAAAATTGCAATTTTATTGCAATAATTGGAAACATTTCTTCTTCTTTGTAATGCTGTGATGTTATGATGTTTTTGTCCACTCAAAAATGTTTTGCCTAAAAATAATAAATAATCAATTTTGGCAAGTATATTTTGAACAAACAACAATATCAATTAATGAGCATGCAATTACCTTTAAAATTATATATCATTATTGTTGGTAGCTACAAAATTACAGCCATGACACTTTGAATAGTAAGTTGTTATAAAAAAATAAATAAAAAATCTGCCGTCTTTTGAGGGTTAATAACTGCAGTAAATTAAATCTTAGAACACACTCAAATTAATTGACTAATCCTGACATGCTATGTTGAATGCCTTGCTTTATATATTTTTGCTTTTTTCATTCACTTGTGTTGGAACAAATGTTTCAAATGGTGCTGACACCAACGAAATTTTTCAAGACATCAGAAACAACACCAAAGACATCAGGCACGACATCAACAATTTTCAGTTGCAATGGAATGAGACCTGACTTTTAAAAATTAAATTGTGTCCCTTACTTTGGACTAAAAATGATAACTCTATCCAAACTCAAAATGGGACTGGAATGATTGACACTAACTTTATCAGTTAGAAGACAAAGATGATCTTCAAAATGAATCTCTGGAGGGTCATTTGAGAATTTTCTTTAGATGGAGTGACAGATTGGGTTAAAAAATCTATTTTTATGATTAAAGCAGCGATTCTTTTATAGATTGATTGTTTAAATATATGTTACAATGTACCAGTATATTTCATTGAGTAATTATCTTCCATTGAGGGTCCTGAAAAACTAATTTTGAAAAGGATTAATAATTGGGTTCTCATGTTTCTGACAACATCATGATGTTATGATGTTTAGCAGCTGACTTAAGTCATCTGACAACGTAGATAATAGCCTTTGCTGACATGAATTTGAAACACAACTGGACAATAGAATACTTAATTGATTTTACAAATTGTCCAATGAACTGAGAAAGAACTTGTGATGGTTACAATATGACTACACGTTAGTAAAACAAAACTCACCATATCATATTTATCAGCATCATGACTTTTACTCTATGATAAAATAAATGTAATTTAAAACTTTTAAGAGATTTGTAGTTGTAAAACACAATCTTCAAAAACCTATTGTCAAATTTAATTGTGATTGGACTTGCAATGGAAGGAAAAAAAATTAGCCAATTGTTTTAAAGAGCTGCAACAAAGGGAAAATAACTAAAACTGTTAAGTTTCAAGAAATTACTGCTGATCCCCCTTTAAAAAAAATAGTGATTAATAGTTACAATTTAAGGAAACAATTTGAAGCAAAGCTAAATTTGGTCAGTGTTTACATTGCAAGCACAGAGTAACATATTGGCCAAATAAATTAATTATTTTTTGTTTTGAGATGCCTATTTATAGGGACCTAATTATAGTGGGCAATTTATTACACTATTTTATAATGAATTATAATATTGTAGACTATTGTAAACAATCTATTCTACAACTTTTCTTTAGTTTATGAACTGTTTTCCAGACCTACACCCCACCTGACGTACACACCCCACATGCACATGATGCGTACATGTCACATCAAGGGACACCACACTTGGTGCAGTTTGAAGATTATGGGAGACAACTCAGAGATAGGCATGTATATATATATTTCAGGGGCGACGAGTTGAAAAGGACTTTTCAATTTTTAACTTTAGGAGGACAAGCATTTTAGATGATTATGTGGGGTAAGGACTTGTGCATAGTTACTTATCTTTCATCGAGCGCCTCCCTAGATTTTGGATAGGGGAAAACCCACCGGATATGATGGCTACAGGGGAAATAAATACCCAGGGTGGAACAAAATCAGAACCTTCTGCCTTGTAGGAAGTGGAAGGGATCCAATCATCGAGCGCCTCCCTAGATTTTGGATAGGGGAAAACCCACCGGATATGATGGCTACAGGGGAAATAAATACCCAGGGTGGAACAAAATCAGAACCTTCTGCCTTGTAGGAAGTGGAAGGGATCCAAAAAAAGCCAGAGACCTTTCTCCAAAAATAAAGGCAGCTACCTAGAGAGCTTACAGGGGCAGCCCCAGAGAGGACTAACAACAGGACCATGTGAACAAAATATGTTTCAAAATCCAAACCAAGTACAAGAACCAGGAATGACACTAATGGCAATCAACCTAAGTCTGGATATGGACATGATATTAATAATAAGCCTGTTTAGAGACAATCTAATAGAGGAATTTTTAGAAAATGTAAAATGTCTATTGCTACATTACATGAAATTGGAAACATTCAGACATCCTCAGAACTTTTGTCAGGTAAAAAAGAAAAACAAGAGAGAGAAGCAAAAAATATTAAAAAGGGGGAGATAGCCATCAGGTAAGGTAAAAGGAAATGAGCACAACGTATGGGAAAACCTGAAAAAAGAAGCATCGTTTTATTGCATCTCCTTTTCAGGTTTTCTCATACTTTGTTTCACTCCTTTCCTTTCAATAAAAAAATAGTTTTCAACAACTCTTGTCAGTGTTGTTTACAAAGGCTGGCAGAAACAGCCCCACCCACCCTGTCCCCCCTCTGCCCAGGGACTGTTTGATTAGACAAGTGTTTTTGGAAATGTATGGACTCATGGGAGTGATGTGAAAAAGTTGTAAAAGAAAATTCAACCTATACTGTGTTATGTGTTACAACTTGAAAGTTGTAGACATTATAGCACATGGAAAATGAATACAAGCACAAACGGTGCACAACTTCTTCACATTTCTACAGTCTAAACTTAAACATGTTTTTAAGTTTTCTTCCTAAAACATAGTCTATACTATAATAAGTAAAAATGATTTAATGATCCATTTTGTTTACAAAATAAAATAACTTTTAATCAAGGCATGGATTTGTTTATTGTTTGTTTATTGATGCGTACAGCCCGACTGGCAGCATTTATTAGGAACTCTATCAGCATTATAGATAAGGAACTGATCACAGAAAAGGTACTTGACGGACACAACAATTTGAAGGGATGCTAAATGGCTCATATGGTGTAGCCAATGAGGATTAAAAAATGTCACAAATGACTGGGGCGGGGGTTAACAACATATCCCCATTGTTCTTCAGATAAGTTATGGGGTGGACGGAAATGGCGGTGATTTTGGTGAGGGAGTTGATAGGCGCAAGGGGTAAGGTTAATAGATTCTCGTGTCTTTAAGATTAGGGGGATGTTTCTTTGCAAAATACTATGTCTCGGGCCTTCAAGACTTCACGTGATAATTTTGGTGTGGACGACGGAAGTTCCTAATTGGCATGAAATGAGGGGGGTATGGATGGGTTAATTGCCAGCTTTCCTGGACCACCTAGGGAGGTAGAGAATGGTATATAACATAGAACTCTCCGTGACATAAGAAAGAGGGAGAGATTCGTGAACGGTCATGCTGTTGTGACAGATGTAGTGTAGTCAGAGATAGAATTAGGGATAGATAGCGACGTGTTAACAGTAAGAGAAGAGACATTACAATTTTACTATAGTGATCAATACATCTTTTACTTATAACTGTTAATGAGGAGTTGTTTCATCATTCATTCGTGTTCTGTGTTCTCTTAATCGTACTTCTTAACGCCTGGACTAGTGAACCTTCACAGAGAGGAACGGGCCCGTACTGTTCACAACACCACGCGTTACATGACCATACCTACAGGCCATTTCTCATAATACCATCCCATCTGTGACATTCTGGGGGCTCGTTTCCGGGGTCCAGACACAACGAGAGGACGACAAAGATGCCAGTTACAAGTTTGAGAGAGATTGTGGCTTTAGTAGATGCTCTACAGCTTAGAGGAGATGAGAGGAAAGAATACATCGAGAGAGAGGTGAATAATCTTAGAGAAAGAGACGCTGCAGAGAAAGTATTAGAGAAAGAGACCCTGCAGAGAAAGCAGCTGAAAGAGAGGCGGCAGAGAGGACATCTGAGAGAGAGGCGGCAGAGAGGCCGGCTGATAGAGAGGCAATGTTAGAAGCCAAGAGGTTGGAACACGCCAGTGTTTGGAGTCCCAACGGTTCTGATAGTCGACCTTAGCAGCCCAAGCTTCCACCTTTTGTAAATGGAGTGGATCTCTTAGACGGAAGGCTCACCAGATTTGAGCTATTCGCCAAGACTAGCAAATGGCCAGTAAGCGACTGGGCGCTGTCACTAAGCGCGCTTCTGTCTGGGCGTGCTTTAGAGGAGTATTCGAGAATGCCCTATGAAGATGCACTAGATTATGAAAAGTTGAAAGAGGTGCTGCTATAGAGATACAACCTTACAGAGGATGGATACAGAATCCTGTTTAGAGAGAGTAGGCCACAGGCAGATGAGTGTCCGGCCGTATTCATCGGAAGGTTGAAGAATTACCTCAAGAAGTGGATTAGTCTGACGAAGATAGAGGATACAGTTGAATGTATTATGGATATGTTCATCATGGAGCAATTCATGAGCGTGTGTCCAGTTGATTTGGCTACTCACTTAAAAGAGAGAAGGATTGACAGTATCGATGAAGTAGTGAGAACAGCAGAGTTATTTCTCAAGGCAAGGAGGAGAGGCTTCAATGATAAGTCTCACGTGACCCAGTTGGAGAATAGGAGAAACGCCACAAGCAATAGAGAAGTTGAAGAGCAGAAGACATGGTCTGGTCCAATGAGAACTTATAGTGGCATTAGGGGACAGACGAAACCTGACTTCAAGTGTTTTGTCTGTCATAAGAGTGGACATATTGCAAGGAACTGCCCTAATGTAAGTGAATCGAGAAAAACTGAGTCCAAAATGGCTGCATCAGCACTATTTAGTCCCCGGGCTGCACCTTACAGGCAACAGGCGACAAGAGAAAAGTCAAATCTTGTCAAAAGGAGATAAAAAGACCGGCACAGAGATAGATGTCAAATGTGGTGGGGAGATCACTGAGCAGGACAATGAAACGACAAAGAAGAGGAACTTGCCGATTCTAGAAGACTTGATCAGGTCTACTAAAGCTGAGGTGCTGAGAGACACGGTGTGAAGCAATAATTGTTAAGCCAAAGAGATGACCAGGTAACAGGTGGAGTTGGTTTCATTGAATTCACGAGCACAGACATTGGAAAAGCAGAAAAAAAAACACCATACCTTAGTGGGAGTGTAGAGGTGTTCTGTGTTTCAAAATCTATAGTTGACCTTATTGTGGGGAACGTGGATGGTGGGAGGGGTGCTGATGACCCAGAAAAGACAATGACAGTTGCCATGGTGACAACCAGGGCACAAGATAAAAGGGTCAAGGATGTATCGCCTTTAAAAGTTCCTGTTGTGGAAACACACGCGGAGGTAGATGATTCTCGATACGCTCATACAGCTGCAACAAGACGACCCTGTTATTCGCTAACTGCCTCAAAGGGATGATTCGGAACAAAGAAACAATTCAATCTTTGTTTTTAAAGATGGCATAGTTTACAGAGTTTTTAAAGACAAGAAACGAGGGATAATCAGACAAGTTGTATTACCGGAGTCTCTCAGTCTGCAAGTCATGTCAGTTGCCCACGACAGTATAACTGGTGGTCATCTTGTCTCAGCCAGCAAGCCATGTCCGTTGCCCACGACAGTATAACTGGTGGTCATCTTGTTTCAGCCAGCAAGTCATGTCAGTTGCCCACGACAGTATAACTGGTGGTCATCTTGTCTCAGCCAGCAAGTCATGTCAGTTGCCCACGACAGTATAACTGGTGGTCATCTTGTCTCAGCCAGCAAGTCATGTCAGTTTCCCACGACAGTATAACTGGTGGTCATCTTGTCTCAGCCAGCAAGTCATGTCAGTTGCCCACGACAGCATAGCGGGTGGTCATCTTGGAGTTGGCAAGACAGGAGAGGATCCTGAGAAATTTCTATTGGCAACGAATGAGCAGTGACGTAAAGTCATGTGATATTTGCCAGAAAACTATAAAGAAAGGATCAGTACCAAGAGATCCAATGCAAAAAGTCCCTGTGGTTGACGTTCCTTTCAAACGAGTGGCCATCGACCTGATAGGGCCTATTGTTCCGGCAAGTGAAGCTGGTCACCGATACATTTTGACACTTGTTGACTATGCTACCAGGTATCCAGAGACGGTACACTTTAAAAGGATCGATACGGAGACCATCGCAGAAGCATTAGTTGACATGTATAGTCGTTTGGGAATCCCTGAAGAAGTCTTAAGTTACCAAGGCTCACAGTTCACATCGGAGTGTATGAAAGAGGTGAGCAGGATGCTGGCTATCAGACCACTTTCCACTACACCCTATCACCCCATGGGTAATGGATTAGTCGAGAGATGCAATGGGACATTACAAACTATGCTGAAACGTTTGTGTCACAAACAGCCCAGGCACTGGCATCACTTTATAAACACAGCGTTATTTGCGTATAGGGAGGTGCCACAGAAGTCAACTGGATTTTCTCCTTTTGAGCTGCTCTACGGGCGTATCATCAGAGGCCCTATGCATGTCTTACGATAGTTGTGGACCCAAGATATTTGAGATAAAGAGGTGAGAAATAGCTACCAGTACGTAGTTGATTTAAGACAAAAGATACATGACAGGCTGACGTTGGCTCAAGAGGAGCTAAGCAAAGCTTGAGGAAGATACAAACATTACTATAATAGAGGGACGAGAGTTAGAAAGTTTGTGGGAGGTGACAAGGTTCTGGTGTTACTTCCAACCAAGGTAAACAAATTGTTGATGCAGTGGAAGGGACCATATCTGATAACTGGAGTCGTAGGGCCCTGTGACTATTGTGTTGACATGAAGGGAAAGAAGAAGACATTTCATGCAAACCTCCTCATGGAATACGTCTCCGTGGCACAAATCAAAGAAAAGATGCAGTGGTTAAGAATATTGATTGTGGTTGAAGTTGAAGTGAACAAAAATCAGAGACATGGCTAGAACCTAGGGTGGGAGAGCTAGAGGACTATGAAGAGGATGACGAAAATGGACCCACCGAGGTTCTGTCTGAACTTGGGGTGTGGTCACAGAAAGAGTCACACCAAGATGTACAGTAGGGCAATCAGTTAACGTCTGAACAGCGTCAACAAATCACTGAATTAATAAAGGAACATCAGATGATCTTTACTGACCGCCCAGGGGCCACTAATTTGAGTGCACACCATATCAAACTGACATCAGATGCCCCCGTCCGATCGAAGCCATAGCCGATTCCTTATGCAGTTCGTGATACCCTCCAGGCCAAGCTGTTTGAAATGAAGAATCTAGGTGTTATCCGCAAGAGCGCATCACCTTATGCATCACCCATGGTTGTGGTGAAGAAAAAGGATGGATCAAATATCGAGGCCTAAACAAAATTACTGTTTTTGATCTAGTGCCAGTGACGTCACCAAAAGAAATATTCCATAACACTTCAAAAGCTAAATATTTTAGCAAAATTGACCTTAGCAAAGGATATCGGCAGATTTCCATTGAACCTAAGGACATCCCAAAAACGGCATTTGTGACTCCGGATGGTCGTCATGAGTTTTTAAGAATGCCGCTTGGAATGATGAATTCAGGAGCGACGCTGATTCGGGCAACCCTACGGCTGCTAGAAGGAATGAAAAATGTAGATTAGCTACGTAGACCATTTGCTAATCTACACCCACACTTGAGAAGAACATTTAGAGACACTGACGGAATTATTTAATCGCTTGAAAATGTCCAATCTGACTGCATATTTGGGGCCGTCGAGGTGGACTTCGTGGGACACAAAATATCACTGGAAACACTGGGGCTACAGGAAGACAACGTCAGGCAGGCTCCACGACCAACTAAGAAAAAGGAGGTCCGTTTGTTCCTTGGTCTCACAGGGTAACACAGGGACTTCGTACCAAACTATGAGACCCATTGATGGCTCTGACTAAAAAGGGTCAACCAGACAAGGGGAGAAAACCAGGAAAAAGTATATGATGCCCTGAAAAAGCAACCACCACACGTCCAATCCTATGCATCCCCAACATGGATAAATTATTTGTTTTGAGGGCGGATGTGGGCCTTGGAGCTGCTCTTCTTCAGGAAGGTAATGATGGGATACTTCATCCCGTTGCTTTCGCTAGCAAGAAGCTCTTAGGAAGAGAGACCAGGTATTCTACGATCGAGAAGGAGTGTCTGGCGATAGTCTGGCCCATAAAGAAGTTTGAATACGGAAAGCAGTTCATCCTACAAACTGACCATCAGCCACTTCAGTACCTTAGCACGGCCCGATTCGTGAGCGCTAGGATCATGAGATGGGCTAAGTTTCTACAGAGCTACAGCTTTTTGTCTGCAGTCCATTGCTGGGGCCAATAATGTAGAGGCAGACTTTCTTAGTAGACTTTGCTGTTAGATTCTTGTGTTTTCGGAGATTTACGTCATGGCGAGAGTCAACTTAAAACTATATTTTAATTTTTCCTCGATATTGTATGTGTGTGAAGGAGACACAGACCTACTAATATAAGACAGAGCAGATGTTTACAAAGACACTTTAGTCTTAAATATTGTATTTTTTATGTTATTTTATGTTCACAATATTTTGTTTTATTATTGATTACCAAGCATGGTTATAACTGATGTTACCTATGACGACGTTTAGAGTAGACAACACGAGACAAGGTGGTGGAGTAGGGAGGGGGAGGCGTAGTATAAGTTATGGAATTGTCATTTGTTTGGATAGTTTTGAAATTTTTCAGTTTTTGAAAAATTTCATGAAGGGGGAACATATGTCCCAAATGACTGGGGGGGGGGGGGGGGGTGGTAACAACAGAGCCCCATTGTTCTTCAGATAAGTTATGGGGTGGACGGAAATGGCGGTGATTTTGGGGAGGGAGTTGATAGGCGAAAGGGGTAAGGTTAATAGATTCTCGTGTCTTTAAGATTAGGGGGATGTTTCTTTGCAAAATATTATGTCTCGGGCCTTCCAGCCTTCTCGTGATAATTTTGGTGTGGATGGCAGAAGTTCTTAATTGACTGGAAATGAGGGGAGTATGGATGGGTTAATTGCCAGCACTCCTGGACCACCTAGGGAGGTAGAGAATGGTATATAACATAGAACTCTCCGTGACATAAGAAAGAGGGAGAGATTCGTGAACGGTTGTGCTGTTGTGACAGACGTAGTGTAGTCAGAGATAGAATTAGGGATAGATAGTGACGTGTTAACAGTTAGAAAAGAGCATTACAATCTTACTATAGTGATCAATACATCTTTTACTTATAACTGTTAATGAGGAGTTGTTTCATCATTCATTCGTGTTCTGTGTTCTCTTCATCGTACTTCTCAACGCCTGGACTAGTGAACCATCACAGAGAGGAACGGGTACGTACTATTCACAACACCACGCGGTACATGACCATATGTACAGGCCATACCTCATAATACCATCCCATCTGTGACACAAACTACCAGGAGGAATGGACCCTTTGGTAAGCCAACCAACTCGAAACAAAAGATGCAGACCTGGTTACACTGTAACTCCCAATATAGTACAATATCTTCTGTTTTCACTTCCAATGGAGCCTAGGCCATCCACAATACTTTTCCCTCTGTCCCTGTCCGGGGATATCTTGGCTAGTTCAGCCCAGCTTTTCTTCATTCTCTTCACCTCTTTCTCTACTCCCCTCTTCCATGTGACACTTGGTCTTCCCCTTTTCCTGGCACCTTGAGGATTCCAGTTCAGGGCCTGTCTTGTGATATTAGTGTTTGGTTTCCTTAATGTGTGGTCTATCCCTCTCAATTTTCTCATTTTTATTTATGTTTCCACCAGAATACTTGATGTTCTCTCCCAAACGACAGTGTTACACATTTTGTCTAACCATCTTATTTTGAGGAACCTTCGCAAGGATCTGTTTATAAAAAAAAATGCATTTTTTTTAATGTTTGTTTTTGTTGTTCAAGTTTCACATTCAAACTGAAGAAGTGTCTTGGCATTTGAGTTGAATATTTTTAACTTTGTTTTGGTCAGTATTTCACTTGAGTTCCAGGTGTATCCCAGGGCAATGAATGCTCCTCTGAGATCCAGGTGTATCCCAGGGCAATGAATGCTCCTCTGAGACCCAGGTGTATCCCAGGGCAATGAATGCTCCTCAGAGATCCAGGTGTATCCCAGGGCAATGAATGCTCCTCTGAGACCCAGGTGTATCCCAGGGCAATGAATGCTCCTCAGAGATCCAGGTGTATCCCAGGGCAATGAATGCTCCTCTGGCCTTTTGGATCTAGACTTTATGTCATCTGTGCCACCATTTTTATTTATGATGCTTCCCTTTTTGGCATATGGTACCTCGGCTCTAGGAAGTTCATCAGTTGATTGAAACCAGTGTCAGTGACCATTGAGAAAGGCTGAACGTCAAGAGCGATCATCTCGCAAATCAAGCGAGTAATTTTAATCTGCCTCGGGTCGTTCATATTAAAACTTTTCTTTCCATCAATGAAGCTGGAAAATATTGGCTTTTTCAGTTTCGGCTGAGAGCCTGAGTCATCGTCATCTGGAGACCTCTTATGTGCCCTTTCAAGTTCGCTTTGCGCCATCTCCTATCCATACTCAATAAACACAGCGGTGTGTTTTGTTCGCAGATGGGTGGTTAAAGCCGACGTTCCGTAACTTCGTGGGTCTTTTCCACCCATAGATATTTTTAAACTGCATGTATTGCAGGTAACATAAGATTCATCCACTGAGTTAATAGTAAAATATTTCCATATGACACTGCGTTTCTTGCTGGTCTTGGTCCCGCTCCCGCTATCCACATTCGAAGCCATGATGGTCCCACGGCTAGATTTAAATTCGCTACTAAATTGAAAATTATTTAGAATTCTAGCTTGAACTAGCTTCGAAAATGAGATAAATTTTATAAATTACCATTATAAAGTTTTAAAGTATAAACACTCCAATTTCAAGCATTCAATATGGCGAAATATTTTGTAACATCATACCGTCGTTTAAACCAAAGAGCACAGATCATAGCGCAAGCGAGAATCGCCGAAGATGGCAAGGTGACATAGAGATCACCAAAGAACTTTAAATTTATACTAGACCACTAACGTAATGTTAATTTTTACTCAAAAATGATACGCATTTTTAACAATTGAGTGAACAATAATATAAATCAAAATATGAATTAAAATTACGGTAAATTTTAAAAACTGAGATAAATTTCTATCTCGTTAGGTAATCAAGTGGTAACCGACCAGCCAATCAGAGATAGCGCTATCACTTTTTTTGTTTACACGAGAACTCTAGTATAAATTTATACCTCGTTGGAGATCACTTAATTGTTTCACTGTAATTTGGCGCATAATAAGTTTCTATGTTGTTATTATTATTATGCTTGGTGAGGAGACAGCTCCGCAGGGCAGTACGGGTAATCTATATCTCTGCACCAATGACTAATTGCTAAGCAGACTGACGTCAGGTCGATCAGTGTGTGTCCCTAAAAGTATTCATAGATAGGCTAGGTCAGCACAGGCCTGCTGGCTTGACGCAATTTGATGGTCGTCTGCCGTGCTCGGTAAGGTGGCGGGCTGGCGGCCAGGCGCTTGGGCAGTATAGTTGCTTATTATTTCTGTTACAACGTCATTGGTGATTGCGGTTAAGATGACGTCACGAATAATAATTACTCATCCCCGCACTATCATGTATGGGATTGGGCTGATTGGCCACTATTAGCGGTGCTGACTCTAGCCTCTGGTATGTTCGGAATATTAAACATTAAACAAGCTCAACGCTCGAAACAATCGATTAATGTATCGTGATCGTGTGGAATTCGGGAAAGAGAATTACTTTTATTTCAGATTATGATCCGGTGAGTCACAAAATCTGGCAAATTCCGAAATCCGGTATATTCCGGATACATGTAAATCCGGAGGAATCGGATTCCGGCACACCCCTAGTAATGATTGTTTAATTTGAATTCCAGGATGTTGTTTGAGAATGATCAACACGTAACCAAGTCTAGACACGGCTATAAATCAAATTTCAGCAGTTACTGTGGATATTCATTCATAAGCCTACTTTAAGAACAATACATAGTTCAAGGGAATAAGTGGAAAGGTCAGCTTATAAGTGGGTCACAGGAGGTTTTCTCTATTATAGACGACAATGAAGATTGTGTGTGGGTGCGCATATGACTGATGAGAAGTCCCTATAACATGATAGGTTGTGCTTAGAATCAAAGTACCTATATTGAATTTTGACAATATTATTGTAGATCACCAAGGATCTATTTTTGGAAATTTTCCGTATAGTTACAGTATTTACCCGTAGACAAGTGAAACATGTCTCTGTTATACATAATACTGTACGTTTAACACTTTTCAAGTCTTTTTTAAAACGCAATAATTATTTTTAAGGTTTTGTATGAAACTTTAAAATAATTTCTCAGCCAAAACTAATATGGTCAGCTAACGAACTGTTTACACAATTTTTCAGGATTTTCCCAACCAAAACTAAGATGGTCGGCTCATGATCCAATGGGAATAAATGTCCAAGATCCCAATAATGTTTAGTTACCTAAAATTAATCCCCAGTGCGATAAATTGAGCATTAAGTTAAAATGTAAAAAAAAAAAATTAGAGGCACAGGTAATGAAAACTAAATGGATGAAAAGGTATTCACCTCAAGTAAATGTTGACTGGACATTGTCGTAACATGTCATGATTCCTCCTGCATGTTCATCATAAGAGCAGATGTGAAGTCTGGCAGTGATGGGGAGCCTTCAAGTGATCTCTGTGAAAACAACAACTGTCAACTTCAACCTGGAAGTAAAATAACACATGAATTAGTAGAAAGACAGAAACTCTACTCTATTAAAGCGCAAGCTTGCATTTATATGAAGACAATAACCTAAGAACAATTTTAACCTGAAAGTTACCATCATAATAAGTTTTTTTTTAAATTAATCACATGCCTGGTGTAATCATTGACTTTACACCAGCCATGTTTGCATGGGTGTTGAGAAAAAGATTCTTGGTTCTCAAAGGGAAAGTTGAATAGCTTGGTCTATTTGATCTATTATTAAATAGTAAAAGTCCACCCACTATTGGAATTAGTGAAATTCAAGCTCTTTAGGATATAGGGAGGTTGGTGTTAAATGAACAAAAGAAAGCCTTTAAAATGGTAAATCTTTAAAAAATTTAAGTAAGATTTTTTTGCCACAGATCAACAGTAACGGTAATATAATTCTAACCTGCAAGCCATAACTCTTGATTATTACCACTATGAACCAAAAATATTATGCCACAGACAAGGTTGTGGATCAGAATTTTTTACAGAGCTCCGCTACAGACAGATTTTGATTAGTTTCGGTTTCGTTCTAGCTACCCAGGGTACCGATTAATCTACAGATGGTAAGCAATCACTCTAAATGGCCCTTTTGCACTTTTTCAATTATTTTTTTTAAACAGAAAATATTCTCTCAACATATGTCAGAAGGAAATTAAGATGAAATATTATGATAGTAGATTAATTCTTTTAGGGTTTTTTTAAAATCTAATTTGCATCACATTAGGAATGTGCAAGACTCTATTCGTGTCATCATACCCCAACATGATCAGTCAAACTAACTTTTCTGATACTTTCTTTTGAGATTTCTTACATGCACTAGTGGGATTTATCTTGGGATAAAGTGCATTCAAAGGATCAAGATTATTGGAAAAAGGTGGTTGGGGTGGGGGGGGGGGGTGTTAGGATGTTAGAGGGGGGATGCTAGGACAGAGGCTCCCAGACTGTGTCCTGCTGCGACCCTAAGTGTTTAAAAATTAGCGGACTTAATGCAAGCCATTTATAACCTTTATAATTATTAGGTGGGTATGTTTTACTACTTGGTACTTTGTTTATTAATGTAGCCGTTGACTGTTGGTTTTGCACAGCCTTTGTGCCGAGTTAATTTTAGGACAAGACATAACTGTTTTGATAAAGTCAAGTGAAGTTATTCAGGTATTTTTTCTTGTTTATAGTTTCAAAATGGATTATATTTTTCGCAAAGTCCTATTTTACAATGCACCCAGAATGTGGCATAGGGCAAATTGTGAAGACCTGGGCAGGACACCTAGAGAGAATGCCAAATGACAGAGGAACGAAGAGGGTGCATCACCAATACCCCAGAGGAAAAAGGCTTAAAGGCAGACCTAGGCTTAGGTGCATCGATGATTTAGAAAATGATCTACAGTAGTTGAAAGTCCAAGCATTGAAAAGAAAGGCATTAGTTAGGTCTGAATGGAAGGAAGTGGTGAGGCTACATTGGCTGTAGCGCCACAGGGATGGATGGATGGGTGCAGCAAAGGTGCTGTGACTCCAAAAAGCTTGGGAAACTCTGGACCAGGATATTTGAAATTCATGTACCAGCAACATTGCTGGTAATAGAGCGAGTCACCTGCACCTTTCCTTAGATTTATTTTATTTTATACACTAATATACATATATATAATAGTATAATATTAATCTTTATATTCATTTTAATGAAAAGTGGCGAAATATGGTTAAAATCACAAAACCGGTGTATTTATTCCTGAGCAGGCCATAAATATTTAAAAAAAGATTATTCCAATGGCACTCTCCGTGATTGTATTTGTAATTTGTTGGATTAATTTATTAAAATTTTAGCAGATCAAAGCAGTAAATTTTAGTTTTAGCTTTTTCATTAAAATTTTACAGAGCTTTTCATTAAATATCCAAAACAGGGCAAAATGAAATGCAATGTATTTGATTTTAAATTAAAGACCTTTTATCAATATATCTGATGTTTACCTTCCCTTATTAAATACAACAGGACTTGGTCAAACTTTGACAACTTAATTAAACTAAATATTTATTTACATTTTCGAAGGCTACAGTAATGAAAGCCCAAAATTGTTTTTTTTATTTATGAGATTCATTCTTAAGGGGTTGATTTTGGGGTTAGCAGTAAGGCTGGCAATGTGTTTCACGGTATATAGGTCTCAGAGGTTCTGCAGGTCAACTTCCAGTTATTATTCTGTACTGGTATACAAAAGCTAAGATTTGAGCCCTCTCTCCCTTCTTTCTGTCCACTCACCCCCCCCTCCCCACCTCCCTTTCTAAATAAAATTATGTTTCATGTATTAATTAATTATACCCAGTAACAAAATATAAACAATTGGGGAAAAAAAGACCTGTTTGACTTTAGCGTTACCAGGTGTGTCAGCGGCTAGTGCTAAGAAATGTTCTTTTAAAATATATAATTTAACAAAATGAAGAGACAATGTCTACTTTTTTATTTTACATTCAAGTTCATACATTAATTTAAAAAAACAAAAAAAAAACAAGCTGTTGGACTGTAGCAATAGAAGTTGTCAGCTGATCTACTGCAGCCTTACCAGTTGTCAGCCATTATTGTCCGATTGGCAAGAGGGCTCCTTTGGGTCAGATTCATTAACATTCAACGTTAGCCTTATGCAGATATAAACATTTAGAGCAGTGGTTCTTAACCTTTTTAATGCCGCGACCCTTTAATACAGTTCCTCTACAGTTTTGGCAACCCTCAACCACAAAATTATTTTCGTTGATACTTTATAACTGTAGAGTATAAGTGTTTTCAAAGGGTCGTGGGGTCGCAACCCACAGGTTGAGAACCGCTGATTTAGAGGACGGCAGCCACTTATCAGACTTGCATGGGGTACAACTTCGTGCTCTCTATGAACACCCCCCCCCCCAAACTATGCATTTTTACACTCACATTTGTAAAACAAGAAGATATATCTTGTCTATGGCCTACGTTCAAATTTGTGTACAACAGAATAGCTTGCCCGTGGTTGCTGCCTACTTTTACCACTTTGGTTATTCGTGCTCTCTATGAACACCCCCCCCCCCAAACTATGCATTTTTACACTCACATTTGTAAAACAAGAAGATATATCTTGTCTATGGGCTACGTTCAAATTTGTGTACAACAGAGTAGCTTGCCCGTGGTTGCCGCCTACTTTTACCACTTTGGGTTGGTTCAAAAAATCATGTTTTATGTTTCTAAACTTGATTCAAGTAAGTTAACTAGGGTTAATAAAATTAGACCCACTAATATAATTTTTCAAATAAAAATTTTTATTCAGCATAATTTTTTTTCCCTCTCATTTCACTGTAACTTCATCCAATCCATGTTGACTAAGCCAAACCATGACAACACCAAATGATATGAAAGTGGAAATGATATTCACCAACCCAATATACTCTTTTCTCTTTTCTTCCGAAAATGAAAAGTTTTTTCATGCATGAATGTACCTAATAGATGTAGGCTATTGTAACATTTCTTTGTATTGTGCAAACTGATATGCCATTTGTAACATTGGAGACATATTCACTATTTGTCTGATAACCAACCTAATATTAGACTATGGACTGTAGAATTACAGTTGTGTCAGCGGATATTGTCTAAATTTTTATGGCCGCACTGGTATTAGGATCCCTTGAGGGCTCTTTCAAATATCGGACAGTAAACTTGCTGGTAGTGGTTACGTCCATTCAAAAACAAGCCCTTTTTTGGGGGCAAAATTGGTGGAGCCAGCTTTTATTAACATTCGGCTATAGTCTTATCTATTGTTAGTGACATACTTTTCAGTTTTTATAGCCATTCTTTAGGAACAACACGATGTAGAAATAAAGATTTGGAGGACAGCAGCCACTTTTTGAAATTTTGAATCCTTCAATTATCTGACCATGGCCTTTATTTTGTTCTGTTTGCATGGGGTACAGTTTCATGCTTGATGCATTGGTTTCTTCTGAACACTATTGGCATAGCCACTACCGGTACCAATATAAATGGCATTCTCTACTGGACACTGTGGTGGAAACTTTAACGAATAAATATAACTTGTTAAACGTCATTTGCTTATGTTCGACTCTTAATTAATTATAGATTCATTCAAAGTTAACTATGGAGGTTTGGTTTATGCTGAAGCATCAAGGCCAAGGGCTGCTAGTGTCAGGATATGAATGTCCAAAATGTCAAAAGTCTATGAGTCTCAGGGTACGTTATATTTCAGATGGTTTCAGGTGGAGATGTTATGCCAAAGATTACCAAAGCGAGGTAATATACGCAAAGGGTTTTGGTTCAGTGAGAGCAGACTCTGTCTAGTTGATATCCTAGTCGTTACACCCATGAGGCTGTAAAGAGCTCCATTACATTTAAAATGGATGAGGTCGCGTTTCAACTAGCACTGTCACAGCTTGGTCTAGTTTTTGTTGTGAAGTTTGTGTGGCTGTATCAACTGTGTGTTTACAAGAAAGTGAAGTGATAGGCGGGATCGATTAAATTGTAGAGATAGATGAATCTAAAGTTGGGAAGAGGAAATAAAATATGAGCAAAAAAGTAGAAGATAAGTGGGTATTTGGCGGAGGGGGAACAAATGGAACATTTTTCAAAGTCAAAGTTGTGGTAAAAAGAAATAATAATAAATAAAGTCACACACTTCTAGAAATTGTTAAAGATAATATAAAGCCAGGATCTTCAATAATATCAAACTGTTGGAAAGCATACTTATATGCCATTTTGTTTTCTGTGTACCAAGTCTACGGGCATCCATTATACAGGTTTTAATTGATAATCATGAATATGAAATGATCTCTTCTTGTCTTATACTTTAAGACTTATAAATAGAACTGTAAGAACTCTTACCCCGTTTAAATTTCCCAGGGCCCGCCGTCTGAGCAATATTTAGCAGTCAGGCAGTGAAATTTCAATGTATGCAACGTTTTTATGTATCGGAAATGGTATTTATCTTTCGAAGGCTAGAGAAACTTGACCATGTCTTATTTTCAAATATTTTAACCGTAGCAATACTGTAGTAGTGAGTTGTCAGTGTGCTTTATTTCAATGGCTGCCATCTGATAAAACAGCTGTAATGTCACGTGGGGAGGGGGAAGTAACGCTGTGATTGGTTATCGCCTACTCAGTATTTTATCAAATTCTCATTTTTGTACATAAAAATAAAAGGAAACTACTGACAAAATAGTAGGATCATACACAGATTTGACAATTTCCCCACGGAGACCATTTTTTTCCAAAGGTTTGGTTATTTCAATTTTTTTTAAAATTAAGATTTCTTAATTGGTGTAATTACAATTTTTCTTTTTTTTTCGGACAGTACTTAAGATTGACTAACTTAAGCAGCATTGACGAAATACAACAATGCCCCCCCCCCCCCAACTGCTAATCTTGCCCCACACCTTTTTAAGCCTAACACAGATCATATGGGAATGACGTAGATAAAGATACGGATAATATGCGTAACGGGAAGGTTTCTACGAGGATGCTGTGTATCAGCCCACCAAAATTATTGTTTAGATGTGATATTTTTTGTACTTTTGACCATAAGTAATCAACTGTTTTAGTTTAGTATTTCAAACGCCTGCTTCCTTCAGTCATTTGTAGTTTTATGCTTTAAATATAATAATTATAAATATTCTTCTTTGTCACATAATACGGTAAAAATAATTTTAATATATGAGAATTCTGGCACTAATTCCGTTTATTCTTACAGTAGCAAAATGGTTTCTGTTCAAAGTCGTCTATACAAAAAGACTGGTCCCCGTAAAGGTCGAGCCTGTCAACAGTATCAGCAACCTTCAACTTGACCGGCGTGTCGGTGCTGTCCTGTGCTTTTTTGCTGTCAAACTCGAGGAAGACAGTAGCCTCGTAAACAGCGTTACCTGGGATCGTCTGGACATTGACCCTCAGCATCTGGGTGTTCCTGGTTTCTTCGACCGTTGCGGGCGGAAATTTGATTCTCGCTATTTGGATTATCTTTGCAAGGTGTAGCTTCTCGCAGAGACGCACGCTTCTTTTGCCATTTATGGCTAAGAGTACGGCGCTGGCTACAAGCTGAGATTGATGTGTAGCCGTGTCCAGCTTTTCCATGTCTTCATGGCCGCAAACACAAAATTCTGGTGGTATCGGGATGTCTTCGCACTTTCGTCTTTTGGGAATTTCCTGAAACAAGCTAATCCCGTGTTTTTTTCGCACCGTTGGCGGTGTGGCCGGGCTCTTGAAGTAGATGAGGTCTTGTAAGGTGGCGTGCGTGTCGAAGTGTGTTGTCAGGCGCATGGTGTTGGTTTTTAAATTCTGGGCAACATCCGGGTATTTTTGAAGGAACCACTGGGGGAACGTTAAAAACGCGTACGGTGTACGACCTTCCACCATTCCGTTAAACGTGGTCCGTATCCCCCCGTGTCGCGGGCCATGATCGGAGTACGTGATCAGCAATGACCGGTTGAGGTGTCCGCGGCTGCTCAACTGCTGGTAAAAATGGTAAAGATGCGCGTCCACCCTTCTGGAAGCTGGCCAATCGTCGTGGGTCAACTTGGACATGAGCATCATAGCGTACGCCGGAGTTTCGTTGAACGTGTCCAGAAACCGACCCACGTAGTCCAGGTGGAAATTGATTTCAGGCTGTGTCCCGACGCAGTGTTTCTCGGCTGACCACATGGCCTTGTCCTGATACAAAGCCAGACACAGGGGTCGGCTCAAGTGTTGCACGGGGTCAGACCTGAAGCCTTTCTTCACGTAATGGAAAGCGCCCGTCGCGGGCCAGTCTTCGGTGAACAGGGTCCGGTATCCGGCTCGTTCAAACTCTTTCCACAGGAGATCGAAACCGTCAGAGAACTCGGACTCATTCCACCAGTTGTAAACCTCGTCCATCGACGACCCCGTCATCAGCGGAAGAATGTTCGGGAATGTATTCTTGCCCAGCTGCGTGTACATTTTCATATCGTAGGACGCGAGGCTCTCCGTCAGATATGTGTGCGTCTGCCTCATCGACCGTATAAACTGATTTCTGGAGATCGAGTCCAATCCCACCATGATGACATTCAAGGTTTCCAGGGGCGCGTACTCAGCCTCTCGCTTCTTTAAAAGTAGTCTCGTCGACTGCTCGACGTGGATGCGGTTCGGGACGAGAGCGTAGTAACTCCTTGATACGACGTATGACACGTTGGCGAAGCACTGGACCCTGAGAAACTCCGTGCCCTTGGGAAGTTCGATATCTGTTGAGAAAGAGTCACTCCACTCGCCGACACTCTCCCTATCGTTCTCTTGATGGAAGGTGATCTCTTGATACGTACAGTTAACCCCACCATCGCCGTAAAGCATGTCGACCTCAGATGAGTTGATTCTCAACCAGCCGTCTTCTAGAAAAGTCAGTTCCCGAGGAAACTCTTGGCACGAGATCGGGGGCTCGTTATTCTCCGCGAACTTCATGATAACCGGGTCGAATGGATCGACATGAGGGAAGACGCAGGCCATCTTGTCGTCGGGAACCACGTGGTTTGGTTCCAACGGGTTGAACGATAAAAACGTTCTGTTAGTAATGAAATGACCAGGAAATACAGTCAGAAGCTGCTCCATATAGTTTGTGCTTGCGGTCAAATCGAGTACGAAGGAGGCAACTGCAAGCAGAACAACCAGTAGTATAAGGCGACCTGTACAGCACAGTCGACGTTCTGGAAGTAAACACAGAACAATCAGTAGTATGAAATGAAATGTGGAAAGCGACTTACCGAGGAACGAAAAGAATACAGAGCTTGGTTGCTTGATAAGTGAGAACTTTATATGTGTACATACCGACTCCCTCACACACACATACACATTCACACTAAAACAAAATCACACACAAGCCTACATATGTCATCTCTCATAATAAGTAAATTTTCGTATCCAGAAATTTGTTTGAAAGGAATTTCGTCGACGGAAAATTGATCGACGGAAATTTAATCGAAAGGAAATTTGGTCCAATCTTTTTTCAGTTCACACGTTAAAATTTTGCGTCAAATTTCTTTTTGAACGCATTATTTTGTTCATCTGTATACTGTATAGAATAGTTTTGGCACTACTAACATATAAACGTAATTTTTTTAATGGAAAAAACCTACCATTGAAATCCTTAAAATATGTTCCTGATGCCATTATTTCTGAAGTGGAAAATCTTCCCAAAAAAAAAATGATTTATTTATAAAATGATTGAAATCAAAAGAGCTCTTGAAAATATGATCGAAAGTTTTCGGCTTTAGTTGCCCCACATTGCTTGGTGCAGTAAAACTTTGTTATGTCTGAGAAATTAGGGTTACAATGACGTCACAAGAAATGAACAATTTGGTTTTGTGGAGTTAGCACGGTAACAATGACGCAAATAAATATATTTAAAATAGATATACATTTGACTGTCTGCGTACTCGTTAAAATGCGAAATAATAATTTGTTGCGTCTTTTTCAAACTTTATTCTAAAAAAAATGTTTTCTAATTACTAATTCCATTCACACACAAAGGTCACAATTCTTTGACCGCCTGCTATAATTTGCATCAAAGGCAGGCTATTCAAAGTTTTGTTTAAGTTGCATTGTTGTTTCCCAAAACAGTTATTTCCCCTACATTATCGTGCGCAAACCCCCCCCCCCCGCCCCCCGGAAAGAAAACTGACGCTTTGATACTCCACATGATACTCAAGTTCAAATGTGAATATACCTTGCTAGGCTTGGCATTTGAATGACGACATGTAGAGTGTAGGGATTTTGGGGGGTGAAAGGTAGGAGGAAAAATGTTTTCTATCGCAGGTATTGGTAACGGAGGTATTGGTAACAGAGGTATTGATAACGGAGCTATTGGTAACGGAGGTATTGGTAACGGAGGTAATGGTATCTGAGGTATTGGTAACGCTGGTAATGGTATCTGAGGTGTTGGTATCGCTGGTAATGGTATCTGAGGTGTTGGTATCGCTGGTAATGCTATCTGAGGTATTGGTAACGCTGGTAATGGTATCTGAGGTAAAGGTATCTGAGGTATTGGGAGCGGAGGTATTGTTATCTGAGGTATTGGTAACGGAAGTATTAGTATTGGTAAGCGAAAGCTTGGTGGAGTTGGTAGTTGGACGGTTAGCTGAGGGAAAGATTGGTGGAGTTGGTAGTTGGACGGTTAGCTGAGGGAAAGATTGGTGGAGTTGGTAGTTGGATCGTTAGCTGAGGGAAAGATTGGTGGAGCTGGTAGTTGGACGGTTAGCTGAGGGAAAGATTGGTGGACCTGGTAGTTGGACGGTTAGCTGAGGGAAAGATTGGTGGACCTGGTAGTTGGACGGTTAGCTGAGGGAAAGATTGGTGGAGCTGGTAGTTGGACGGTTAGCTGAGGGAAAGATTGGTGGAGCTGGTAGTTGGACGGTTAGCTGAGGGAAAGATTGGTGGAGCTGGTAGTCCGAACGGTCTGCCAAGGGGAAGCTTTGTTATGACATTCCAGTTTTATTTTCCTTAATACAAATACTAATTCTTTCACTGAAAAGTGGAGGTTGGGGGTGGAGGGGAGCTCTCGCTCTTTACCCGCCCCACCCCCTCTACAACATTGGCAGCAAATCTCACCTGTTTTAGCCGTAACGCAACACAAATATTTAAGGTAAGACCCGCCTACTGCCTTTATCTTCCCAAGCTCCCGGGTCAAATCACTTTCGCCACTCATATTTACCTTAACTTAATGGCTGTAATTTAAGTTTCTAATTTTAAAAAAACCAACAACAAAAAAACACCATCTTGGATACCATCTCGTCGCTAATGAATAAACCAACTCGTAATGTTTGTTTCCCTATTGAAATTAAACTTTTTGGAAATGTTCTGATCTAAATGAAACTATGCTGTAAGATACGACATCTGATTTGTGATAGTGGACGGGACATTCGAATGTTAACATACTTCAGTGGCGTGGGGAAAAGTGTGCAGAAAATACCTAGAGGCACGGGGGGGGGGGGGTGGGGGGGGGTAGTTGCCCTAATTGGGATTCTTATTTGTATGCATGTTTTGAAAATTAATCTTGGTAGCTGGGAAATTTCACGCATTGCCCCCTCGCCATTTAGCAGCGGACTATAAATAGTTTTGATCTAACGTTGCTCTCACTAAATTATCTTGACAAAAAAATCATTTCTGGTCGAGTATTAAGTTTGAAGTATCTTTATTTTGTACTGCATCCTCAGGTCGACCTCTTGTGATTGATTGCAAACACCAGCCAAAGTATTAGAAAGCCATTCGTAAGTATCTTGTCGTGCAGCGCAGTTGGTATGATCATCAAGCATGAAGTGTTGGCATGGATTATTGTGGTATACGGTACTTTAGTTTTTTTAAAGGTGAACATTAGAGAATGGAAATATTTTTACATTTTTCTGTCTAATTGAATTAAGAAAAAATTATTATTTGGAAACACCTTATAAATATTTGTTTGATTATATTTTAGCAATGTGAAATATTTATTAAATAAAATAAAATAATATAAATATATATTTCTTGTTTTAAAGAGAAGGTTCCGTAATAATAATACGGTATGATGAGCTGTTCTGCGTTGAGTAAACGGAAACGAACTCTGCAAAATGTAAAAGAAATGTCAAGGACCGGAGTAAACCCTTACACACCAGTGTATTGTACAATCCAGATTAACCGTTGATTTATCCTATTATTCTGTGGATGTCATCCCTATAACCGTTGATTTATCCTATTATTCTGTGGATGTCATCCCTATAACCGTTGATTTATCCTATTATTCTGTGGATGTCATCCCTATAACCGTTGATTTATCCTATTATTCTGTGGATGTCATCCCTATAACCGTTGATTTATCCTATTATTCTGTGGATGTCATCCCTATCCAGCTGTCTTTAAGGGATGTGTTTTGCCGTTGTTTGTTCTCATCACATCGGCTATAGGACTATAGGACTATAGGACTATAGGACTATAGGACTAGGACGTGTTCGCCACTTCGCCAGGATGTCTTGTTTGTTAGTTTGTTATTTTAATTTTCCCCTTACACATTATTTCAAGTAGGTCAGTCGGGTATCTGTCACATTTTGATAGGTGCATTACACTTCAGCTAGATTCCATGGAAAGCTACGTCAAAGGTAATGACTTGAAATGACATCTGGTATTAACACTTGGTGGCGTTACAAGGCTTCTGCTCATGAGTTGTTGTTGTCGTTCCTTGTCACAAGAAACACTCAGGTCACTCAGAATTCAGACGACACAATTCTAAAAGACAAACTGCTCTCTCAATTCTCCAATCATATTCGGGGATGCAAACATTAAAATTCAATTTAAACCTTATTCAATTTCACCGAAGAATACTGTGGACATTTGATGACAAGTCACATCCATGGAATATTTGGATTAACAAATCCCCCCCCCCCCCAAAAAAAAAAAAAAAAAAAAAAAAAAAAAAAAAAAAAAAAAAAAAAAAAAAAAAAAAAAAACAAACAAAAAAAAGAAGTGAGACCATCTCATAGCAAAGGGGTATTAAATATAACTGAATTAATATTTTTTGTCATTTCTGGCCACCGGAGATTCTCATGATAATGACGTCATACAGTTATGGAGCTACATAATGAAATCAGTAACTGCATAAAGTTAAGAAATGTTCATGTCATTAAATTACATTGTAAGAGATGTTATTACTTTTTCTGGGCCACCACGTATTCTTGCAGGGTAAATCTTACTAGTCCCATTTAACGAAGTTGTTTAGCAAGAAATATTTTATAAGCTTTATAATTTATAGAGAGGAGAAATAAATATCTGACATCGATCTACATATATCTTTATATCGGAAAAGTATATCACACTCATCTCTATAATATGTAGATAGGAAAAGTATATCACACTCATCTCTATAATATGTATATAGGAAAATTATTTTGATACCTGAAAACAATATTTAAAAAGAAAAAAATATGTAAGAGGTGCATCACTTGTCAGGCGTCATGTTTTTTTCCTGCCTGTGGTGTCCTAAGGGTCATACTCTCTACAGAGAGAGAAACAGTTTGAACAACCCATCCAAAGACAGACTTCCTCAGCCAAACATTGGACAATCTAAATACAGACTTCCTCGGCCAAACATTGGACAATCTAAATACAGACTTCCTCAGCCAAACATTGGACAATCCAAACACAGACTTCCTCAGCCAAACATTGGACAATCTAAATACAGACTTCCTCAGCCAAACATTGGACAATCTAAAGACAGACTTCCTCAGCCAAACATTGGACGCCATCTAAAGACAGACTTCCTCAGCCAAACATTGGACGCCATCTAAAGACAGACTTCCTCAGCCAGACATTGGACGCCATTTGCTGCCGACACAAAAATAACTCCCCAAAGTAAAACCATAGATGCAGGTTTCAAAATATAAATTTATTTAAATATTAACATTATGTTACCAGAAACACTCAAGTTTTTTTTAAATAGTTATGATTTCATTGCTGCCATGCAGGTATAAAATAAGAACGTGTACATTGTGTACAAAGATTATCTAATAATAGATTGACGACATACATATCAAAATCAGCAAAATTTAAGATCAGCAAAATTTTGATTTTAAAAAATACAAGACGAGACAAATGTTCGAACTAGCGTCTCCCCGGGGGTGGGGGGGGGGGTAAACCAAAAGCGTTGGGTCCGCCCCACCCTCTCTCTGTGGCCCACCCCATCCTCTCTCAATGGTCCGCCCCATCCTCTCTCTGTGGCGCCCCCTCTCCCTATGGCAGCAATGAGACGATTATAAGGTCCGAGTCAGTCTACTTTTCAGTTGTTTTGTTTTAACTCAGTAATGTCCCCTGTCCTTCTCCACGCTGTAAGCGTTATCTGCGGCAACACTTGATTAATAAAAAAAAATATTTTGGAGACTTTCTTTAAAAGACAAGTGTACATGCACTGACAAGTAGAAAATAATGGGGAAAAAAATCCTTAAAATGCATTACGCAAAGACAAACTGAGCAGGAGTGTAGATGAGCACTCTATGTAGCCGAAGACAGACTGTACAGAAGTGTAGATGAGCACTCTATGTAGCCGAAGACAGACTGTACAGAAGTGTAGATGAGCACTCTATGTAGCCGAAGACAGACTGTACAGAAGTGTAGATGAGCACTCTATGTAGCCGAAGACAGACTGTACACAAGTGTAGATGAGCACTCTATGTAGCCAAAGACAGACTGTACAGAAGTGTAGATGAGCACTCTATGTAGCCGAAGACAGACTGTACACAAGTGTAGATGAGCACTCTATGTAGCCAAAGACAGACTGTACAGAAGTATAGCTGAGCACTCTATGTAGCCAAAGAAAGACTGTACAGAAGTGAAGATTAGCACTCTATGTAGCCAAAGACAGACTGTTCAGGAGTGTAGATAAGCACTCTATGCAGCCGAAGAAAGAATGTACAGGAGTGTAGATAAGCACTCTATGTAGCCAAAGAAAGTCTGTTCAGGACTGTAGATAAGCACTCTATGTAGCCGAAGAAAGACTGTGGAGAAGTGTAGATATGCACTCAATGAAACCCAAAGGATTCGTATTAAAGGTAGACGACACTGAAAGATCTTGTTGGATTATTAATTTTTTTAAATCCCCAAAATCCCAAGGTTCTCATGTACGCTCCCCACCCACCCTTACCACGCCGTCACTGAACGAAGCAGACGCGATGTCGACACAAATCAGATCAACTGAGCGATAGGAGGCACGCGTGTCAAAAAAAAAAAACACAAAAAAACACCAACAAAAACAAAAACCAACCAAACCAAAACCAACCAAACCAAAACCAACCAAACCAAAACCAACCAAACCAAAACCAACCAAACCAAAACCAACCAAACCAAAACCAAAACCAACCAAACCAAAACCAAAACCAACCAAACCAAAACCAACCAAACCAAAACCAAAACCAACCAAACCAAAACCAAAACCAACCAAACCAAAACCACTAAAGCAGGATTCGAGACCAAGATGGAAATGCTGGTAGAAAGTAAGTCTTTAAAAACCAAAGCAAATCTCCATACACATCCAAGCCACTAAACTTTGGAAAATTCATCTCACGTCTTCCAAGTCACAACAATCAGCAATGTCACACCAAAGATCTATGTCACAGCAATCAGTTATGTCGCAACAATCAGCTAGGTCTCAACAATCAGAAATGTTTTAGCATTGAGTACTCACTGGGCAAAATTATTATTTTTTTTTTTTTAAATCCTGTTGTGGAAACTTGAATTTGTGACTATAAATTAAAATAAATTACTACAGCTGCTTACCTAATAAATGAACAGCAAACACATACATAATGAATGGACAGCAAACAGCTGTAAGCCTACATAATAAATGAACAGCTTTCGGCTGCATTATAAATGAACACCAAACAGATTTAAGCCTACATATGAATGAACAGCAACAGCTTTAAGCTTACATATGTATGAACAGCAAACAGCTTTAAGTCTACATATGAATGAACAGCAAACAGCTTTAAGCTTTAAATAACGAATGAAAAGTGAGTATTATAGGAACACAAAATGTATGCGGAAAAGTGTCTTACCTCCCTTTTGCCCAACACCTAATGTGGTAAGCAAGAAATAAATCAGGCTTGCCGAGAATAGGAGACATGGACAGATGAGCCACTAACCGGGTGTAGACAGTAAGACAGGGCTCACAGAGAATAGGAGACATGGACAGATGAGCCACTAACAGGGTGTAGACAGTAAGACAGGGCTCACAGAGAATAGGAGACATGGACAGATGAGCCACTAACCGGGTGTAGACAGTAAGACAGGATGAGAGTAAACTGAATGAGCGTTGGACACACATATTAGAAAAGGTGGTCACAAACAAGCATGGTAAAAGGGTGGGAGAGAGACTGCAACCAGACAGAAGAAAATAGGTAAGACAAAGTATGGGAAAACCTGGGGGAAAAGAGACGCAACAAGACAACGAACATGTCGGCGAGAAGTCTTCTTCCACAGGAAAACGACAGCGAAAATAAAAATAAATAAACACGTAGCTGCAATGTAGCATCCAAGAAGGTACATAAAGAGGTACCGGTATGTGATAGAACAATTGTAAGTTAGAGAATTAATACAGGCAATGGGGACGGATGAGAGGAAAACTAAGTCAACGGTGTTTGGTAGGCAATTGGGGATGGAATAGAAGAAAACTAAGTCAACGGTGATTGGTTGTAAAGAGGAGGGATATGGAAAAAGGTTTTACAAATAAAGGAGAACATGACGTGCATGCCATGTGATGTCAATGTGCCATGTGATGTCAATGTGCCATGTGATGCCAATGTGTCATGTGATGTCAATGTGCCATGTGATCTCAATGTGCCATGTGATGTCAAGGTGCCATGAAGTGAACATGACATGTATGCCATGTGATGTCAAGATGCCATACGCCTGAATCAGAGCCATATTAATGCTCAACTAAGTATTCTCGTTCCTCTATTGAGAGACCGAGTTCCAACATTAAACACCCAACATATAATAAAGAGGGGAACAGGTTATGTTTAGGCTTAAAAGAAAAGACAGGAGAGGGTAAGCCGGAAGGGGAAATCTGCTGGCCGCCCAGGACAGGATAAGCCGGGAGGGGAAATCTGCTGGCCGCCCAGGATAGGATAAGCCGGGAGGGGACATCTGCTGGCCGCCCAGGACAGGATAAGCCGGGAGGGGAAATCTGCTGGCCGCCCAGGATAGGATAAGCCGGGAGGGGACATCTGGTAGCCTAGGACAGGGTAAGCCGGAAAAGGACATCTGATCGCCCAGGACAGGGTAAGCCGGAAGGGGACATCTGGTAGCCTAGGACAGGGTTAGCCGGAAAAGGACATCTGGTCGCCCAGGACATGGTAAGCCGGAAAAGGACATCTGGTCGCCCAGGACATGGTAAGCCGGAAAAGGACATCTGGTCGCCCAGTAAGTTTTTCGATAACGAAAGTCACGACCGTCATTTCCATACCGTGCTACATACAGGTAATGTCCTGCACCGTGCTACATACAGGTCAAGTCCTGCACCGTGCTACATACAGGTAATGTCATGCACCGTGCTACATACAGGTAATGTCCTGCACCGAGCTACATACAGGTAAAGTCCTGCACCGTACTACATACAGGTAATGTCCTGCATTTTCCTTTTGACGCCCATTCCTTCCCTTCACACGGCTCGAGCGCTGTCCCTCGTCCACCGCATCATCCTCCTTCCTCCAAGGGTCACGTGCCCGCTGACACTCTGCAATGTTGACAAACTCAAACACAACGCTCACCGTGCCAGAGTTTCAGTAGTGCTAACTTGGGCCCGCCCACAGTCTATGTGTGTCGTCATGTGTGTTGTTAGGTATGTTGTCATGTGTGTTGTCATGTGTGTTGTCATGTGTGTTGTATTTTGTTGTTACATCAAACGTTCTTACAATGAGCACACCACTTGCCACTGTGTTCTAACTTGTTACCCATCAACTAGTGGCTTTTGTTGAGGTGTGCGGCTTGCCCAATTGGACAGGAGTCTTACAGTAACAAAACAGTCTCTGGTTTGGGTCCTCCACGCATTCGGCTTGACCCCGATACAAGTTCATCCTTTCGATCAGCTCACCGACTTGTACGCTTTTCGGAGAAACGTGCAATCTGCCATTTTCTCTTTGCACAAAAACGGTCGCTTCAAAAATACCTTGACCTGGAACGGTTTGCAGACGGACCTTAAATAAAATTTTATTTTTGCTCTCTTTTGAAAGAGTTTCTGCCAGCTCAGTGTGGGCTACTAACAGGATTTGATCGATGGTCAGATCTGAGCATAAGCTATTGTTAATTTTGGAAGATAAGGAATGCATGACGATATCTGCCAATGTCTTTGCAAGCAGAGAATGCACATCTATCAGCTGCATTTCTTTTTGGTTGCACAGACAAAACTCTGGCGGTATGGGAATTTCCTCACAGGTTCTGTCTTTGGGTATTTCCCGAAAGAGGCTTATTCCGTGTTTACTTCGTTTCAAGGGGATTTCCCCGGTACTCTTGAAGTACATTAGATCTTGTAACGTAGCGTGAGTATCGAAATGTGTTGTAAGGCGCCCTGTATTGGTTTTTAAGTTTTTAGCAACATCCGGGTACTTCTCCAGAAACCATTTTGGTAATGTAAAAATGGCGTACGGAGTTCGACTTTCAACCATTCCGTTAAAACTGGACCTAATTGATCCCAGTCTAGGCCCGTGGTCAGAATAAGTGATCAGGAGCGTTCTATTCAAATGCCCGAGATTGTGAAGCTCTTTGTAAATCTTCAAGAGATGGTCATCCACCATCTTGAGATTCGTCATGTCGTCATGAGTAAGTCGTGTCAGAAACGTGAACGAGAAAAGTGGGCTGCTTGGGAATGTGTCGAAAAATCTGGTAACATAATCGGTGTGGAAGACCAATTCAGGCTTACTCCCCACACAGTATCTACCGGCTTTGAATATTTCTTTGTCGTAAGTTATCGCTAATGTGATCGGCCTACTGTAGTATGACGTCGGCGTTGACATAAACCCTTTCTTCTGGTAATGAAACGCCCCACCCTGGGGCCCGTCTTCCGTGTACAGAGTCCTGTAACCCGCCCTCTCGAACGCCTGCCAGATCAGGTCCAAGTCGTCCGTGTACTTAGAAAAGTCCCACCACTTCTTTGTATCCTGATACGGTTCCCCCGTGTAAAGACCGAGATAGTTCTCGAACGTGTCCTTGCCTATCTGCGTGTACAAGGCCATGTCAAAGGAACCAAGCTCGCTCATCAGAAAGCTGTACGAGTGTTTCATCGCTCTCAGAAACTGATATCTGGAAACTCCGTCAAAGCCAATCATGATGACGCTCAACGACTCTTTCGGAGCAGTTTGCTCCTGGCTCTTCTTTAAGCGTATGGAGTAGATCTCGTCAAACTCCTCACGTTTTGGGATCATGGGATAGTAGGAATTGGAAACCACCGCATCTGCAGTTTTCCGACAAAGCACGTGAATAAATTCTGTCGTTTTGGGGAGTTTGATCTCTTCCTGAAAAGGGTTACTCCAATTACCGAAAGTGACTTTTAAATCATCATATTGATTCCTAAAGACATCTCGGTACTGGCAGGTCACGTGGTCGCCGCCGTGGAGCTCGTGTACTTTTGTCCTGTTGACCACAAGTCTTTCTTGGGTCAGGTAGGTCACATCAGGCGAGTGGTCAACACAGCTCAGGGCTCCTTTGTCGAGTCCGGCAAGCTTCAGGACGCCTTCGTCGAAAGGATTGGCGTGTGGGAAAACACACTGTAATGAGCTGACGCGTTCATCGTTCGTGTCGTTGACATCGGCGTCAGAGACGCTTGAATTCCCGATGAAGGAGTCATCCAAACTCATCCAGAATGCATGGATGTCCTTTTCGATGTAGGTGTTCTGACTTGTAGTCTTAAAGATGATTGAATGCTGAATCATTATGACGAATGCCACGGTGAACACAGCCAGTACGACCAGCAGAGACTTTCTCGACGTCATAGACTGTAGGCGGAAAATGTGCGGCACTGGAAGCAACAAAGAGAAAGAGAAACAGGTTTAAATTGTAATGATCGAAATAGAAACGTCCTTAATCCCAGGCCACGCCCACCTTCTCAATTGATCAATGTCTTTATTGATCTATATTTCTATTGCTCTATAAATAAATCGATTTATAATTTTATTGATTTATATGTCTATTCCTCTATGTATATTCATCTATGACTATTCATCTATATGTCTATTCATCTATACGTCTATTCATCTATATGTCTATTCATTTATATGTCTATTCATCTATATGTATATTCATCTATATGTCTATTCATCTATATGTCTATTGTTCTATAAGTCTATTGTACTATAAGTTTATTGATCTTAAGTCTTTTGATATAATAAATAATAAAAATAATCAAGTTTATTTGAAAATCACCCTTGATCCCCAAAGGCTCGAAGCGCAGTACAAAGTCAACCACATTAAAAGAGAAATGAAAAAAATAATCTTTATTAAATCCCATTGGGATGGTTCAATGTCAATGTATAATCAGACATAAATCAACTTGGAATAATTAAATTTATAATCAGACATAAATCAACTTGGGATGTTTCAATTTATAATCAGACATAAATCAACTTGGGATGTTTCTATGTGTAATCCGACATAAATCAACTTGGGATAATTCAATGTGTAATCAGACATAATCAACTTGGGATGGTTCAATTTATAATCAGACATAAATCAACTTGGGATGTTTCAATGTGTAATCAGACATAAATCAACTTGGGATGATGCAATGTGTAATCAGATATAAATCAACTTGACATAATGCAATTTGTAATAAGACATAAATCAACTTGGGATGATGCAATGTATAATCAGACATAAATCAACTTGGGATGATGCAATGTGTAATCAGACATAAATCAACTTGCGATGGTTCAATGTGTAATCAGACATAAATCAACTTGAGATAATGCAATGTGTAATCATACATAAATCAACTTGAGATAATGCAATGTGTAATCAGATATAAATCATTTTGGGATAATGCAATGTGTAATCAGACATAAATCAACTTGCGATGGTTCAATGTGTAATCAGACATAAATCAACTTGAGATAATGCAATGTGTAATCAGATATAAATCAACTTGGGATGATGCAATGTGTAATCAGATATAAATCAACTTGACATAATGCAATTTGTAATCAGACATAAATCAACTTGAGATAATGCAATGTGTAATCAGATATAAATCAACTTGGGATGATGCAATGTGTAATCAGACATAAATCAACTTGGGATAATGCAATGTGTAATCAGATATAAATCAACTTGGGATGATGCAATGTGTAATCAGACATAAATCAACTTGGGATAATGCAATGTGTAATCAGACATAAATCAACTTGGGATAATGCAATGTATAATCAGATATAAACTAATGAAGTAAAATAAAAATATCAACTCACCTCGTCTGGACATTGCTGGCCAATTTTTATTGTTTTTTTTTTTGTTTTTTTTTGGTCAGTATCCTTTCGAATTTGGGAGAATCTTACACATGTTAATTGTCAGCAATGTGACGTCGCAGTCTCAGCTCAGTTTGTCAGCAATGTGACGTCTGAGTCTCAGCCCTCTTTCAGCACACTGTTCTTCAAGTACTCGAGCCTAGCCATTATTCTCTTATAGCAATCCATCGGAAATAAATGAATGAGTAGTGTGGAGGCTAAGCTTGTCAGCTAACATTAGATCAGTGGCGTAGCCAGGTTTTTGTTGTCACTAGGGTTGTTGTTGTTAGCGTTGGTGTCGCTAGGGTTGGTGTCGCTAAGCCTTGGTTAATTAAAGACTTGGAAAGAAAACAGAATTTGATTGACCACAACGCCCAACTACTACATCAAATTTACTTTTTATTTAAACACAACTCTTAACAATTAAAACTCCCTTTCCTGGTCTTCAAAGATGGCCAACCTGCCAACCACTACAAAGTTGTTCACCTTATCACTGTGCTTTTCATCTGGGTTTCAAACTGAGCGTTTTTCATTTGAATTAGTCTCCATTCATAGCACTGCTGTTTTCGACCAGGGGCCGATGTCTTAGTTTAATACGAGAAAATAAGACGATGCCACAGCTGACGACCAAACTACAGCTGGTACCACGTCACTACAGCTGGTACCACGTCACGCTACAGCTGGTACCATGTCATGCTGCAGCTGGCACGCCGTCCTGCTACAGCTGGTATCACGTCAAGTTACAGCTGGTACCACGTCAAGCTACAGCTGGTACCACGTCAAGCTACAGCTGGTACCACGTCACGCTACCACTGGTAACACGTCACGCTACAGCTGGTACCACGTCACGCTACCACTGGTAACACGTCACGCTACAGCTGGTAACACGTCACGCTACAGCTGGTTACACGTCACGCTACAGCTGGTACCTCGTCAAGCTACAGCTGATACCATGCCATCCTACATCTGGTACCACGTCACAATTGTGAGAATTATGATTGGCGAGAGTGCCGTATCTAACATCAACAAGATATCAGTGTTAGACAATACGATAATCAGACGTAGTTCAGACAATACTATAAGCAGACATTTTTCAGCTGTAAATGACAGCTCATGTGGTTTGTATGTTGTGTTTTAGTTACGTACTTTTCCTTGTATAATGGTGTGTACAGGAAGAGGTAACAACCCTGATGGGGGAATACGATGTGCTTCTAGGAGCGGTTTGTCTACCTTGGTCCTCTCCTGTAACTCAAATGTCACCTGCTCACCCACGCAGCTGTCAGCATGCAACAGCTGCCATATCCTGGACAACGGCTTACATTAGCCGGGTAAACCAGGTGTGGGTAGCTGATGGGCCTCAAGCACTCGGTGATTTAGGTCTGCCTACCTAATGCATGCAAAGACTGGACGTCGGCGGATCCTGCAGAAGAAACCATTTAGGTTCAACGGAGGTGAAGGCGATTATAGCAACGCACAGTGGAGTGCGTAGAGCAAGATGAGGCACGTAGAACATCTTGGTCATCCACTGCATCCGTACCCATTTCTGGTCGTCTTGATATAGTCTTGCCACTGGACACGGTGGGTCCGGACGAGAGAGAGAGAGAGGTTGACGCTGCGCAACTCTTCCTCACTTTAAACAAAGTCCCCCGCGCAAGTCATCAGTCATCCATTTTCGTACTGATGGATCAGTATTTAATCTTAGGAGGCTTCAAGCTAAAACCAAGGTCAAACATACCACGATCAACGAGCTTCTGTTTGCAGACGATTTTGCCCTCAGCGCTCACTCAGAAGCCGTTATGCAACACATTGTTGATATCTTCTCTGAGGCCTGCAATAACTTTGGCCTCACAATCAACACAAAGAAGACTGAGGTGATGTATCAGCCAGCTCTCAGTAAGCCCTACGTTGAACCCAACATCATCATCAGTGGACAGCGTCTCAACCCAGTGGATAAATTTACTTACTTGGGCAGCACCCTCTCTAGATATGTCGTCATGGATGATGAAATGAATGGCAGACTCGCAAAAGCTAGTGCCCTATTTGGCAGGCTCCGCAGCACTGTTTGGGACAGGAGAGGTATCAGACGAGAAACAAAGCTCAAGGTCTATAGCGCAGCAGTCCTCCCGACACTGCTCTATGGATGTGAAACGTGGACAGTCTACCAGCGTCACGCCAAGAAACTGAATCATTTTCACACTACCTGCCTCAGGAAACTCCTCGACATCAGGTGGCAAGACAAAGTCCCCGACACCGAGGTCCTCGCTAGAGCGAACCTACCTAGTAACATTTTCACACTACCTGCCTCAGGAAACTCCTCGACATCAGGTGGCAAGACAAAGTCCCCGACACCGAGGTCCTCGCTAGAGCGAACCTACCTAGTATCTTCACCACTCTGATGCAGTCTCAGCTCCGTTGGATGGGACACGTAGCCCGTATGGAAGACCACCGGCTCCCCAAACAATTATTCTTCGGAGAACTCACGATAGGCAATCGCTCCCAAGGAGGTCAAAAAAAAGCGTTACAAAGACTCACTGAAGGTGGCATTAAAGGCCTTTAGCATAAACCCTACTCAATAGGTGCAGACAGCCCAGCACAGAGCCAGGTGGAGAGCTGCTGTCAAGAAGGGGGCTAAATCCCATGAAGCTGATAGAATAACCACAGCTGAGACACGCAGGCTTGTCCGAAAGAGCAACATTAGGTCACCGTCTGAAGCAACTATTTCCTGCCCACGGTGTCATAGATTATTCCGAGCAAGAATCGGTCTAGCAAGCCACCTACGAGCTCACCGTAATACAAACATCCCCCTAACCGTATGATTCGATGGTCCTAGTCGACTCCGACGGACGAACAACAACATGTTGTGTTGACTTACCTATTACCAATAGCATTTGTCCTATTTATGAAACAATCTAAAGCTATCGTGTTGGTTTTACCTACACCTTTTCTTAGAGACATAACGCTAACTAACGCAAATATTGTTATGAAGGTTTGAGCTTACGCTCTTAAAACTCCGGGAAGTACATTGGCAAACAAATCCATCTGCTGAGTGGAGCCATATAAAATTTTCCTCCCCTAGGGCTCTCCAGCCATCCTGCCCCCCCCCCCCCAACATCTAGTGGGGCATTTAGTCAACGGACGCGCTAGTGTTTTTGAGAACAGGCTGTATGCCGGCAGGTCGGGTCCCAGGCTGTAATGCCGGCAGGTCGGGTCCCAGGCTGTAATGCCGGCAGGTCGGGTCCCTGTTATTATCTAGCCGGCGGAAGTAAGTAGAGACATTCGATTACATTAAACACCAGTTTTCATAAAAGCTGTTTCTATCTACTTTTTATTTTCAGTAATAATATGGAAATGTCCCACCTGTCAATCAAACCAGCTTCTTCGTGCTCAATACATCATAATTCAGATTCAAATTCACGCATCAAATAGCTGAATAAGTTACAATGTTGCTTCCCGATCTATCGAATTAAATCAAACTACAATTCCATCCATCCACCCCTGTGGCGCTACAGCCCATGTAGGGCTTTGGCCTGCCTCACTACTTTCTTCCACTCAGACCTTTTCCATGCTTTGACTTTCAGCTGCTGTAGATCTTTTTCTACATAATCTATCCACCTACGCCTAGGTCTGCCTTTGAGCCTTTTTCCTCTGGATTATTGGTGATGTGAACTCTTCGTTCCTCTGTCATTTGGCATTCTCTCTATAATAGGTGACCTGCCCAGCGTAGCCTGCCCCTTTTTATTTCTGCCACTATCGTTGGATCCTGATATAGACTGTATAATTCATATTCTCCATCCATATTCATCCTTTGTTGGCCCATATATTTTCCTGAGAACTTTCCTCTCCCATGTGTTTAATAGGTTTTCTGCTGTTTTTTGTTAGGGTCCAAGTTTCACTTGCATATGTTACAACTGGTCTGATCACAGTTTTATAAATAGTTTTTTTTGTTTCTCTTGTAATGTTTTTTTTAACTTTTGAGTATTTTCTGACTACTGACGTATGCCCTGTTTCCGGCTGATATTCTTTCTTTTATTTCTGTTAGTAATTCGTTTCTTTCATTTAACAAGGATCCTAGGTATTTGAATTGATTTACTTTATCAAAAGTTTGGTTTCTAATTTTAATTGTTTCATCTGTTTGATCCTCTCTTATCATGGTCATGTATTTTGTTTTTTGGTTGTTAACTTCCAGCCCTGCTCGTAGAGATGCGTCTTCTAATTCAATAAAGGATTTTGATATGTCTTTTATACTTTTTCCTAGAAGTGCTATGTCATCAGCAGAAGTGCTATGTCATCAGCATATGCAAGATACTGAAGTGGTTGGTTGTAGAGTTGGTTGTGGGTCTTGAGTTTCCCTCAGAAAGTATCCTGTAATTGTTCCCCGAGTGTCAATGTGTATGTTTTTCTCATAACTCTCTGTAATGTTAGGTTAAAGAGCATACAAGACAGTGAGTCTCCCTGTCTTAGGCCTCGTCTAATATGAAATTCCCTTGAAACTAAAATTATGTTCGTTTATTTATTTAAGCCACATTTTAAAAATAATTTTGCCATAAAATTTAGCAATGTGTGACCAAGACTTCATATCATTAAGTCAGACTTTTCAACCTTTTCAATGCAATGTAACCAACACTTCATATCATTAAGTCAGACTTTTCAACCTTTTCAATGCAATGTAACCAACACTTCATATAATTAAGTCATACTTTTCAAGGCAATGTAACCAACACTTCATATCATTAAGTCAGACTTTTCAAGGCAGTGTAACCAACACTTTATATCATTAAGTCAGACTTTTCAAGGCAATGTAGCCAACACTTTATATCATTAAGTCAGACTTTTCAAGGCAATGTAACCAACACTTCATATCATTAAGTCAGACTTTTCAACCTTTTCAATGCAATGTAACCAACACTTCATATCATTAAGTCAGACTTTTCAAGGCAATGTAACCAACACTTCATATCAATAAGTCAGACTTTTCAAGGCAATGTAACCAACACTTCATATCAATAAGTCAGACTTTTCAAGGCAATGTAACCAACCCTTCATATAATTAAGTCATACTTTTCAATGCAATGTAACCAACACTTCATATCATTAAGTCATACTTTTCAAGGCAATGAAACCAACACTTCATATCAATAAGTCAGACTTTTCAAGGCAATGTAACCAACACTTCATATAATTAAGTCATACTTTTCAATGCAATGTAACCAACACTTCATATCATTAAGTCAGACTTTTCAAGGCAATGTAACCAACACTTCATATCAATAAGTCAGACTTTTCAAGGCAATGTAACCAACACTTCATATCAATAAGTCAGACTTTTCAAGGCAATGTAACCAACACTTCATATAATTAAGTCATACTTTTCAATGCAATGTAACCAACACTTCATATCATTAAGTCATACTTTTCAAGGCAATGAAACCAACACTTCATATCATTAAATCAGACCTTTCAAGGCAATGTAACCAACACTTCATATCATTAAGTCAGACTTTTCAAGGCAATGTAACCAACACTTCATATCATTAAGTCAGACTTTTCAAGGCAATGTAACCCACACTTCATATAATTAAGTCATACTTTTCAAGGCAATGTAACCAACACTTCATATAATTAAGTCATACTTTTCAAGGCAATGTAACCAACACATCATATCATTAAGTCATACTTTTCAAGGCAATGTAACCAACACTTCATATCAATAAGTCAGACTTTTCAATGCAATGTAACCAACACTTCATATCAATAAGTCAGACTTTTCAATGCAATGTAACCAACACTTCATATCATTAAGTCAGACTTTTCAAGGCAATGTAACCAACACTTCATATCATTAAGTCAGACTTTTCAAGGCAATGTAACCCACACTTCATATAATTAAGTCATACTTTTCAAGGCAATGTAACCAACACTTCATATAATTAAGTCATACTTTTCAAGGCAATGTAACCAACACATCATATCATTAAGTCATACTTTTCAAGGCAATGTAACCATCGAAATGTTTTGCACCAACAAATGTTGCTTTTATGGAGTTTTGAAGTGTAGCATTGAAAAAATAAAATTTCTTGATAGGGCCCCCCTTTTGCAAAAAATGACCCGCCTCCCCCCTTCGGCTACGCTTCTGTACCACAGATGATTCACAAACCAGTGTTGATGTGACGCATCCCGCTCGCGTTTGACTATGCCGGGTTTCAAGACAACGACACGGAAGTTTTTTTGTGGCTTGAACAATGATGTATTCACAACAGACACAAACACACACAGTCATAAACACACAAACGCACATACATACACACACACGTACAAACACACATACATACACACACACGTACAAACACTAGCCATTCTTATTGGGATTAGTCAGGGCTGAACAGTTTTACTTGCCTAACAAAAACTATACTTTATAAAAAAAAACTATACTTTAACAAAGACTATATTGTAACAAAGACTAAACTTCAACCAAAGACCTAGAATTATGACGCTTCGATGCCTTATCTGTGAAAGTACTAGAGCCTGCCGACCATGACTCTCACCCCAGCGCACCTCTTTCTCGCCATTGAAAGCCGGGAGATTGCGTTATCTTGAAATGGCTTTGTATCCAACACGTGATCTTTGTGACCTCACACTTGATAATCTTCCTCATTGATCAACTCTGGGTGTGCTATCTCCTTTGTTGATGTTTGCCTCATTGATCAACTCTGGGTGTGCTATCTCCTTTGTTGATGTTTGCCTCATTGATCAACTCTGGGTGTGCTATCTCCAATGTTGATGTTTGCCTCATTGATCAACTCTGGGTGTGCTATCTCCTTTGTTGATGTTTGCCTCATTGATCAACTCTGGGTGTGCTATCTCCTTTGTTGATGTTTGCCTCATTGATCAACTCTGGGTGTGTTATCTCCTTTGTTGATGTTTGCCTCATTGATCAACTCTGGGTGTGCTATCTCCTTTGTTGATGTTTGCCTCATTCATCAACTCTCGGTGTGCTATCTCCAATGTTGATGTTTGCCTCATTGATCAACTCTGGGTGTGCTATCTCCTTTGTTGATGTTTGCCTCATTGATCAACTCTGGGTGTGCTATCTCAACTGTTGATGTTTGCCTCATTCTTCAACTCTCGGTGGGCTATCTCCTTTGTTGATGTTTGCCTCATTGATCAACTCTGGGTGTGCTATCTCCTTTGTTGATGTTTGCCTCATTGATCAACTCTGGGTGTGCTATCTCCTTTGTTGATGTTTGTCTCATTGATCAACTCTGGGTGTGCTATCTCCTTTGTTGATGTTTGCCTCATTCATCAACTCTGGGTGTGCTATCTCCAATGTTGATGTTTGCCTCATTCTTCAACTCTCGGTGTGCTATCTCCTTTGTTGATGTTTGCCTCATTGATCAACTCTGGGTGTGCTATCTCCTTTGTTGATGTTTGCCTCATTCTTCAACTCTCGGTGTGCTATCTCCTTTGTTGATGTTTGCCTCATTGATCAACTCTGGGTGTGCTATCTCCTTTGTTGATGTTTGCCTCATTGATCAACTCTGGGTGTGCTATCTCCTCTGTTGATGTTTGCCTCATTGATCAACTCTGGGTGTGCTATCTCCTTTGTTGATGTTTGCCTCATTGATCAACTCTGGGTGTGCTATCTCCTTTGTTGATGTTTGCCTCATTGATCAACTCTGGGTGTGCTATCTCATCTGTTGATGTTTGCCTCATTGATCAACTCTGGGTGTGCTATCTCCTTTGTTGATGTTTGCCTCATTGATCAACTCTGGGTGTGCTATCTCCTTTGTTGATGTTTGCCTCATTCATCAACTCTCGGTGTGCTATCTCCTTTGTTGATGTTTGCCTCATTCATCAACTCTCGGTGTGCTATCTCCTTTGTTGATGGTTGCCTCATTGATCAACGCTGGGTGTGCTATCTCCTTTGTTGATGGTTGCCTCATTGATCAACTCTGTGTGTGCTATCTCCTTTGTTGATGTTTGCCTCATTGATCAACTCTGTGTGTGCTATCTCCTTTGTTGATGGTTGCCTCATTGATCAACTCTGGGTGTGCTATCTCCAATGTTGATGTTTGCCTCATTGATCAACTCTGGGTGTGCTATCTCCAATGTTGATGTTTGCCTCATTGATCAACTCTGGGTGTGCTATCTCCTTTGTTGATGTTTGCCTCATTGATCAACTCTGGGTGTGCAATCTCCTTTGTTGATGTTTGTTGGTGGACCGGTGGTTGTTGTTTTTATTTCAACGGTTACCATGGCGACGGAGTTGATAGCTGTCGCATGGAAACATCACTGACGTCATTCTCACACTATCATGACCAATGCCTTGGTGGGGGGGGGGTGGGGGTGGCTTCGGGCGCCATCCACGGAGGAGGCCGAAATCGTCTGTTTGCATACAAAACATGTGTATTCATAAATACATTATTTCGGGAAGAGGGCGCCTAAAATTCAGGCTTCGCCCCTGGCGCAGCTGATGATTAAAAATGACCCTGGTCATCTGGTCATGACTCGTGAGTCACAAAATCTAAATGCTACAAATGGATTGTACCTTGTTCTGTCCCTTACCTTTCTCACATGGTGGTCAGTGGACCGGCGGTGGTCCTCGTGCCTTACGATGCCGGTCTGCGTGCCTTACGATGCCGGTCTGCGTGCCTTACGATGTCGGTCCACGTGCCTTACGATGCCGGTCCACGTGCCTTACGATGCCGGTCCGCGTGCCTTACGATGCCGGTCCACGTGCCTTACGACGCCGGTCCACGTGCCTTACGATGCCGGTCTGCGTGCCTTACGATGCCGGTCCACGTGCCTTACGATGTCGGTCAACGTGCCTTACGATGTCGGTCCACGTGCCTTACGATACCGGTCCACGTGCCTGACGATTCCGGTCCACGTGCCTTACGATGTCGGTCCACGTGCCTTACGATGTCGGTCCACGTGCCTTACGACGCCGGTCCGAACAACAAGAATATTTCTGGTCGAATAAAAAGAAAAGTTAATGGCCTCGATTCCTGATGCAACTTGACAACAACGTGTCCACCGCCCCCCCCCCCCCCGCCCCCCGACCGCCTCACTCAACAGTTTGGGAATCACTGGTACAACGTCTGTGGTGGTGTTCTTCTTGGTGGAGGTGGTGGTGCTGGTGGTGTTTTTATATATTTAAAAAAAAAATTTTTTACTCTGATGACATGGCCCTTCTCATTACTGCTTTGATTTCAACTGTCTTTATGAACTGAGATCTCTATTTGGTTATCAGTTGTTTAAAGGTACCCTGGCGTTCAATGTTAGAACCGTCACTACCATTTCGAATTATTTTTAAAAAAATCTGTTTGGCCAGGCATAAATCTGCATCAAATATCTTGGGGAAAAAAAAAGGGGGGGGGGGGTTGACTTAATTTTTTAAAAATAATTAAACAAAAAATGAATTCCTATCATTGGTACTGTGGATCCTTTATCAACAATTTCCTTGATTGAAATCGTACAGCTGAAGGCTTTTGCAAATCTTTGAAGAAAACAAGTAAGAAAATAAGCTGTTTGATTGCCACAGAGATTTAGTGTTAAGCTAATCATTTGATTGTCTTAATGTCGACCGAGTGTCACGAGAGGATATTGGACACAAAACGTTATCTTAAAACGTATTTCGGAATCGAGAATTAATTTGCACAATCTCAACTAAAAGTCACATTATATTATTACTCATTATATCCAAGTATATATTATAAATATTCACATCCAAAGACAAATATTATATACATATTAATAAATAAGTATATAATATATAGTATATATGTGTTCATAAGTTTTTTTTTATAGTTCTATACATCTGCTTGTGAATAACCTGAACCCCTGATGACGTCATCGAGTGTTCTATACATCTGCTTGTCATAACCTGAACCACTGACGTCATCGAGTGATTCCAACAAACCTGCGCCACTTTCAATAAACGTATAACATCCCCCCCCCCCCCCCCCACACAAAAAAATAAAACCTTCGTTGAGATTAGATTACAGTCGAACCCACTTATTTCGACCTCGGTTAACTCGCCAATTCTGTTATGTCAACCTTTTTTAGTTTAACCGCCTAATTCTCTCTTTGTCTCAGCATTTTCTCCTCGGTTATGTCGAATCTTTTATGTCGCCGAGCCCTGATATCTCGAGCACAAAAGGCGGCCAAATTTGCCACTTTACCACTGTTATCTCTATCCCCAAGACCAATCGCCGGCATTTGTTAACGCACATCAAGTACATAAAGAAATTTTAAGAACATGTTAAAATATGGTGCCACCATATTTGTTTTCGGTTATCTCGATCATCGCTTACCTCGGCGCATTTTGACAAACCACGACGCCATCGACATAACCGGGTTCTCCTGTATTTATTTATTTATTTTTCTAAAATAGTAATAAACCGAAATATCGCTGCTAAATAGTTTAATGTGATCTCAAATTTCCTGAGTCCTGGTCACTGACGTGGACTTTGATTTTACGTTGGAGTCGGCACAGGTGCCTTAACACGGTCCTCTTATCATTGCTGGCCATATGCCTTAACACAGTCCTCTTATCATTGCGGGCCATATGCCTTAACACAGTCACTCTTATCATTGCTGGTCATATGCCTTAACACGGTCCTCTTATCATTGCGGGCCATATGCCTTAACACGGTCCTCTTATCATTGCTGCCATATGCCTTAACACAGTCACTCTTATCATTGCTGGCCATATGCCTGAACACGGTCACTCTTATCATTGCTGGCCATATGCCTTAACACGGTCCTCTTATCATTGCTGGCCATATGCCTTAACACAGTCCTCTTATCATTGCTGGCCATATGCCTTAACACAGTCCTCTTATCATTGCTGGCCATATGCCTTAACACCGTCCTCTTATCATTGCTGGCCCTATGCCTTAACATCGACTTCTTATCATTG
>CAXITT010000244.1:202701-216942 GCA_964033795.1 Lymnaea stagnalis
GGCCATATGCCTTAACACGGTCCTCTTATCATTGCTGGCCATATGCCTTAACACAGTCACTCTTATCATTGCTGGCCATATGCCTTAACACAGTCCTCTTATCATTGCGGGCCATATGCCTTAACACCGTCACTCTTATCATTGCTCACCATATGCCTTAACACAGTCACTCTTATCATTGCTGGCCATATGCCTTAACACGGTCCTCTTACCATTGCTGGCCATATGCCTTAACACAGTCACTCTTATCATTGCTGGCCATATGCCTTAACACAGTCCTCTTATCATTGCGGGCCATATGCCTTAACACCGTCACTCTTATCATTGCTCACCATATGCCTTAACACAATCCTCTTATCAATGCTGCCCATAGCTTCCTTTGTCTCATTAAGTGATCATCGCAGGATGTCACACACCACTTCTGCGGTAGCAATATTTTTTTTTTTTAAATCTTAGCTATGACATGTCAAGAACAAATCCAAGTGACCAAATCTTAGCTATGACATGTCAAGAACAAATCCAAGTGACCAAATCTTAGCTATGACATGACAAGAACAAATCAAGTGACCAAATCTTAGCTATGACATGTCAAGAACAAATCGAATCTTAGCAATGACATGTCAAGAATAAATCAAAAGAACAAATCTTAGCTATGACATGTCAAGAACAAATCAAGTGACATAATCTTAGCTATGACATGTCAAGAACAAACCACGTTACCAAATCTTAGCTATGACATGTCAAGAACAAATCAAGTGACCAAATCTTAGCTATGACATGTCAAGAGCAAATCAAATCTTAGCAATGACATGTCAAGAACAAATCAAAAGAACAAATCTTAGCTATGACATGTCAAGAACAAATCCAGGTGACCAAATCTTAGCTATGACATGCCAAGAACAAATCAAAAGAACAAATCTTAGCTATGACATGTCAAGAACAAATCCAAGTGACCAAATCTTAACTATGACATGTCAAGAACAAACCAAGTGACCAAATCTTAGATATTACATGTCAAGAACAAACCACGTGACCAAAATTCCTCAGGGAAGAAGTCAGTTGTCGGTAGTTTTCAGCGACTATCAAGATGGTTGCGAGTGTGACAGCAATGGATGAGATGGTTGTGAGTGTGACAGCAATGGATGAGATGGTTGTGAGTGTGACAGCAATGGATGAGATGGTTGTGAGTGTGACAGCAATGGATGAGATGGTTGTGAGTGTGACAGCAATGGATGAGATGGTTGTGAGTGTGACAGCAATGGATGAGATGGTTGTGAGTGTGACAGCAATGGATGAGATGGTTGTGAGTGTGACAGCAATGGATGAGATGGTTGTGAGTGTGACAGCAATGGATGAGATGGTTGTGAGTGTGACAGCAATGGATGAGATGGTTGTGAGTGTGACAGCAATGGATGAGATGATTGTGAGTGTGACAGCAATGGATGACAACAACTCGTCCGTGTTCGTTAACGACTGATCTGTATTCTATATTCTACACTCTTTTTATACTTCACATTCATGATCACTCATTCCACTTTTCCACGCATTCAAGTTTAAAATATTCATGAATAAAACAACGCACCACGCCCAGCCCGACCACATAACAATAACAACAACAAGACCGGTCAAACAGTTCCCAAAGTTCACACACTGCCCACAATAATGAGCGCCAGTCGTCGTCGTCCGTGCTAGCAGAGTGAGTTTATTAATAGTAAGACAAACTCAAACAAAGACAAAAGAATCGAGAGAAGGAAGGAAGAGGCCAAAAAAATGTTTTTAATGGAGTAGGTGGGTAAATGTTTGTTGGTATGATTCAAACAAAATGATTTTTTAAGTCTGAATTATTGTTGGACACAAAACAACATATTTCACTGACATTTCGAAAAGGTACAAAACACAAGGAGTTTTCCAAGCATCAAGATAGAATTATGTTACATTTTTTTTTTTTGCTCAATTTTCATCTTCGCTCACTTGAAACAAGAACAAAAATATTGAAATGATTTATTTTCTTTTTCCTTTTGGAAATTTCTTCTAATTAACCAACTCATGTAAGCTGGAAATATCATGCGAGGTACACCAACTCATGTAAGCTGGAAATATCATGCCAGGTACACCAACTCATGTAAGCTGGAAATATCATGCGAGGTACACCAACTCATGTAAGCTGGAAATATCATGCGAGGTACACCAACTCATGTAAGCTGGAAATATCATGCCAGGTACACCAACTCATGTAAGCTGGAAATATCATGCGAGGTACACCAACTCATGTAAGCTGGAAATATCATGCGAGGTACACCAACTCATGTAAGCTGGAAATATCATGCCAGGTACACCAACTCATGTAAGCTGGAAATATCATGCCAGGTACACCAACTCATGTAAGCTGGAAATATCATGCGAGGTACACCAACTCATGTAAGCTGGAAATATCATGCCAGGTACACCAACTCATGTAAGCTGGAAATATCATGCCAGATACACCAACTCATGTAAGCTAGAAATATCATGCCAGGTACACCAACTCATGTAAGCTAGAAATATCATGCCAGGTGCACCAACTCATGTAAGCTAGAAATGTCTTTACGGGTACTTACGGAGTGATATGAGTATTATTGAGAGCCGTAACTTGTCAGTTTTATCTAATCAAGGGTCCTCAAACCTTTTAAACACGGGGCTCGTTCACTGTCCCACAGACACTGTTGGGGTTGGGGTGTCTTTTGCCGGGGTAGAGGGGGGTAACTATTGTTTGAAAAAAAATATGAACGAATTCCAATGTATAGTACACACAACAAACATCTTGTGTATAGTACACACAACAAACATCTTATGTATAGTACACACAACAAACATCTTATGTATAGTACACACAACAAACATCTTATGTATAGTACACACAACAAACATCTTGTGTATAGTACACACAACAAACATCTTATGTATAGTACACACAACAAACATCTTATGTATAGTACACACAACAAACATCTTATGTATAGTACACACAACAAACACCTTGTGTATAGTACACACAACAAACATCTTGTGTATAGTACACACAACAAACATCTTATGTATAGTAAACACAACAAACATCTTGTGTATAGTACACACAACAAACATCTTATGTATAGTACACACAACAAACATCTTGTGTATAGTGCACATAACAAACATCTTATGTATAGTACACACAACAAACATCTTATATATAGTGCACACAACAAACATCTTGTGTATAGTGCACACAACAAACATCTTATATATAGTGCACACAACAAACATCTTATGTATAGTGCACACAACAAACATCTTATGTATAGTACACACAACAAACATCTTGTGTATAGTGCACACAACAAACATCTTATATATAGTGCACACAACAAACATCTTATGTATAGTGAACACAACAAACATCTTATGTATAGTGAACACAACAAACATCTTATATATAGTGCACACAACAAACATCTTGTGTATAGTGCACACAACAAACATCTTATATATAGTGCACACAACAAACATCTTATATATAGTGCACACAACAAACATCTTATGTATAGTGCACAAAACCAGAAGACAGAAAGCATTACAATATTTAAAATGAAGAATAATTCTTAAATCAACATAATAGTTTTAGCATTTCAATCGGATGTAGGGGCCGGATCTGGCCTCGAGTTCCGCAGTTTGAGAACCTCTGATTTTTCTTGTTTGATTGCAAGAAGTGTTACTTAAAGTCACCTTTGTAAAAAAGTGTCCTCATTTTATTATTTTCCCCCCTCCTTGATATTGGCAGTCGTTATCCGGGGCCTGCAGAAGGTCAGCGTTGTCTGACCATAGTTGGCTTGTAAGAGATTAGACAACGATATGCTGAAGTAGCAAATGCTGCTCTGTTCTGAGACCGTTGAATGTAGCAATTATTCAAGGATTATTATTGGTAGTAGTATTGTTCGTCCTTAGCGGGCGAAAATGACCAATCCTACGACTTGAGTGGTAGCCTTGACTTGAGCTGTAATTTGTTTAAAGTGAGGGAGAGTTGCTCATTCGTCAGCCTCACTCTCTCGTCCTTGCCTATTTGATCAAATGTAAAGACTAAGTCAGGGCAACAGGAAATAGAATAGGACGCAGTAGATGACCAGAAGTGTATCGTGTGTCTCACTGCGCCCTTATGCGTCCCTCATCACAGGAGTTGTCGCAATGTATTAATGTCATACCCCTACGGAACTCCATCTCCGGGTTTAATCTCAGAGTTTGCCTTCTCTAAGATGAGTTGCCATCCACCCACGTTGATGGTGTTGTTTTCACCTGTCCGGGCTTTTGATGATTGAACTCCAGTCCACAAGCTTGGGATGGCCTCAGCTTAAAACACTCGGCCACCAAAGCCACTAGCAGGTCCTAATTAATGGGGTCATTGATACGGTAAAAATTGTAGGCTTAGAGATGGAATTCGAGTATTTGTTTTGTTGAAAAGTTGTAATTATACAGCCCAACAATCGGCTATAGCAGGTCAAGTTTAAAAGTTGTAATTATACAGCCCAACAATCGGCTATAGCAGGTCAAGTTTAAAAGTTGTAATTATACAGCCCAACAATCGGCTATAGCAGGTCAAGTTTAAAAGTTGTAATTATACAGCCCAACAATTGGCTATAGCAGGTCAAGTTTAAAAGTTGTAATTATACAGCCCAACAATTGGCTATAGCAGGTCAAGTTTAAAAGTTGTAATTATACAGCCCAACAATTGGCTATAGCAGGTCAAGTTTAAAAGTTGTAATTATACAGCCCAACAATTGGCTATAGCAGGTCAAGTTTAAAAGTTGTAATTATACAGCCCAACAATTGGCTATAGCAGGTCAAGTTTAAAAGTTGTAATTATACAGCCCAACAATTGGCTATAGCAGGTCAAGTTTAAAAGTTGTAATTATACAGACCAACAATTGGCTATAGCAGGTCAAGTTTAAAAGTTGTAATTATACAGCCCAACAATTGGCTATAGCAGGTCAAGTTTAAAAGTTGTAATTATACAGACCAACAATTGGCTATAGCAGGTCAAGTTTAAAAGTTGTAATTATACAGCCCAACAATTGGCTATTATAGCAGCAAGGGATGGTACGCAAACGTTGTTTATAGCTCTGTTTTTTTAAGGAGATATTTTCATTTCTCAATGTCCACCAACAGGTCTAAATTATTTAGACTATTGATAGTAGGGTTGCACCGAATAATCGACAAATAATCGATAATCGGTCTAGTCGGCCACTGTGTCCATTAATCGTTAAGCAGTGTTTTGTCACCAATTCCTCGGCTATTCGGCTTACCAAAGATGACATCAAGAATATTTATTCCTTTCAGGGATTTTATAAACTATGTCATATCATGGTTATGAATAAGACTCCAGGCTTCCTAGTAAATATTTACCTTCTTCCTCCCCACCCCCCCCCCCAACCCCATCCCAATAAATAGTATTTGTTTTTATACGTTGTTGTTGTTTTTTTACGGTGACGCCGTCAGTGTCCACACAATGACGCTGACGCCAAATAACACTAACCTTTAATTATGTTACACATACAACAATCGTGTTCCAACATATGGCAGATACAACAATCATGTTCCAACATACGGCAGATACAACAATCGTGTTCCAACATATGGCAGATACAACAATCGTGTTCCAACATATGGCAGATAAAACAATCGTGTTCCAACATATGGCAGATACAACAATCGTGTTCCAACATATGGCAGATACAACAATCGTGTTCCAACATATGGCAGATACAACAATCGTGTTCCAACATATGGCAGATACAACAATCGTGTTCCAACATACGGCAGATACAACAATCGTGTTCCAACATATGGCAGATACAACAATCGTGTTCCAACATATGGTAGATACAACAATCGTGTTCCAACATATGGCAGATACAACAATCGTGTTCCAACATATGGAAGATACAACAACAATGACTTGAAAGGTTGTAATAAGGAAACACTGCATACACAAGCAAAACATGACATTAAGCTGGCAGCGCTTGTCAGGATTTAACTAAGACTGGCAGGTGAAGTGGTCCGTCCATCTACCTGTCAGAATCCACTAAGTAACTTGATAAGACATCGGGTCGTAAATCACGACTAGCTTAAGAAATGGGGCACAAAACTGGATGTTTTTTGGGATCATACGATTTGAAGGGATAAAATACTGCGGTATTAAGTATCCACTAGGGCAGGGGTCCTCAAACTGTTTAAACAAAGGGCCGGATCAGTGTCTCAGACACTTTTGGAGGCCCGATCAATGTCCTCAGACACTATTTGGGGACCAGATCAATGTCCTCAGACACTATTTGGGGCCGGATGAGTGTCCTTAGACACTTGTGGGGGCAGGATCACTCCCCTCAGACACTTTTGGGGGCCGGATCAGTGTATGTGTGTGGGTAGGTGTGTATGTGTGTGTGTGTGTTGGGGTTGCAATGATGAATGAAATGAAAAGATAGCCGTCCCTTCATGTATACATTTATTTAAAACCTAACATTGTTTAATATTTGCTTACAAGATTTGTGCTAGTTTCCGATAATATCACTTTTTGAAACCTGGGTCTTACAGTAACAAAAAAGTCTCTGGGTCGCATCGCTGACGCACTCGGCCTGCCCTCTGTACAGGTTCATCCTCTCTATCACCTCACCCACATCAACCTTGGTGGTGTCCTTCACGTGGTGCAGGGATGACCCTTTCGGGGCGTCCACAAAAACAGTGGCCTCAAAGATACCGTGGCCCGGGACAGTCTGCAACCTAATTTTAAAGATCGCTCTCTTCGAGAAGCCCTTCGACACAGCGTCGGCCAGTTTGACATGCGTCACTTGTAAAATTGTCTCAAGTTTGAGATTCTCGCAGAGAGTGGTGTTGACTTGAGAGGAGATCGCCAGCATGACGCTATTTGCTAACCTTTTTGACAACGGCGACGTGGCATCAATGGTTTCTGCTCCGTGCTGACCACAGAGGCAAAACTCTGGCGGTATGGGAATTTCCTCACAGGTTCTGTCTTTCGGAATTTCTTGAAAGAGGCTTATTCCGTGTTTACTTGGTTTCAAGGGGATTTCCCCGGTGCTCTTGAAGTACATTAGATCTTGTAACGTAGCGTGAGTATCGAAATGTGTTGTAAGGCGCCCTGTATTGGTTTTTAAGTTTTTAGCAACATCCGGGTACTTTTCCAGAAACCATTTTGGAAATGTGAAAATGGCGTACGGAGTTCGACTTTCGACCATTCCGTGAAAACTGTATCGAATCTGACCGAACCTGGGCCCGTGGTCGGAAAACGTAATAAGGAGAGTCCTGTTCAAATGTCCCTTGACCTGCAGCTCCGTGTACACGCCAAGCATGTGCTCGTCCACCTGTTTCAACAGCGTCATGTCGTCATGGGTCAGCTTGGTTAAGAACGCCATGGCGTAGACGGGATCCTTGGGAAAGGTGTCCAAAAACTGCTTCACGTAATCCATGTGAAACATGAACTCCGGCTTGCTCCCCACACAATGCTTGCCCGACTTCCAAATCTGTGTGTCGTTTTCCATCGCCACCGTCATTGGCCGGCTGTAGTAGGAAGTGGGAGACAGCATGAATCCTTTCTTCCGGTAATGAAAACCTCCGCCCGAGGGAAAGTCTTCGGTGTAGAGCGTCCGATAACCCGCCTGTTCAAACGGCTGCCAAATAAGGTCCAATGGGTCCGAGTAGTTTGAAAAGCTCCACCACTTAGAAACCGCGTCGACAGGTAGTCCGGTGAGCAGCGGTAGATAATTCCCGAAGGTATCTCCTCCCACCTGCGTGTACATCGACATGTCGAAGGAACCGAGGTCTTTCATCAAAAACGCGTAGGTCCGCTGCATGGCTCGCAAGAACTGAGCCCTCGACGTGCCGTCGAATCCGATCATGACCACGTTTAACGTCTCCTTGGGGGCGGACACTTTCTCGCGTTTCTTTAAATGCATCGCGTAGAGCGGGTTCACATCCGGTCGTCTGGGAACTAAGGTCAGGTAACTCTTAGACACCACAGCCGAGGAGTTGACCTTGCAGACGACGTGAACAAACTCGACATCCTCCGACAGTTTGACGAACTCCGTGAAGGGGTCACTCCAGTTCCCGAACTTGACTTTGAAGTCACTTCTCGGATACTTGAGCACAACTTGGTACCGGCACGTCACCTTGGCGGACTTTATGTCGGCCTTGAACTTTGTCTTGTTGACCCGTACCGTGTGACCGTCCAAGTAGGTCAGGTCGGGCAAGAAGCCGTCGCATCTCAGAGGCCCGTGGTGTAACCCCGAGATGTGCATGACCTGCGGGTCAAACGGGTTGACCTGCGGGAAAACACAGGCCACGGAAGCGCCGCTCGTGTCCACTTTGTTGTTGGTCAGCCTCAGGAAAGAGTGTTTGGTGTTCCAGGGGTCGAGCTGCAGGTTGGCCGACGCTTGGTGGCCAGGGACATTCAGAAACGTGGGGAAGTAGTTGGAGATGACCAGCAGGTGGTACTGCTGGGATAGGAGGTACACCATGACCGAGGTGAAGGTCAGAAGAAGCAAGTACACGTTCTTCGTGTGTGACGTCATCCAGGAGAAGGCGTGTCCTGAAATAAGGTGGGAAACAATCAATGACTCTTCAATGCGTCACACCAATGATGAGAGTCCGAGTGACGCCTTGTGGCGGGGACTTCTCATTTCACGGGCGTTTGCTTATCCCGAGAAAACGGGAATAAATTGTTTCTCATTCCGGGATCCCGCCATAAAATATTTTATAAATAGAACAAAACTTATAGATTTGATTTTGTAAAAAAAAAAATTGAATTGTTACTGTCTTTTAATGAATTGAGTAAAAACAATGTTAAGGCCAGGCTAGTTGAGATGTTCATCATCATCATGTCACTTAGTCTTTGGACCGTTGGGGCACCACAAATGACGTGTGAACTATCCTCCTCCATTCGCCTGTCTTCTGCACGTCTCACAATATCGCCCAGTTTCAGTATCGTCGACTCCTTGATGCTGTCTACCCATCTTTTTCTTTGTCTTCCTCTTCTTCTCCCTCCTCTTGTGGTGCCCTGCATTATTTCTTTGTCTCCCTCTTCTTCTCCCTCCTCTTGTGGTGCCCTGCATGATTCCTTCTCCCTCCTCTTGTGGCGCCCTGCATGATTTCTTCTCCCTCCTCTTGTGGTGCGCTGCATGATTCCTTCTCCCTCCTCTTGTGGTGCCCTGCATGATTCCTTCTCCCTCCTCTTGTGGTGCCCTGCATGATTTCTTCTCCCTCCTCTTGTGGTGCGCTGCATGATTTCTTCTCCCTCCTCTTGTGGTGCCCTGCTTGGTTTCTTCTCCCTCCTCTTGTATGGTGCCCTGCATGATTCCTTCTCCCTCCTCTTGTGGTGCCCTGCATGATTTCTTTGTCTTCCTCTTCTTCTCCCTCCTCTTGTGGTGCCCTACATGATTCCTTCTCCCTCCTCTTGTGGTGCCCTGCATGATTCCTTCTCCCTCCTCTTGTGGTGCCCTACATGATTCCTTCTCCCTCCTCTTGTGGTGCCTTGCATGATTTCGTCTCCCTCCTCTTGTGGTGCCCTACATGATTTCTTTGGCCATCCGTTGTTGAGATGGGATGTTAGCGTTTCATTCCCTATTAAGTAAGGGCCTATCTTAAGACGATTTTTCCGCCCCCCTGATATTGGCGCCTCTCGCCCCCTCCTGCAAACGACCCTGAGTGTATAGAGGGGTGGGGGCCTCAGTGGATTACTGTGACCAGGGCCTACGCTGCTGTAAAGACGGCCCTGCGTATCAACACAGTTATGGTATAAACTCGTATCAACACAGGTAGCCTGTAGCTTGGTATCAACCCATTAGGTAGCCTGTAGCTTGGTATCAACCAATTCTAGTAACCTGTTTTATGGTTTCAATGATAAGTTTGGTTAGGTTTTGTGCTCCAGTTAAGCGATCATTGATAATGACTTCCATTGATGTATTTGAGGGTTAGTTTGATGTTCTATTCTTTATTTCTGGGACCATTTCCTTGTTGGCTGCATGTCTCGCACTACTTAATACAAGTGTGGCAATAATTACCCATAGATTATGCTTACACTGAGAATGATGAAGTCGACATAGGCAATAATTACCCATAGATTATGCTTACACTTAGAATGATTAATTCGACATAGGCAATAATTCCCCACAGATTATGCCGACACTGAGAATGATTAAGTCGACATAGGCAATAATTCTCCATAGATTATGCCGACACTGAGAATGATTAATTTGACTTAAGAAATAATTATCCATAGATTATGCTACCCATGAGAATGATTAGGTTGAAATAAGAAATAATTATCCATGGATTATGCTGCCACTGAGAATGATGCGTAGAAATCTATGTTGAAAGAAAAAGTGGAGGACCTACCCATGTTAATCCCACTGACTCCACAGCTGAACTGTGTGCTGACAGGTCACGCCCTGTGTGTCACTCCCCTATCACATCTGTGCTGCTCACCCCAATGGTTACTACTTCATCGCAATTTGTCCACCTTATACGCAGGTGTACACTGTGTACTTTCTCTCAAACGATACCGCCATGGGCGTAACTAGCGGCCAGTGAGAGGTGGCAACACCCTCTAGCTTTGCGGTAGGGAAAAGTAAAGTTAAAGGCAAAACCAATAGTTTCATCAAGAGGCACAACCAAGAGTCTCCCTTCAGAGGCACAACCGAGTGTCTTCCTCAAGAGGTACAACCGAGTGTCTTCCTCCAGGACAAACCAATAGTTTCATCAAGAGGCACAACCAAGAGTCTCCCTTCAGAGGCACAACCGAGTGTCTTCCTCAAGAGGTACAACCGAGTGTCTTCCTCCAGAGGCACAACCGAGTGTCTTCCTCAAGAGGTACAACCGAGTGTCTTCCTCCAGAGGCACAACCGAGTGTCTTCCTCAAGAGGTACAACCGAGTGTCTTCCTCCAGAGGCACAACCAAGAGTCCACTTTCAGAGGCACAACCGAGTGTCTTCCTCAAGAGGTACAACGGAGTGTCTTCCTCAAGAGGTACAAAACCAATTTTCCCCTCACGCCACACCTAGACACTAGTGTGCCGCGTCACACCTAGACACTAGTGTGCCGCGTCACACCTAAACACTAGTGTGCCGCGTCACACTTAGACACTAGTGTGCCGCGTCACACTTAGACACTAGTGTGCCGCGTCACACCTAAACACTGGTGTGCCGCATCACACCAAGACACTAGTGTGCCGCATCACCCCAAGACACTAGTGTGCCGCATCACACCTAGACACTAGTGTGCCGCGTCACACCATCTACCACAGACCCCCCTGCTCCCCCTTTACACCACCCCCCCCCCAAGTCAACATTTCCCCCTATTTGGTTTCATCCAACTCGGTGAAGCCTCCATATCCCTGCGTAAAAGACAAAGCTGCGGGGAAAATGTGCCTTCAAAAATACCGGGCTATCCTAGTCCGTGCCTGGGTACACACACAGACTCATTAAACTGAAGGCGAGGAGAGTTTCACAATTGTCAACTCGATACTCTGATGCAGTGGCCTTTCTTGACAATTGTCTGTGTGTGTGTCTGTGTGTGTCTGTGTGTCTGTTAGGGCGAAAAGGCAAATAAAATAGTTACAAGCACATGTGTAGGGAGAGAAGTGTCCGCACTTTTTGGTTTGGGGGGGGGGGCGGGCGGAAGGGGGCATTTTTCGATCCGCTGCATATACATACTAAATATGGCTTGTGTATGACATATGCACACTAAATATGGCTTGTGTATGACATATGCATACTAAATATGGCTTGTGTATGGCATATGCATACTAAATATGGCTTGTGTATGACATATGCACACTAAATATGGCTTGTGTATGACATATGCATACTAAATATGGCTTGTGTATGACATATGCATACTAAATATGGCTTGTGTATGACATATGCATACTAAATATGGCTTGTGTACTACATATGCATACTAAATATGGCTTGTGTATGACGTATATTCTTAAACTTAAACTGTCTGACTTTTATGAGAGGGAAGGGGCTGTAAAATCAAAAAGCACCATGGGCGCCACAAACTCTAGCCAGTCCACATGTTCATGAAAAACAACAATTTTGTGTAAACCAGGACTGCACAACATACGGCCCGCGGGTCACGTGTGGACTGCCAGCACCCACTTTGCGGCCCACAAAGTACCAAAATATTATTTTCATTATTATTGTCTTAAGAGTTTTGCCCTGTTGTATTTTTTTTCGGCACGCACAAGGTTTTCATAAAGTATTACGGCACGCACAAGGTTTTCATAAAGTATTACGGCACGCACAAGGTTTTCATAAAGTATTACGGCACGCACAAGGTTTTCATAAAGTATTACGGCACGCACAAGGTTTTCATAAAGTATTACGGCACGCAAAAGGTTTTCATAAAGTATGAAACCACGCACAAGGTTTTCATAAAGTATTACGGCACGCACAAGGTTTTCATAAAGTATTACGGCACGCACAAGGTTTTCATAAAGTATTAAGGCACGCACAAGGTTTTCATAAAGTATTACGGCATGCACAAGGTTTTCATAAAGTATTACGGCACGCACAAGGTTTTCATAAAGTATTACGGCACGCACAAGGTTTTCATAAAGTATTACGGCACGCACAAGGTTTTCATAAAGTATTACGGCACGCACAAGGTTTTCATAAAGTATTACGGCACGCAAAAGGTTTTCATAAAGTATGAAACCACGCACAAGGTTTTCATAAAGTATTACGGCACGCACAAAGTTTTCATAAAGTATGTTAGCACGCACAAGGTTTTCATAAAGTATTACGCACGCAAAAGGTTTTCATAAAGTATTACGGCACGCACAAGGTTTTCATAAAGTATTACGGCACGCACAAGGTTTTCATAAAGTATTACGGCACGCACAAGGTTTTCATAAAGTATGAAACCACGCTTAAGGTTTTCATAAAGTATTACGGCACGCACAAGGTTTTCATAAAGTATTACGGCACGCACAAGGTTTTCATAAAGTATTACGGCACGCACAAGGTTTTCATAAAGTATTAAGGCACGCACAAGGTTTTCATAAAGTATTACGGCAGGCACAAGGTTTTCATAAAGTATTACGGCACGCACAAGGTTTTCATAAAGTATGTTAGCACGCACAAAGTTTTCATAAAGTATTACGGCACGCACAATGTTTTAAAAAAGTATTACGGCACGCACAAGGTTTTCATAAAGTATTACAGCACGCACAAGGTTTTCATAAAGTATTACGGCACGCAAAAGGTTTTCATAAAGTATGAAACCACGCACAAGGTTTTCATAAAGTATTACGGCACGCACAAAGTTTTCATAAAGTATGTTAGCACGCACAAGGTTTTCATAAAGTATTACGCACGCAAAAGGTTTTCATAAAGTATTACGGCACGCACAAGGTTTTCATAAAGTATTACGGCACGCACAAGGTTTTCATAAAGTATTACGGCACGCACAAGGTTTTCATAAAGTATGAAACCACGCACAAGGTTTTCATAAAGTATTACGGCACGCACAAGGTTTTCATAAAGTATTGCAGCCCACCTTACATTATGAGTTGTCCAGGCATGATGTAGACTATTAAAACCTTTTGTTTAAAAATAATGTTTCTGCCAACAGAATTTACCGCTTGATGGACCCGTGACTGAATTCTGGATTTGCCCATTATTAAGTGATGGGCGTCCCCATGATTAAGTCCTACCTCTTTAATCTTAGCTCCTTCCGTCGTCCTTTTAATCCTACCTCTCTATGTACTTCCTTCCCTTTTCAATTATACCTCTTCAATCCTAGTTCCTTCCCTCTCCTCTTCCCTCCTTACGTTTTCTCTTTTACAGACAGTGGCTTAGGAAAAGGGTGTGGGGAGGGGGGCGTCCGTCATGTGTGGAAATATTTCTTTATATTTAGTGGTGGCACTGTCTGTCAACGGCAGAGAGGAAGGGTTCGTATGAGTGGGCGACAAAACAGCTTGGCCTGCACCGGGAGGCACTATCCCAAGCTACGCCACTGCCGCACCGGGTGACATTATCCCAAGCTACGCCACTGCCGCACCGGGTGACACTAACCCAAGCTCCGAAACTGCCGCACCGGGTGACACTAACCCAAGCTACGCCACTGCCGCACCGGGTGACACTAACCCAAGCTACGCCACTACCGCACCGGGTGACACTAACCCAAGCTCCGCCACTGCCGCACCGGGTGACACTA